>JAOXJM010000014.1:4191005-4215218 GCA_026413425.1 Tringa solitaria | reverse complement strand
CCGCACCGCCACCCCCTGCCCGCCCGCTTGGGGGAGAGGCGGGGGGGGGGTCGTGTCGGTACCGGGGGCTCCGGGGTCGGGGGGAGGTTCACCGGGGCCTCTCGGTTGCTGCACGTTGCCGGTGCCTGCGGGAGGGGCCGGGCGGGATTCGGCCCCGGCGCTGCCCGGTCGGGCTCCCGAGTGCCCGGGAATCGCCGCTGCCGGCGGTGGAGGAGCCGGGGCTCGGTGACCGAAAGCCTGGCATCCCTTACTGCTTCTGAACGACACAGCTGGGGACGCCGTAAGCCGGGATGCACTTCTTACTTCTCTTAGAGCATCTGCTTAGTGTTTTCTTTTTTTTTTTTTTTTTCTTTTTTCCTATTTTACACTCTCTCTATGTCTTAGGTTTTACTTTCACTTGTTTTTTTTTTTTTTCTGGCCGCCCCATGCTCTGCCATTTCTGTACTTTGTGGGGGCAAACCCTTGTCCCCGGGACGGAGCTTCCCGAGCTGACGGAAGGCTCCGGCGGGGACCGGCACGGAGCACTGATTTGCGAGGCAATCCCCGTTTCCAGCTTCTTTTCCAGGTCTTTGGCTTTCACGTCCGTGTGTCCGTGTCCCCCCCTCCCCTTGCTTGCCCCCCCTGCGAGCGCGGCTGGAAGCAGAGGGAGCAGAGCTGCTGGCGGAGAGACGGTTACACAGGAAGTAAAACGGAGAGGGGCCTTTGGGAATAGGAGACATGCCAGCAGGCTGGAAGCTGCCATACACCAGCAGGAGAAGAGAAGGGAACCCTGCTTTCTTCCAGACAAACTATTGACCGGCGTCTCCAGTGGGAGGAGATGGTGGGGAGGAAGAAGTAGGAGATGCGCCGGTAGCGGAGGGGACGAGGTGACAGGGGACCAGAGGCAGGAGGCGCAGCAAAGTAAGAAATAAAGGGATGTGTAGCACGTGGAAAGCATTTTTTTTTTAATTTTTTTTTGTGTGTAAGCGAACTGTGCGGTGGCCTCCCGGGCGCTGTGTCACCGTGTAGCTCTGGTGACAGACAGCCAGTCCCACCACATCTCGGGATGGTACCTGCTGGGATGTGGGGGTGATGCCCCACTGATGCCCAGTGGCACTGGGGCTGTGGGGAGGCTGATAGCCCCCTGAGAGCTGTAAGGGGGGGGACTGTGCTGTAATGTCGGGGGGGGTAGCCAGTCTTTGGGGGGACATTACCCCCCTAGTGCCACCTCACAGCCATCCGAGATGGTGACACCTATGGCACGGCGCATTCCTGTACATCACGCTGCTGGCGTAGCCTTCGGTGCGCCTGGATCGTCAGGCTCTGGACAAGAGAAGGGCTGTGCTATCCTGGAGGCAGCGAGGCTCTGTGGTTAAACATCTCAGATAGGATCACAAAATAGGCTGCTTTCAGGGCTGGGAACTGCGTAGTTTGGTTTTTTTCTTCCCCCAAACTCTCTGGTTTTGAAGATGGGGGAGGGCTCTGCCGCTTGGCACCTGACGTTGAGGCTGAAAGAGCTCAGCCCTTTGTGTGTTGTCTGTGGGTAAGCAACAGGCTGACGTTCCTCTAGCTTTTACTTGGAAAAAGAGCAAATACGTTACGGGTTACCGTGCTCTGGGTGAATTGGGAGTGTGAAAAGCACCCGGTTCGGTGCTTGGAGTAAAAACCCCACCTCGCTGAGTTTGAGCGGGGAGGAGGGGCTGGAGTTGTGTCCCTGCGGTGGCTGGGTGGATGGAGAGAGATGAAAATACTTCTCTTTCCTGGGAGGTGGAAGCGCCGAGGAGCAGCTCCTGCCATCCCTGAGAGCGTTACATAGTCATGAGGTTACATCAAGGGGTGATGATGCAACACCGTTGGCATATGATGCAGTGTCAGTATGCTAATGCTGTAACTTAATATAGCTGCCTTACGACTTTTTTTTTTTTTTTTTTGTAGTAATTACAGGCCGGTAGTTGTCCGTGGAGCTGTTTAAAATCATTGGTTCCGGTTCAGGGGGTGCTGGTGTGTTTGTGTGAGGCTTGTGCAAGGGGAGAGGAAGGATTTGGATGGCTCCTTCGGCCAGAGGGCATCGCGCCTGCCTAGGTACAAGGTTTGGCTCTTGGGGACCTCCCTGCACGGCCTCGGCTCCGAATCGGAATTATCCCTTTGCCGACAAAGGCGCTGGAACTGGAAGGAACTCTGGGCTTACTGTCTTATGGTCTTACACTTCTATTTCTGGGTGTGCTCCTCGTTAGCCCTACCCCTGCGTACGAGCTATAAGCGCCCTCCCTGCGCCCCCTCCTCCTGCCCTGCTTCAGGGGGGAAGAAAGAGGAACGATGCTTGGGATGAAGGAAGTCAACTTCCAACGTCTCTTGGACGGTGCTGGAAGTATTTTAAAAGTTAAGCCTAAAATGCGTTCAAGATGCGATGGGGCCGCACTTGGAGAGGTGGGTTTTGGTGGTACCTCTGGAGATACGGTGGCCGTGCTGCGATGTCCCTGGCTGGTCCCCAACCAGTGTGGCCCGAGGGCTTCGGAAGGAGGGGGGGGGCTGGTGCTGCGCCGCTGGTGGTCAGCGGGATGTTGGTTCCTGCTTTGCCAGAGCGTTGGCTTTTATGAGTAACTCCTGAGTGGAAAGTGCTGTTTTGGCGACTAAATTTAGAATGTTTTCATTGAGCGCGTTTTGAACCACAGAGTTGTAGATGCAGCATCTCGATGTTACTCGCTGATAGTAGGTATTAAGTGTAAATTCAAATCTTGGGGCATCAGAACTTTGGGGTTTTTTTGATGCTTATTACGCACGTGTGAACCACGAGCGCTTCCCCAGGCTTTAATATTTTGGGTTTTTACGGCTGTGCTTTGAGGGGAGTAGTGGTGTGCTTGCTTTGCTGGTGTTTCACGAAGCACCGTGTTTCCCTCTCGCGTGCCTGGTGAGGTGGGAGGTTGTGTGCTCTCTACACAGCCCCTGGCTGTTGTCCTGCCTATAGGGACTGCTCAAATAGGTCACAACAAAAAAGTTAGGAGGAAAACATGCAGTGTGTGCATTTCCCTCTTGAATTAAAACACAAGTGCTGAGCCCTTGCTAAAAAAAAATAAAAGGAAAAATGATGTGGAGGGTGTTTTTATTCCTTTATTCCTCTTCTTGGAATGACCAACGCTACGCCCAGCTCCAAGCCCTTCTCAACTTCCAATGTATGTCTTTTTTCAATAATAATCTAAGTAATGTAGAAGTGTATGCCTAGGTTGGTTTTTTTTGTTGTTGTTGTTGGGTTTGGTTTTTTTGTTTTTTTTTCCCTCCAAATGTTCCTGGAGACTGTGGTATCTGAAAATATGGCAGGCTTATTTTTAGACTTGGGGAAGCAACGTTTGCTTTTGTGTAGTGCTATTCGTGTTTGAGGTACCGCAGCACATGGTCTGTAGCCCAGTATGTGAAGCGCAATGTCGTTAGCATACGCTCTTGATTGGGGGGAGGAGGAGGCAGGGAAATGGTACGTGAGCACTCTTTCCTCTTTTCCTCATCAGGCAAAATAAATGTTGAGAGAAGAACGTGCCACTGGTGGACCAGAAGACTCCAGCACGGCCCTTCAGTTGTGTTCTTCTTTTAAAAGTCTGATCTTGATAGTTTTCGTCGGGCTCTCCCTGCTCTCCCTCCTGCTGCTTTTAGATTTGTGCCCTTAAAACTTAGAGGCTGGAGTTTGGCACTTTATATATAGACATTCTGCTTATTTATGCATTCATATTATGATTGATTGGTGTAAAGACTCGCTTGGGGTCCTCTTTTTTAGGCTGTTCTAGCCTTCCCCCTCCCCTTGTCTCTGGACATCTGTTGGGTATGTTGACCTTCCCTCAGCTCCTGCTTTATTTCTTGTGCATCACCTGGAATTTTTTGAGGTTATTAACTTCTTTGTGATATCTTCTATCTGCTCAGCACCCTCTGAACACCCTGTGTCCCTCAGTGCACCTCCCTGGCAGGTGAATCATATGTTCAGTTTTCAGGTGGGGAAAAGGAGAGTGGATTGCCCCAAGCGAGCATTATAGGACAGGGACAGAACAAAGGTTACGGTTAATTAATATGCAGTTTCCTACATTGGCTTTTTGCCGTTCAGCACTTCTCCTTTTCCTTCCTCCTTCCCCGACTGCCCAAGGTACCAGCGTTTCTACCTTTCATTACCTTTTAATTGCATTCTTTGGTATTTGACTTGGTGGCGTGTCAGGTCTTGGGACTCTCCGATGGGGCAGCACTAAAGGCTGGTGTTCATCTGCCAGCGCTTCTCTGTGTGTGTCTGCGACCTCTGTGGCATCACCTCGGGAGACTGTGGCCACCACGGGGCAGGGAGGAATTAGCCCCTACGCCTTCCCTGCCTGTTAATTACAGAGCACCTCTTGGGGTTGCTCTGGGGCTTTTTTTTTTTTTTAACTTCTTGTCCGCTATGCTCCTCTCTTTCTAGGGTGAGCGAGGCTGGAGAGCAGCGTCGTGACTCTTCAAAGAAGGCATCCTGGGGGGGGGGAGAGGGTGGTAAAAAAAAAAAATCCAATCAGGCCATTTGGGCTGTATGGGACAAAATCAAGGTTTAGCAAGAAAGTTTTGCCCGCTTCTGACGTGTTGGCTCTTAAAAAAAAAAAAAAGTTTGAATGTGTTGCCGTTTCACCATGCTGAAATAAGGCAAAAAGTGGAAAACCTTTGCTGGGGGGAGCTGTAGAAATGCCCTTTTTTCTCCTCCTCGCCTTTACTGTCAGAAGGGTTTGACAGAGTACAGCTTTGCAGCTTGAAGTTTCACATTGCCTTGGGTAAGTCACTTCATCCTCTCCGTGCCTCAGCTGTCCCATCTGCAAAATGGGTATAAGCGTGTGTTACAAAGGAAACATGCAAAAGGTGGCTTATAACAACAATTCCTTTTATTTTATTCTTCGTCTTCTTTGGCTTTTGTCTCTGAAATTATTTAACCCCGTAACAGCTCGTTTTTCAAATGAGAATTGCCGGCAGGACTTTAAGATGAGAAGGGGAGGGGGGGAAAAAAGAGTGGTTGAGTTTAGCTCACAGTCTGTAATGCCGCTTTGTTGTATTAGGAAATGCAAACATTTGAAAGGTCCGGGAGAGTAAAATTTACCAGCCAGCCCCAGAAGCTGAAGGCCAGACGGATACGGGAGAAGGAGCCTCACGTGTGGGACCGGGGGGGGTTTGGCAAACCCCGGAGCAAGGGAAGTCGGGAGGTCGCCCCCGACTCTCCTGTTTGTTAATTCAGGAGCTGTGTCTTTTGAGGTGCATGAGCTGGGTGAGTTCTCCAGAACTGATTTCTGTACATCCCTAACAACTGGGGGGGTCTGTCCCAGGGGCAGGGTCGAGTCTGAGCACCTTTAACCGCGGCGTGTGGAAGCTTATGATCAAGCACGTTTATTTTGTCTTTTATTTTTAAGAAGGCTCAGTTTCGTCAGGCTCTTCCTCTTCCCACTGCTGTCCTTCCCGGAGAGCCCTTGGGCATTGCCTGGACTCCTTGGGTCCTGCCTCTGGTTTCTGGTTTGTGCACAAACCCAACGGATCCTCTGACCCCCCCGGACCTGATGGGTCCTTTCCCATTTAGAAACCTCCTGTGGCTCCCTCGGGTGCTGCTCCCATTAAGCAGGGTCCATGGAATGGTCAGTATCGTGATAATGATTGGAGTCTTAAAGTGCTCCAGGAGCTCAGGTCTCATTCAGGTTAAGAGCTGTTTAACACGCACATCTCTGAATTTATCTCCTTCTTATTAAATTCTGATATTTACCCTTTTTTTTCTTTTACTCCGAGTTAAGCGTTTCAGCCTCTCTTCGTTCTCCAACTTCTTTGTTTCCTTTCCTTCTCTCTCCCCTCCCTCCCTCCTTTTTTCTCTCTCCCAAAAGAACAGCAAACAAAATCCAATCAGTATTTTGCAAGAGTTGGAGGAGTTTTCACGTGACTCTTTTTCGAGTGACCCTCCAGGTGAGGAGGTGCTTTGGCTGCCGCTTCCCTCCTGGGGGGGGGGGGGGATGGTGGCAAATTTGGCTTTTCCAGATGCTCTGGCACCACGTCCGAGCTCTGCCGGAAGGGGCTTTGCTCCTGCCACGTTTGGAAGACGAGCCGGTCTCCCAATTCCTTTGACAATTAAGAGGTGACTAATAAGTTGAATGCAGTTTCCCGGCTAATTTGCGGTGCCCTGTAGTGAACTCTGCTGCGGCATGAAAGGGATCGGTGTGCGAGCGCTTCGTCTTCTCTGCTTTTGGTGTCTTATGCGTCACCTTCTCGACTTGGGCTTATTCCTGTATAAACATGAACCGAGCTAAATTAATAGTCATACCCGAATCTCGCTGGACCCGGTAGCCCAAGCCCCGGGAAGGCGATCCATCGTGCTTCCAGTCACCCACAGCAGTGTCTGCTTTTTTTTGTTGCCCTCGTGGTGGTGTGAATGGGAGCCGGAGGGATGGGAGCCGTAAAAATAAAGCCTATAAAAAGAGAGTATGGCAATGGGTATTCTGCTTCACCTGCTGGGAAGAGGTCCTGGTAACTCTTTTAATCGCAATTGCTTTAACAGTAGAGGTTATTACTCAAAAGTTCTGACAAAAGCGGGAAACAATAACAACAAAGAATGTCAGATGGCACCTCACAAGGGTGGTTTATTTTTTTTTAAGTTGGATTTGATGGGAGACCCGATGAACACGGTGACGGGTAGGTGGGTACGAGTGAGCTGGGCTCAAGGCAATCTGTTATTTATTTATTTTTCCCTTCTCTGTTAAATATCCAAAATATGTAGGAGTCTTTGCATTAAAGTGCCAGATTGCTGGTGTTGAAGGAATAAAGGCTTGTTTTGTAGCTTTTCAATGGGAAATAAAAAAAAATGAAGCCTTGATTGAGTTTTCAGTTAGTCTTGAAATTGATTTTGACGTGACCTGTCTCTTTTGCTCTGGGGCACAAATACACAGTTTTACTACCTCTAAGACTATAGAGTTGCCATTCAAGAAAGCTTCTCTTTTTTTTTTTTAACCTTTTTTTAGTTCAGTAGAACACTTCCAGTTGAGTGATGCTGATTAACTCGTTTCTTGTTTCCTAACTCAATCTAGAAGGAGAGACTCTTGTCACCCCGTGGCAGAGACAGGCGATAGCTGCAGGTTTTCTTAAAATAAGTTTTGTAAATGCCTGGGACGTGGCTGGACCGGAGGGAGCCCGGTAGCGGCGCGGGACCCTGTTGAATCAGGGCAAGCCTCATAGCAGCGCTTCTGTGCCTGTGTCGTAGGGGAAGTGTTGGTGAAGATGCTCAGGTAGTGGCTTTTCTCTTGGTTCGCTTTATGCTGCAAATACTGAAGACTTTCCAGGCACTTAAATGAGTCGGAAAAATCACGTCGTTAGATTTCACGCTAATGCTGATTTACCCCTTGGAGCAGCATCCTCGCCGTGGCCCGTTTGCTGTGCCCAGTGAGTTCAGTTGCTGAAAGAGCCGTGTGATCCGGAGTTTTGGAATGCTTGACAGAATTAGAGGAAGTAAACTGAAGGCATTCATATTTAATAGGATCTTAGAAAATCCTGTCTCCAACAGAATTAGGGACCGCAGTTGTGCGTGTGTCCCTGGGGGTTGGGGTGTGTACAACCACGCTGAACCACCTGTTGAGATTCATACACAACACAAATCTAAGTTTTTCTGGTTTTCACTGTAAAATAGTGAAATTACCTCTGTGCGGGTTGCAGGCACGGCGCTGGTGTTGTGCTCTGTAGGATGCTGTTGAGTATGGACTTTTGATTTTGCTTTCTGCTGGCTTGCCTGTTTGTTTATAAGGTTTATGAGATGCAGGCTTTGAAAGCAAATGCCTGGTTGTTTCCGTAGTGAAAGAAGCTTCTAGTAAAGCTCCTTTTTTTGAGTATCTATGGAGGGCATCCAGGGGGGCTTCAGTTTGTCCCTGGATTGTGCTCCTGGAGAGCTGAGGATGATCCATGGGCATTATCATTCCTTTCTGCGCAACGCTGGAAAGAAGTGTGCCTTTAATGCCTTGGTTAACTCTGTAGATGTGACAATTCAACGTCTTAGGCCTTTTTAAAATTCAAATTCACTTTTGTAGTTGGGGGGGAAAGCTGACATTTGTAACAGTTTTTCTCTCCCTGTGTCTGAGAACAGGTGATACCGAGAGGGAGAATCCCAATGAGGAGACGACATTCTCCATAAAACTTGAGAAATAATCCTTGTGTAACTTTCAGAACCTCAGCTGGAGACTAATCCAGGTCAGCTGTGCATAATAATTTTTATTTTCATTCAAGTTATGCTCCAAGATAGTAGGTAACCCTTACAGTTAAGGCTTGGCATTCAATTAATGCCTTGCAATTCGTGAAAGGTGGCTCATGTGTAGGGACTGTTACTGCTCCCCGGGCTGCGATGGCAGGGGGCGAAGGGGAGGATCACCAAGAGTAACTTTATCAATAGGTCTTCATATATTTTTTAAATACTGTTTGTGGGAACGTTAATGAATAGTCAAAAAAGAAGCAAGATCGATCAGTAACGTAGAACACGAGGTGGAAAGCGTGGTGGTTTTCAGGGTGGTCTGGTGTTTGGCACGTATGCAAGGTAAAGGGAAAAACCTCTAAAATTCTTAAATCCTAAAGGCGGCAAACTTTTTACTTGACGTGTTTAAATAAATACTGCAGTTTTGTGGTTGTGATGGCGCACCTCTCTGCGCTACGGGAGCACCGGGGTCTGGGAGGCAGAGGACACCTCCAGGCTCGTTACCTGTGGTCATTAGTTTCTGTTGAAGGTATTTAAAATTCCTCTGCTTTTTCTCCTTCCTTTAGCACTAAAGGAATCCAGAGAGGGATAAATTAATTCCTTTTACTGGACCAAGACCTGCTTTTAAACCTGAAGCTGATGGTTTAACAAGCAGCCAGGGCTTTTAAGTGGCTTGGGGAACAAAAGCATGCGAGTCCTGTCGGTTAAGACCTGATGGGTGACTTATTTCTATGAGGTGCCTGAGAATTATGATGATGAAGGCTATAGAAGTAATTAAATAAAAACTCATTTTAATATTGCGCATGTTATTGATCCCTTAGGACATTTAGATACGCAACCTTGATAAGAAGAGCTCCCTTTGCAAAACGTTGTTCGGTGTAATTGTGACACGTCTGGTTGTTTTGTACCCAAAATGCCCCCATGTTTTTGTGGAAGTTGGGTTTTGCTTTCCATAAAGCCACCGGAGTAACCAAGAGACTAAATGTCCTCTCCCTTGTCTTTGGTACCCGTTGGCTTTCTGCTCGCTCGGGGTCCAGGGACCCTGATGGGTTTGTTACCAGTCGTTAGGCTTCCTTGAGATTAAAAATCCCCCCTCCATCCCGTGGGTGATAACGACGACTTGTTTTTCCTTTTCCCTCCCAACTGCAGGATCCAGGGGCTGAGCATCATCCCCGCAGCCTCCCCTGGTTTTAATTCCGACGGCTCGCGATGCTGGGCCCGCGGAGCTCCCTTTTGATCTCAGGTGGGGGATGCAGCCTGCATCCAGATCAAGTTTTGTGCGCCGAGGCTTCTGAATTAATTAATGATGGTGGCTGTGCTTGGCTTCCCCTGTAAATAGGTGTGGCCGCTGGGTCCCTGCCAAGCTGCCATTTCATTCCCTTATTTGGATTTCTGAGCAGTGTCATTCCCTACACACACACCCTCGGTTGGGGTTTTATAAATAATACAGTTGGGGAAACTAAAATTGCTGCTACAAAATTATTAGCTTATGGGTTATTAACGCACTCCTACAACTGAGATTAAGAACGTGTCATTAGAGGGGGATGGTGTCTCGAGCTCCACCACCCACCCCCCCCCCAAAAAAAAAAAATATTAAAAAAAACCCCGCAAATATTACTGTTGTGTTTGCAGGAGCTGATGCTGAAGCCAGGTAGGCACGGACCAAATTATTCAGGAGGAATGGAGTTGTTGTATTTTAGCTGATGCCAGGTTGCCCGGTTGAAGTCGCTGGCAGAGCACAGCAAAGCTCCGTGTCAGCAGATGACAGCAAGCCCCCCGAACGGCATTCCACAGCAGACACCGGCGCGGACAAAAAGCACATCTTACTCCAGGATGAAAGTAGAACAGATTTTTCCACCAGACCTAGAAATAACAATTTGCCACCTGCTTTTATTTTTTTTCTTAAAGTTGAAATTTGCCGCTCGTTTCAGTCTCCGGCTCTCCTGAGGAGACATCCAGAGCTTTCGGGTCATCTTCCTTGGGGTTGTTGGGCGCTCGGTGGAAGAGGTGACGCGTTCGTGCCCACATCCCTCTTTCTCTCTTTAATATTCTGCCAAAACAGTTCTGCAAACCCATTTCATAACGCTGCCTCTTTGCATAGAAAAGAGACACCCCCTTCCTCTGTCAAAAATACATTCTGCATCTGAGAACAGGAGATAGTAATTCCAGTTCTTGAAAAACATGTTCATACAACAATCCGCAGGGGCCGGCCCCATTAGGCGATTAGATGGCACTTTGATTAAAACCAGTTTGTTGCCACCGCTCGGTGTGGACGGAGGATGGAGGATCCCTGGCCAGGAGCGTGTCCGTCTGTCTGTCTGTCCTGCAGTGCCAGAGTCATGGAGCCAGTGCCGTTGATCTGGACGATGAACGTTTCGGTGGTGGGAACCCTTCGTCCTCACCCCGTGAATCCGGTAGATCTCAGCCCTGGGTGAGGACCAACGTAATTGGCCTTAAATACAGAGTAACTGAAAAAAAAAAAAATAGTTGAAACTGTGCTATGTATAAAACACAGAACCCCCAAACCAAGCCCCTTGGATCTATTTTTAGCTCTCCTGGGTGTTCTCTCCTTGTGCTTAACAGTAGATGCTGTAGTTCCTCTTCTCGGACCGGGCACGGTTGGTGTCGGCCGCTTTCTCTGACGCGCGGGGTGTTTTCTCCTGTGTCTCTCGTGAAGATTTTTTTGATTTAATGAGTCAGGTCTACCCATATAGTAATTACAAAGATTAACTCGGGTAGATGTGAACCAGATGTATAAAACTCCTCGGACCTGGCTCCCGTGCAACCTCTTAATCAGCGGTTTCACCCTTCCTCTGACTTAACTCCAGCTTCACGGTTTAAACTTCTAATTGTAAAATTAATGGCAAAAATAATATTTTTATCTGCCTTTCACTCATGGGCTTCCCTGACTCCTTATCGTCCCTCTTAGTTCCTTTGAGTGAGAACATGACATTGCTTAAATGATTCTGTACGCGGGAGTACGGCTCTCAAAACCAAAGCAAAACAAAACTGGGCTGCCCAAAGGGTTGCTCTAAGGTCAACTTTATTGAGAAATATCAGCTTTTTGTAGCCCATGCTATGACACATTGTTCTTACATTTATGCAACTGAAGTGTCTCGGAGCAATTTCCTGTGGCCTTTTTGAGGAATATCTGATTTTTTTCAATGATTTTTCTGGGGAACTTGCCCCGATTTGAAGAGATAAATTGCATTTTGAGTGAAAAGCACGCTGCCTGCTGGAGCCTGAAGTGGTGGGTGTTTCTCTTCACCAGTAGCCAACCCGATGGCGATCTGGGTATTTTTAGGCTGCCTGAGGTTTTTTTTTCTCAATCAACCTGTTGGAAGAACATGCTCGGTTTTGTGCTGACCTGGGGCTGCCCAGCGCGGCGTTTCCCACGGAGCATCCCTCTGCTCCGCTGCCTTTCGGTGTTGTGATCTGTCAACCGGCACGGCAGGAACGGGGTACCCGAGGCTCTGGTTACAGAAAGCCAGATTTGAAAGGTCTTGAATAGCAAGGCTTCCTGGAAGGAAAAAAAAAACAAAACCCAACAAACCAATAATAATTGCAGTTAGTGTTGATTTTTCTTTCCGAACTACATCACCGGAACCTCTTTATCTTTGTATCTTCCAGGTGTCCACACTTGACTGAATTCTGGCTAATCTCAGTAAAAGCACAGGTAGATGGTGGGGCGTGTTTGGGGAGGGAGCACGGAGCTCGGTAATGTAATTACCGCTGAGATATTCCAGAGTATGGAGCGAGAGAGAAGTCAAAATGCACTTTGGTCTCAAAACAGTAAGTTTTGATCGCAGGAGATTAGATTATACCAGCGTTTTCCGAAAGGTTCAGCCTGGTTTTTCTAGAGAAAACTTACTCGGGGATTTCCTGTTTTCCTGCTCACCGATGGACGCGAGTGGCAGGATTCGAGGGGGCAGAGTTCTACTAAATTAGGGTGGAGACGTGCATGGAGCACTTTGCAGCAGCGTTAATTAGCAGATCGTACTCTCCCGGATCCAGAAACGAAGGCAGGGTTCCTCCTCGAGGGGCTGCGTGCGCTTCCGTGTAATTTGCCCACCCTTGGTATCCACTTGGTATCCAGTAGAGAGCAAATGCTGGAAAAATCAGTGTTCTCCAGAAGAAGGATGTGCTTAAAGAACAGCTGGTGCCAGGGAGTAGTTTCATCTATATCTGACTCTTTGGTTGCCATCTCTGGCGATGCCCTGGCCCGGCGTGTCACCCCCCGGGCTAGGGACCGGCTCATCCAAAGGGCTCCCGCAGCCACGGCTTTCCCTGCCCCGGGAACGCGGGCATCGATCGGGAAAGGGTGTAATTATAAAGGCTGTCGATGGCCCGGGAGGGGAGTCGAGTGCGTTATCTCCGGTGCCAGAATTCGGGAGCGAGTTGGGAGAGAGAGGGCAAATTACAAATTACTCTTAATTCGTAACCCATTTTATTTGCCATCTGATTTGTACGCAGTAAAGGGGTGGCGGTGGGATTAATGAACATCTGAAAAGAGTTTGGTTTTGTTTTTTCCCCCATCTACAAGGTGGCACTTGGCTCCTTAAACCAAGGAGCAGGGATAACAGGGTTGTTTCGGCAGCTTTCACCTGAATCTTCGGGCGCACGGTGGTTGAAAGGCAGTGCTTGGATATTTGGAGAAATAACAACATTGGGCAGGTACAGAAGGGGTCAGCACGTTCAGAGAAGGCAGAGAAGTGATTTTTCACCCCGTGGGGATTATTTCTGCCTGATGGCTCTTAGTAGGATTCTGTTGAGATGTGTGCAGGGAGGAATCTGTGGGTTTGGAGCGTACAAAACGCTTTCAACCGGTATTTCAGTCCTTAAAAAAACCCGATTTGATACTTTGAGTTCTCCTTCTAGACCAATAAAGTCTTTGAAGACTTTACCCCTGTATTCAAAAATGTTCATGGAGGTAAAGCCTGAACACGTGAGAGGGAAACTAGCCCTTTTTCTGTCGATATTTAAATTGAAATGTGGGTCTTTTTTTCTGCTGACCGGTTCACTCAACCTTCCAAAAAGCAGAGATGTTTTCTTATCTCAGCTGCTGGAGGAGGTACAGCCAGCAGTAATGCTGAACTGTCCTACCTGTGTTGTAGTATCCAGGCTTTAATCTTCTTAGGGAATCCACAGCCTGTCTTATTCTGAACATGGAATGGTTTTAAAACCCTATTTTGCGGGCTAAATCTTGCTTGGATTTTACCAGATCGTTATTTTTTCTAGGTGGTGTTGATGGGATTCAGTAATGTTGCTTAAAATGTGGCTTCTGGTATTCTGATCTACAACTTCCATCTTTTCCTAGAGGGGGGAAAAAAAACTTCAGGAGTGATAAAGTAGGCTCCGAGCAAATAGATCCGATTCCTGTTGTTGGGAATCAGACGCTGCCCAGTCCGGTGCCTGTTTGATTTCTTCAACGTTCTGCTTATCACGGTTTTTAAAAGTAGCTCTATCGGAATGAGAGCCCCAGTGGAAACACTCAGCCTTCGAAGGAGCCGTGGAGATGGGATGCTAAAGGCTTGGTTTTCTTGAAGGATGGAGGAGCCAGAGCAGGACTGATGAGACAGGGAGCGTATGGTGTCCCCCAGGTGCCCGTGGAGGACGGCAGCGATGCACCAAAGCCCCCCCTGTACCTACGAAGCCCCCCCCCATACCCTACAGCTTGGCATCCTCTCCTCTTCCTCTGCCGTGACTTCTTCCCATGGAAGTGCTGTCAAAACTCAGAGCTGCTGCTTGGCCAGTGTCACTTCCGAGTGTTAGCTGTTTAATTGCCTGCTTCCCAGGAGATTCCCGGAACGGGCCCTTGAAAATTTTAATCCTTCAAAATAGTTTTATAAGCATTTTAACCCTTTTTTGGTTTTCCTTAGCGTGTGCTGCAAAAGCAAACTCCCCATCCCGGGAGAAGGCTGAGCCACGGATGGAGGGAGATGGAGCGTGGGATGTGGGGCCCCGGCACCCGTGGCCTCCCCGGGGCAACCAGTTGCCCACGGTCTGTTGGGCTTCAGTGGAAACTTCCAGGCGCTGGCTGAATGTGGGTCAGTGCCAGAGGTGGCCTCGGTCCCACGGCGCCGAAGGGGTTAAACTCCTCTTCTGGTGTCCTCGCAAGATGAAAACTATTTTAGTCCCGTGACGGGAGCACGATGGGAGTTTATTGCTAGAGTTCATTAAAAATGGAGGCTGGCCAGAGCCTCGGAAATACGATTCGGGAGCTTGGGCTTCCCGCGTCCAGGGCACGTCGGGAGGAGCGGTCTCTGCTGAGCTCCTCCAGGACACGGGGAGCAGCTCCCACCCGATCCCTCCTTCTCAGGGAAAACTTTTGCAAGTTTTTTGGAAAACTCCCGGCGGAGCCGAGCCGGCTTCGGAGCCAGCCGGTGCCTGGAGGATCCTCCCCTCCCACCGCAAACTTTACCGGTCCCGCTCAGCAATTATCTCTGCCAGGCAGAATAATTCCTTTATCATTTTATTTTATTTTATTTTATTTTTCCCCCCTCAGCAGTGTTATATCCTATGGCTTCCCACTTGCTGCGATACCCTCGTAACTACCGATTACCCTGGGAGTGCCGTAGGGCTTGTCACGGCCCGGTACGCCGTGTGTGTGTGTGTGTTTGTGTGTGTGTGTGTCCCTTTTTGTCGTCTTTGGCCATGAAGAAGTGTTTGTTCGTGGCCAGGCCAGATGCAGGAGCAGCAGCCTGGAAGCGCCGCCGTTATCCGTGGGGTTTCACAGCGCTGCTGAAGGCCCTGAAGTCGCTATTGCAATGGTTTTCAATGGGGCTTCTAATTAGAAAAGCATTGGACTAATAGGATGTGCTATAATTAGCAAGACCTGCCCTCTAGATAGCTAATCAGGGACCAGAACGTGGTTGCCTATCCATTCGTTAAGTGTCTATATCTGTGCTTTTGTAGCAAATAATTTAACCTCTCGGAACCTTTTTGGGCGCTTAAAATAGTCAAACAGAGAAGATGCTCCAGGTGGAACCTCCCAGCTTTTGGGCCAAGATGACCTCGGAGATGCTGGAGGTTGGTGGAGGGGGGACAGTTTGGTGCTGGGGTGGGTGTCAGAGGGGTGACCCCTGACAGCCCTTTGTCCCCCCCTCCCCCAAGTTGGGAGAGGAGGACGAGAAGCCGGTGAGATGTTGTCTCACCTTCTGGACGAAAGAAAATAGCTCTGCAACTTTTTTTTTTTGAGGAGGGAAATGACTCAGTTCTTGGTGGCTTAGCAGAAATAAGAGGCCGAGCTTCCAAGGAGTCCTCTTGGCAGCCGGCGTCCATCAATTACCGCGTCCCACCTCCAGCCCAGCGCCCCGAGAGCCCACGCCGTGTCTCCCCCCACGTGGGACCTGCTGCCGAAATTGTGGCTATAAAGTGATAATTCTCTTTGTGCTGGGTAAAACCGGGCTGTGACCTGGGACGCTGGACTGGGCTCCTGCTGCTGGAGCAGGGAACTGCCCGTCCGGTCGTACGGCACAACAGGTTGGTTTTTCTGACTGCCCAGCGTAGAAACCACGGGTTTCTTCCCTCGGTGTTTTCACAGAGAGGGAGAAGGAAGGTTTGGGTATCACACACAGCATGCACAGGCTCATAAAAGGATTTTTGTAGAGCGTGAGCAAACGTTGGCCAGCAGAACTACTTCTGGAGTAAGAAGCAGATAAACACGAGTGTGTTCTTTGAGAATTATTTTTATACGCTGTTCTACAGGGCAAAAACTTCTCCGAGAAGTTGTTTCCTCCTTCTTTGCTTCGTGGCAGCTTCTGCAGGGAACGGTGGGGTGGTCTCAAGTGGGATCAGGGGCAGGAGGACATCTGGCTCCATGGTGTTACAGGTGATGGTGGTACCCCACCGAAACCTCCGGCTGCATATCACCAGTGCATCCAGCCTGTAATTAAATCTTGCCCTGATGTCCTCTAATTGAAAATATCAAATTGTCACTAATTTGCTGAAATGAGCCCGTGTGTGAGCGTCCTGCTTTCAGCTGGGACGGAGTTAATTTGCTTTTTAGTAGCTCCTGTGTTGTGGATTTAATACAAGAAGAATGTTGATAACACATATTGCTCCCCTTGTCGCTAAGTAATGTTTACATTAATCAAAAGACTTTTTCGGCTTCCCGGGGAAGCTGAGAGGGAGCACAGGAAGGACGAGGTGGCCGAAGGAATATTCCATACGTTGTGCTCAGCATATAAACGGGGGCTGGCCGGGAGGGGCAGGGATCCGTGTCACTGCTCAGGATGGTCTGGGCAGCCCATCATCAGGTGGTGAGAGCAATGTGTGTCGTATTGCTTCATTTTCTATATTCTTTTTCCATTATTATCATTATTATTTTCCTCTTCTGTTGCAGTTCTATTAAACTGTCTTCATCTCAACGCACGAGGGCTTCTTCCTCCTCCTCTTCTCCTTCTTCCCCCCTCTTTGGGGGGAGTGAGCGAGTGGCTCTGTGGTCCTAACTGTTGGCTGGGCTCAAACCACAACTGGGTGTGTGTGTGACCATGGTGTCACATCCAAAGACAATTCTTTCTTTGCATCTCTTGGTGTTCCTGCCACTTAAACAATATTACCTTCATGTAGGTGACATTGGGCAAATACTTTGCTGCATTGGCTGCATCTTACTGGCTATCAAAATGCTCCTCTGGGGCCCCTTTGGCTTGTTGGCCAAAGTAAAAACAGCAGGTTCCTTTCTGAAGATGTGTCTTCAGGTGGTGTTCTCCTGCACGCACACATGGACCCGACCGCTTTTGGCCAAGAAGTGCAATGGGAAGGTGGCCCAGCTGCTGCTGTAAGACTTGCTGGGGGCAAACTCCTGTGGGACCGGCCGTTTGGACCAACGCAGGGCTTGTAGGTCTCCTCCTCCTCGAGGGAAGTGATGAGCTAGAAATGGGAAAGCTGGTCCCGGCAGGTGTTTGGGTCAAACCAGGGATAGCAAGAAGCAGTTGGTTTCCTCCTAGAGTGTTAATGCAAGAAGCAGAGACTAAAGAAATACGGAGTAAGAAAAGCAGTAACTTTAAAGTATTTTTGTGTGTGCTTTTGGTTTTCATCCCAAAGCATCCGAACACAAGCCTGAGTTGGGAGTTCCTTTCCTTAAATAGGATGCAGTCTTCTCATCTCTCCCTGGGGTACCAGTGTTTAAGGACGAGCATGTTTGGGGTGAAGGTGGTGGCGTGTCACCAGCTGTGCTAACCACCTCTCTCTCCCTGCAGGATCCTCGCCGCAGCCACTTTCAGCCACTCGGCCGGGTCAGGATCCCACCTGGAACCCATGAACTTCACTGACAGGTAGGAGCTGTCAATAGGATGGAGGATGAGCCTCTCATATCGTGCAGACACCCCCTTTCCCTCCTCAGTTTGGCAGTGCTGGAAACGAGGAGGTGGGCTGGGAGGGTGGAATTGTCTTCTGTACCTCAGCTCCTGCCTTGTCCCACAGGAGCTCCCAGATTAAACCGGGATCAGAACTTGGTTCCTGTGCCTTAACCAAAAACGGCCTTTAATTTAGAGCTTAATCCACGCTCTGAAGTAGGTAAATTCTCCCCAGTTTACTCGGGGCCAGAGAAGTTTCACTTCCTTTTAACTGGGCATCCACAATAGCTGCACAATATTGTCGGGCTTGAACCAAAGGAGAAGCAAAAGCGAGTGCAGAGAAATGCCTCCCTTGGGGCTTTCTGATCATATTTTGATCATTTGTGCAACCCCCAGAAGAAAAATCATGAATGGAATTGAAATTTCTGCAGATACGGTGTGTGGTTCTGGCAGAGCTCGGTGGTGGAGCTGAAGTAAAGCTCTGTCCATCAGCTGTCCCTGCGTGTGATGGTGCTTCTCTCTTCCACTCCATCGTCAAAATGAAGCATTTTATAATTACCAACGTAAGGATTTATCCAGTGGGGGTTTTTTTTGCTGCAAATCTTGCATTGCCAAGGTGATTTCTGGTCTTCACTTTTCTTCCAATCCCATTTTTCCTGCTGTAAGTGTCAGTGTCTCTGCTTGTAGATTTAGTTGTTTGATTTACTAGGTTTTACCAGAGTCAACTTCAGAACTAACACTGTCCAAGCCAGGAGCACCCCTCATATTTTTTGTGGGGGCGCGGGCTATTTATTACGTAAGTTCCCAAATCTTGCCAAGTGGTGCCATCTTTCAGGAGACCAAAAGGCCAAATGAAATCATAAAAACCACCTTTCTTAGTGCCATCATCAACCAGAGGTGACCGACCAGGAGTAACTCACACTTGGGTATCTTGACCACAGTCATGGAAATTTCTTAATTTGCTCTCTTTGTGTGAGTTATCACCGTCAAACACCTGAACACCAGCTCTGTGTGGCTGTAGAGCACCGTGTGTAAACACCGTCTTATTTTGCCAATTCAGCTTGTTACCCAAATACCCCGTTTCCAACCATAACAGGAGCTGGTGTTTAGCGGTGATCCTGCTTGGAAGAATCTCTATGATTTTTTTTATATTTTTTTTTTTGGTAATCCAAAGCCCAGCCGCAGTCGTTACCAGACTTCCTGCCCAGTAGTTTCTAGCCAAAAATAGATCCATAAAACTTGGGGGGAGAATTCAGGTCAACCAGATCCCTGGGGCAGTGGCTGTGAGTAGTACCCTCTAAAAACACCTCTTTAAACCCAAAGCAGCGTGTCTTAGAATTAATTTTAAAGCTGTCTTTACAAGGATTAGAATATTGATGGGTAAATAAGAAAATTCCTTTAGTCGTTTCGTTTTCTTGGTGCCTTGTCCTTTCTACCCCCTTACACCAATTCCCTCTATGATTGTACCCAGGCTGTGTTAAATAATTTATGGTGGGTTGAACATGAATCTGGAGCTCGGTGCTTCTCAGCGCGGAGAGATGCTGCTGCCGGTGGGGATGATCTGTGTGTGGGGAGAGCATCCCTTCTCTGAAGTTTTTTATTTTTTTTAAATGCAGAAACCCAAGGAATTGCCAGTATTATCATATGCACAGCGTGTGGTGCTGGGAAAGCTGATTGTTGTTGTGACTGAGTATTTAAAGATGCTAATTTTTGCTGCTCTTGCATTAAAATCAAGGAACCAACCTGGATCCCTCCCCTAATAAGCAGCACGCGTTAAATGGGGAGGGGGTGGGAGAAGGGGGGAGGATCTGATTGCAATCTACGGGGGCCATTGCTTAATATTTAAATCTCTTCCCATCAAAGTTTAAATCCAGTTGTAGTCCTTTAAGTGGAAGGTTTTCTTTTTGAGTCCAAATAAAGAGATTTTTAATGATGAGTTAATATCCGGGAGGATGGATGTACCTGGAGAATCCCAACCTCTGGGAAAGGCAGGGCTGGAGCCAGACCCCGATAATAATCCCTGGGGTCTTTTTAACCAAATCGCTGGGATTTTGCTCGGCTCTGTGGGAGGGTGGTTGGATCTCCGTGGGAGAACTGGCAGCTCTGGGCAGCCGGGGAACCGGTGTCGCTGCACGGGGTGAGGAGCCAGGGGTTATTTCGGCTGGAGACTGGAAGTAAAGAACAACACCACTTGTAAAAGGCCACTTTTAGGACCAAAAAACTGGTATTTTTATGCAGGTTTGGTTTTTTTTTTTTTTTGGCTGCTTTCTTATTTTTTCTAAGATTGCCTTGATAGCAAGGACTTCTAGGGTTCTTAGAAAAATCCTTGGTGGTGAGCACTTCTCTGAAGTTCTTAGAGAAAAAAAAAAATAGCAAATTACTGGGCTGATTTTTACAGGCAACAGCTATTTTCCACTTACACGACGATGTGCTTAATATAATATAATCTACTGAGTTTTCTGTTAAGGATTGTGACTGTTCCTCTCTCTTTGTGTTAAGGATGGTGAATGTTCCTCTCTGTCACACGGAGCCCGTAGATAGTGGTTAGACTCCAGGTTAATAAATGGAGCCAAACTCAACCATAATAGAGATTTTTTTTTTTTTTCTCCTTAACTTTTTTTAAGGTGAGTTGACCCAAATGCCATGGAAAGCAGAAGGGTGTGACTCCTAGTGCTGTGGGACTTTGGCCACCAAAGTGTCCCCTTTTCTGGCCAAACACAGAACTTAACGTTTGTGGTGCTCGGAGCTGGGCTTCAGCGCCTTTCTGCAAACGTTTATCTGTTCGTTTTAGTAAATATTTAGTCAAACCCCGGGCTGAATTGCTTCTCCCCCCCCCCCCGTGCTGTAATGACTGGGAGCAGTTGTGGCGTGTGTCCCTGGTCATGTCCCTAGGATGGAGATGGGGCATGGTGTGTGTCCGTGGGATGGAGATGGGGCATGGTGTGTGTCCCTGGGATGGAGATGGCGCATGGTGTGTGTCCGTGGGATGGAGATGGAGCATGGTGTGTGTCCCTGGGATGGAGATGGAGCATGGTGTGTGTCCCTGGGATGGAGATGGGGCATGGTGTGTGTCCCTGGTCCCTGGGATGGAGATGGAGCACCGTACGTGTCCCTGGGATGGAGACAGGGCAGGTCCTGGGATGCAGGAGGAGCTGCTGTGGGTGCTCCTGCTGGGATGGCCGTGGGAACTCTGTGGCTGTTCTCAGGATTCGGATACCCCACGCTTCAACCCCTTTCCTCCAGCCATTCATGGAATCCAGCATCCCTGAAATGCTGCTTTCCCGCTGGTAGCCCCCCTGGCCAGTGAGAACTTTCCTTTTCTGCCACCGGTGGCCACAGAAGAAACTTTGTGGGCTCCTTTTAATTTTGAGTCCTGAGGAAGCTCATTTAGTTTCCCCCCCCTATGAAAAGAAGAAGGGGGCGGTGAGGGGGGAAGAAATAATCCTGGTGGTGGAGAAGGGCAGCTGGGCTGTGGAGGTGGAGGCCACTGGAGGCGGAGGCCACCGAGCCGAGCAGGGTGGGAGCCCGGCGAGGGAAGGGTTAAGGGCTGCCATTTTGTTATGTAACAGCCTTAATGGCCACCTCGGCGAGTGGCACCGAAATGGCAGGGCTTAACCCTTGGTGGGCCGCGGTGGTCCCCGCCGAGGGCACCCCCCTCTCCCTTCCCGAGGGGGCTGCGGCCCTGGCAGCTCCCATGGGATGGAAATAACGGCCGTGGGAGCCAAGGCATCAGCCCACTTCTGGCTTTTTGTTGCCTTCCTCGGGGAGAGGGTGGATTTTTGGGTCCCCAGTTGAAGTCAGGTGCGGGATGTTTTTTATATCTGTCCATCTGTCTTTCTTTTTCAACCCGCAGAATAACCGGTGTTCGTGCCCTCTTGCTGTTGCAGTGATTTAGCCTTTAAAAAAGTAAAATCTAGTTCTTACTTTGGCTTTCTAAAGTGGTTTGTGCTTTTTTTCCCTTTTTTTTTTTTTCTGAAAACCTACGTGACAAGGTCAGGAACTCGCACACACATTGATGCGCACACACACATGAATGCACACACACGCAGCAGGACAGACACACGGACACATACACGTTTTAATGACTTTGTCCAGGACATCTTACTTTGTGGTCGATGAGTATAGAGGGGGGAAAAAATAAACGCTTATGGCATAATAAGAAACTAAGCTCTGTCGAAGGAGAGTGGTTTCTCATTGAGACTTTTTACATCCTGCTGCGAGAAGTGGATTCCTGGGTGTCATGGGGAGGGGGTGGGGGTGGTCCTGGGTCCATTGGCTCCCCAGAGACAAGTTTCTCACCCACCACCTTTAGAAAATACTCATCCAATGTGTCTTACCCTCCCTGCTTCCTCCTCGGTAAAACTGTCTTCTTTTTTTTTTTTTTTAAGTTTGTTTTGTCCTGTTGGTTTTTTTCCCCCTGCTTTTACTGTAAAAGTTTCCAGATGATGCTGGAAGAGGGCTGTTGATCTTTGCTTTTGGCTACGGAGGGTGGAGGTGGGATCCCAGCCCCATCCCGCTGATGGATCTAGCAAAACATCGGGATGCGATTTCAGCTTCGGTCCTTTCAACTTCAAAATCTACCCAGTCGTGGTAAGCAGGGAAAAGCAAGCAGAGCTCCTCCGTGAAAGAATTACTTGGAATTTGTACGAGGAAGTTGTAAATCATGAATGGGAGAGGAGAGAGGAGGCAATACGGTAACTCTGAATGGGATGTGGGGGAAAGTGGAAGTGTACATTACAAGCAGCCAGCAAAGTGGGCTGGTTTTTCTTTTTTTATTATTTTCAGTTGTGGTTTTGTCTTCATGTACTCCATCGGTGCTTTCCATCTGCTCATGCACCGGACCTCTTTGGGCTACCGTCCCGGTTGCCTGGCCGTGCCCTGCTCAGGTTCATTCCAGGCTGGACCGAACAACTGGAAAAATCAGCACAAAGTAATTCATTTCCCAATTCTAAAATTGGAGCTTTGTGAGGTTTTTGCCTCTTCTGTAGCTTTTCCCTTCAGCGGCCAAAGCAAAGCAGGTGATGGTGGCAGCAGCCCTGGCCCTTTGCAAGGGGCTGGGCTGTGTCACGGGGTCCTACGTGTCCCCCCATGAGTTAAACCAGGTCTTCTTGGTCCTGCTGCTCCGCTCTTTGGACGGAGGAAGGGTTTGGGCGATGGTGAGGAAGCTCTTTTCACCCTTTTCCTGATGGAAAGCACACGGGTAGCTTCACAAGCACACGCGATGTTCACCAGGCTGGCATAAATAGGTTGCGAATTGGGGAGGTTTGGGGTTTTTCCTGCTGTCGGTGCGCTCAGCAGAGCTGCACGGAGGGGTTTTTGATCAGTGTCGTGGCCCACGGGCTGAGGAGTTCCCTGCGGTTCATAGGGTGCACTAACCTGCCTTTTGAATTGATGGCAGCAGTTAATCTGCTACAGCGACAGCACTTACAGCTGAGTATTTGCTGCTTTGGTCCCGGGGGCTCCGTCCCGAGCTCTGCCAGTCCTTGTCATAAAAAGCAGAGCCTTCCATAAAACTTAAAATTTACCATGTGATCCTTTTCCTTCTTTCAAACGAAAGGTATCATCGAATTGAACCGAAGCCGTTTGTTGGTGGCGTCGATCGGCTCCTTTTGCTGTTGGCGGTGGGGAAGCAGAAGTGGGGATTTGGGGAGTAGCTTCAGAAGTTGTATGTTATTCCTCAAACAGCCTGGGTGACTTATCCCCACCCAGTGGAATCAGGTGGTGAAGGTGCCATCTCAATAAATCCAGCAGACTCGAGAGCTGGTCACAGAGTGTACTGGAAAGGTGCTGTTTGATACTGGTGGGGAAGTCTGTGACGACTGTCCTGCCCTCCGGGAACCCGGGTGATGCCCATGAAAGACTCTGATGTCACCAGTTTTCCTGAGGAGAGAGGCAGAATAGCCTTTTTGAAGAAATCCTTCTCGTTACTCTCCTCCCCTTCTCTCAGTGCCACGTTAATTTTCCTTTAGGTCTCTCTGCGTCTCCATCCCCGTTAGCGAATCGTTTTCTGGTGTTATTTCCTGAAATAGGGAGCTTGGTTTTAGGGTTCATCTGCAGTAAATATGATTTAATCACCGCCGCAGAACTGTGCGGCCAGATCTCTCTGTTACAGCGTGTATAAACCTTGAGCCTGCACTTGCAATCTTTGGATTTAGCTGTATAAAAAAAATCTCAGTGCGATCTCATCCCAAGGTCTTCCCAGTAACGTCTGCGATCTTTGCTCTCCCCCCCCACCCCCGATTCCTGTTTTCCTTCCAGCCCGCGCCGTTGCACAAAGACGCTGTGAATTTTGAACCAAAAATTCGGTCTGAGTTTTGATTTGCAGAAAAGTTCCTCGAAGGGAAACGGAGGCGCCGCTTTTCGAGGGTGCGAGCAGGGACCCCGGAGGGATGCCGAGGCCGTTGTCGGTGTGTGATAAGGGGGTGATGGTTACGAGGAGCGCGAGAAGGGGTGCCCTCAAGAATTCAGAAAAGGAGAGGGTTTTGCTGGAAAGGTACGAGGTGCGTTTTCATCGAGGTTGTTGCAAAGGTCAGACTGAACAGATGAAGGAGTTTGCGTAGGAAGGGTTTGCCCCTGGAAATGCTCCGAGTGGGTTCTGCGCCTCTCCCGTCGCTCTGAGATGAGGTGCCGTGGTTGGCTGGAAAAGGGTGAAGTATTCAGTACACATCACCTGTCTTTACCTTAAGATTTTAAGCCTTGGAATGGGCTGCCCAGGGAAGTGGTTGAGGCACCATCCCTGGAGGG
>JAOXJM010000014.1:4171789-4181889 GCA_026413425.1 Tringa solitaria | reverse complement strand
GCCGAGGGGGGGGAAAGGGGGGGGGGGGGAAGAGCCCCGGTGCCGCCATTTGAAGCCGCCGCCTGGGCCGGAGAAAGGCGCCCCCACCCCCCCATCACCCCGCCGGATCCCGGCGGTGGCGGCTCCGCCATGGCCCCGGTGGTGGCAGCTCCCCGGTCCCGCGGGGCCGTGCTGTTGGCCGGTGCCTGGAGGAGAAGGGGGCGAAGCCCCGCCGAGGGTGGGCAGCAGAGTGAAGGCCTCGGCGGCGCCTCGAGTCTGTGGGCAACTCGGGGCTGCGAGGTGTCAGCCCCGCGACTGTCCGCCCTGCGGGAGAAGAGCCCGGCTGTTTCAGAGGGGGTTGGCTCAAGCTTCCCACCGCTGGCCGCCCAAATCCCCCTCTTTGTGTGAGTCTCAGCCTTTTCGGTAACTCAGCTGCCCGTGCCGTTCGTGCTTTTCCTGCTTCTTCATGCTTTAACCTTAAAACTTAAGGAGGAATGGCCAGTTTGACTCCAGTTGAGTCTGGATGCTTGACGCGGAGCTGCTGGGGCTGTCACCTGGGAAGGGACCGAACATGCTGCTGTCCCCTCGGGGTGCCACCGAGTCTTGGAGGAGCTCGGCCTGACCCGGGGGCTCCCCCGTGACGAGCCACCGAGGCCAGTTTGGTGGGTTCAGACACGGGGGGAAAAAGCTGGAAAAACGCTTCACCTGTGCCCCTGGTACTTGTGAAACAGCCCCAGAGCTGAAGTGACTGGGTTTGCTGTGCCCTCTAGAGGACACTCCGCTACTTTATTCTTTATTTTTTTTCGTCTAGTGCTGAAATTGGATTTTAAAAGCTGGTTTTTTGCAGTATTTGAGGCTGTGTTTGGAGTATTCGAAGCACCATTTGACCCTGCTGTGTTTGCTGAAGGTGTGTGTTTCATAAAGCTCTTTGTGGAACGCAGCTTTTCGGTGCTGTTACTCAGTGTGAATATCCTTTGCATCGCTAAATAAGATAATAAGGATTAATTCCTGATAATCATTGGCTTCCTAATAAAAGTGGGGTGTCGGTTAAGTCTAGAAATTGTTGTTTGGTCTAAGAAGTAATTGATTTTTAGAAGTACAAGGCTCATATATACCACATCTCTTATTTGTGAATAATACAAACTGTAGTTAAATATTTGCTTCATTCTGCTTGATGCAAATTATGCACGAGACAAAATGCATAACAGTGAGCCAGAAGGTTCTCACTATAAACTACGATTCCTGCTTCTGGCTTTGGGTTAAAAGAAAAAAACAATAACTTGTGTTAAGTTCTGCTAAAACTCTTGCTGTCGTCCCTTTCTCGAGTCCCGTCGTTTCCTGGGCAGGAGAGAAGACTTTCCCATCCCCTTCCTGTGAAGTTCCTTCTAAACCTCTTGGCTGTCACGTGCTGCAAACCCTGCTGTGAAATAGTTAATGTTTTATGGTTTGAAATCCCAAATCCTGGTACCAAAGGTGATCTGATGGTTACCAGCTTGTGCAGCAGAGGGGAGGCACCGGCGACCATTGTCACATCACGTCAGCTCTTGTCCCTTCTGGTTCACGGAGTTTAAGATCCTGTTGATGGTAATCGTGGGCGATGGAGCCGAGAGGTGATTTATGGTCGGGAATTCAGGTGGAAGGTGCAGCCATCACTCGGGACACTGAGCATTAAAGGCAAATAAAGAGTTAATAGGTGTCTGGACCCGTTTGAGTGGTTATCGATGAAGCTCTGTGGATGTGCGTGTCTGTTGAGAGTTTTACAGGTTTCTGCTGTTATTAGCAGGAAATAATTTAGTGGTCTTGGTGTAGAAAGAAACAGGCCCCGAGTAGTGCTGGGTTTCCTTCAGATTCAGTAAATTGCATGGGGGAAGATCACAACTTTAAAATAATTGCAGAAAAAGAAAGAACAGATAAAGAAAAGGAGGGTATGATCTTCCTTTTCAGCACATTAAAGAGAAGCAGAAAGGACCTCTTTGCCTCTGGATTAGGGGTGGGCTGTGGTCTTCCCCTGGTGCCAGCAGAGCCCTGGAAAGCCTCTTGTGTCTCTTGAGGGGGGCATGAAGTGGTTGATGGAAAAGCTTCTAATGTGAAGGAATTCACCGTTGCTCCCTGTTGTGGCTGCCCCTTGCCTCGTGGCACGCTTTTCTGTGGGAAGCTGAACATCCTCAAGGAGAACAGAAACTGATTGAGCTCCTCCATGTCGGGCTGCTTCAGAATTTGAGAGATTTGGGATTAACCAGAAGATTGTAAATAATGTTACTTTGCTCATTTTTATTGACTCAGTCTCTGTCTTCTTTTTTCTTTTTATTTTGCAGTGAAATAAAGAGGGAAAAGCGAGTCCCCTCACCGGACGTTATAGTGTTATCCGACAATGAACCTTCTAGCCCTAGAATGAATGGTTTAACGAAAATAGCATTAAAAGAGACCAACACGGAGGCACTCATGGTGAGTCATCTTGTCTTGACACAACGTTGTACCATCTAGAAAGAAGAAGGGACACGACTCGTCCCTGCAGAGACACCTGTGGTCACAGGGTCAGGTGGATGGTGGTTTTAGAGAGCGGGATTTGCAAGTGGGGAAGCGTGAAGCTGTTAAAGGCTGATGCCCTTTTTTAGTTTTTTCAGACTGTTAACTCCTTGTTTTTTGTACGTGCTTCAAAAATGCGCCTTTTTCAGAATTGGCTTTTTAGTGGACACGGTGTCCCTTGCTCAGTGTGGCACAACCCAGATTTGCTGCCTGATTCCTCGTTTGACTTTTTTTTTTTACTTATTTTTCTCTAGTAAAACATCTCAAAAATTTCCTTTTTTTGCCTTTGAGTTCTTTCTCCACACTCAGTTTGTGTCCGTGTGTTGCAGGCACGTGGGTGATATTAAGACATACGTGACAATTCCAATGCTGTAAGTTCTTGTCCTGACTTGTACCTCTCTCTTCCCTCTCCCCCTCCCTCTTTTCCCATCCTCTCTTTTCCCATCCTTACCCGGCCCTGCAGAAGAGCAGTCCAGAGGAGCGTGAGAGAATGATTAAACAGCTAAAAGAAGAGTTACGGTTAGAAGAAGCAAAGCTTGTTTTATTGAAAAAGTTACGGCAAAGTCAAATCCAGAAGGAGACCACTACTCAGAAGGTATTTTATTTTCCTTACAGATACTTATCGCTTCTTTCGAAACGGAGGGGGGGGGGGAATTTAAACAGCTGTGGTGGTGGTTGCCATAACCCATGCTACATAAGGTAGCTTTCAAATAATGCAGATCTCACTTTTTCATAAAATCTTACTGCAGTTTAGAGTGGCTTATTCTGGTAACCATTTCTTTTTGTGGAGTTCCTTTTTGTTTTTTTTTTTGTCTTGCTAAGACCAAATGACCAGACGGTTTATCTTGCCAACCGTGTTCAAAAGCTGAAGGCCTTTTTGTTAAAACCTGGGTGCCTTTAGGAATGAATGAAAGTATATTATACGTTCAACTCCTGTCCCGTCCTTAATGCTGCGTAGAGGCTGCTGAAATACATTTGGAGGAGATTCTTGCACATAAATTACGTGCTAAGAGGTAGAATTAAAGCATTCGAACCTCAGGCTTTGGGGGCTGGTGGGCGAGGGCTGCGTTTTCTGCTGGGTGGCAGAAGCCTAGGTCTGGATTCCAGGTCTTACCAGGTGAAGTAAATCTGCTGCTCTGTTTTCATCATCCCAAAAATCCAGGCAGCCCCTGGAAGAGAATGGTTCAGCTCCCACCCTGAGCTCCCATCTTCTTCCTCCTCTCTTCTCCCCACCCCTCATCTTGCACAGCCAGGCGTGATACCCAGCTCTCGGGGAGAAGAGCTGTTTTCATCAGAAACTAACCCAGGAAAAGAAAGTCATCCTTTTTTTGTCAGAGCCTTTTCTGCTGGCTGCGGGGGCCGTTGGGCTGGCAGGGCCGGGTGGAGGAGGAGGATGGCAGGAGGAAGAGCGGAGGAGGTCGGGAGGCGAGGGGGCGTGCGAGCACCCCACGCGCTGCCGCCGAGGCACGGGCTAAATTTCACGTAACAATGGCAACGAAACGATTTTCTTCTGCTGCGTGTGATGCCGACTGGATGGGGTTTGTGGTGGGGGCGATGTGTAGGTTTAAGTGCACTTCAGCTGGATGTTCATACAGCTCGCTTGGCCGGTTTTGGTTGGTTTATTGGTGGTTTTCTCCCGGACTTTTGAGTGCTTCAGTAGATGGGATTAAAACTAATGCAAGTGCCTGCATCACTCAACTCGCTGCTGGACGCTGAGCGATGAGCTCTGGATGTTTGAACTAAGGGGAAATGGCATTTCCTAAACTTCTTAATATCCGAAGGCTTTTTCCTAAACTTTTTTTCCACTTTGCATTATGCTTGAACCTAATAAGCGGAGACTGGTAGCGATGGTGGATAAGACGGGAGCGGGCTCTAAGCTGAGATTGCTAAAATAGATTTCCACGTTGCTCTGCTTTTGGTGTACAGGCTCTTTTATTTTCCTGGTATAATCTTATCTCTACTCACCTAATAATTTCTTCATTTAAATACGCATGTTGAGATGGAGGAAGAAAGGGATGGGGGAGGGGGAAAACCACAGTCTTTGAAGATTCTCTTGCTGAGGCACAAGGAGGTAAACGCTTTTTATTCCCTTAGCTTCTGTAATTCTGCTTTACACCCTTACACTCGTCTGCTTTCTTTCTGGTATTTTTTTTTTTTTCCTCTTCCAGCCTGCTGGTTCCTCTGGGAGTGCTGTGGCCACCCCTCCGCCCTTGGTGCGGGGACCGCAGAGCGTTCCTGCTGGCAAGCCGTCCCTCCAGGTCAGTGGGGTGGGCCAGGCTGCCAGGATTAGGGCACGGAGCGGAGGAGAAGGTCCTCAGTTCAGGAAGGGACAATCCCATCCCATTAAGGGACAGGTGGAGGGTTGTTTTCTTTAACTCCTGAAACCCCACTATAAGCTTTTTAAGAACGTTTGGGGTGGGGGATAGGAGAATAACACAGATAACCCCCATAAGCTTATTTTTTCAGCGGCTGATCATCCTGATCCACTCTGCTGGTAAATCCATCCATCCATCCATCCCAGCGCTAACCACCTTTGGGGGAAAGAGGATGCTATGGAGTTATGTCACAGGAATATCATGGCAGCCTCTTGCCGAACCCTCAAGAGACTTAATTGTGCCCTCAGTGTGATTAACCGTTAAGAGCTGAGTGAATCATATTATTTTCTCTTTGGTGGCTGAATGGCACACAATAGTAGGAAAGATCTCAATTAAATGAAATGGTGGGAAGGAAAGGAAAAAAAATCTGTCAGCCTAATCTTCCTCAGGAGTCTAACATCTCCTTTGGCTTTTGGATTTAAAAACCACTTCTGGTTATTTACCTCGGGCTAATTCGAACCAAATTTCAAAACTGCTTCGGCACAAAATGCTTTTCACTTGGAAAATGGCAACTCTTATTTCAAAACCCCCTGGAATATGCTGTACCCGAGGGAAGGGGTAAATTCACCATCCGTTCAGGAAATGCTCAGAAAACCTAAAGCCATCTGTCAGTTGGAGTAATCTCTTCCTTGGGGCACGTTTGCCTCCGCTGCAGACAGCACTTTCAGAGGAACTGGACCCACGAGTTACATCTTCAGCAACCAGACAGTGAAACTTGGGTTGGACAGAACAGAGAGCTGGGAGCTAAAGAAGCCAGAATTGAAGTTATTCTGTCTAATTTGTGGTGTTTGGGCAAATTAACCTAACCTCCATCTGCTTTTGCTTGACTCTAAAATCTCTACTAATTCCTGCCTGTAGGAGTTGAATAAACGTTTGGTCTTGAGTTAAAAGGCAGAACAAGTGGATTAAATTTCCCACCTGCCTAAACGTGGACCTGTGTGTGTGCAGGTGGTGACCCATCAAAGTGGGAGTTTGGGGTGTTTTTAGGAGTCTCCATTCACAGAGGACGGTCAGTTTGGGGCCAGATGGGTAAAGCCACACGAGTAGGATGGGGAGAGGTTGGTTGCTCGGGCTGAGTCATGCAGCCTTAGTGCTCTGCAGGAACGTGACGCACGAAACCATGTCACCTTCATGAGAAACTTTGAGGATTCAATACAGCCCGCAGCCCAGAAAGCACGGGCAGGGATTTTTCAAGCTTCTTCAACCTGACTCCTTTTCTTTTTCATTTTTCTAAACCTTTTCCCCTTTTCCTGTTTGTTTTTTCCCTTCCCACATACACACACACTCCATGTCTGCTCACCTCCTCGGGTTCCTGCATCTCCAACTTCTCCCTGCCCTGTGCTTCTCCTTGAAGACAGCAGTTTGTATTTCCCCGTTCTTTTACTCCTTCTGCCAAAATACACTTTTTTTTTTTCTGGGTTTTTTTTTTGGCCACTAAGAGCTCTGAAGCCAGAGCCATCTCTTGTCCTACCCTGCATCCATCCCATCAGCCAGAGAGGAGAGCTGCTCTCCGTATCCCCCGCTCGCCTCTTTGCTGCCTCTCTCTTCTTGAGAGACTGACTTTCAGCGGCGGGAGGGCGGATGAAAACACTGCTCAGGACCGCTCTTTACTGTTTGAATTCCGTGTGGGATGAGAGACAGAGCGGTCCCCAAGCCCGTTGTGTTGCTGTGTGAGACACCAGCCGTGCTCTGTGGGCACACTGAGCAGCACGAAAGAGCACGGGGATAAACAGACCAGAACAAAACCAGTGTGAGTAAACCCTCTTCTCTTTTGCAGACCTCTTCTACGCGTATCCCGGGCACCGTTATTCCTCCCCCCTTGGTCCGCGGAGGGCAGCAGACTTCTTCAAAACTAGGAACTCAGCAAAACACGCAGATAGTAATGCCACCCCTCGTCAGGGGAGCGCAGGTAAGGCTTTGCCTTGGGGTACCTCCGCTCTGCTTTTCCTTAACGCACCTCGACTGTTTTCTGGAGGGAACCTACGAGGTTCTAATGGAATTTCTAGATGTTTTGCTGCTGAGAGATCCTGCCTCGTTCCAATTTTGTGTGTTGTGCTGCCCCATAACACCTCCAGTGGAGCGTGAGGGTCCCGTGGTGATGCAGAATGCTGCCTTCCCTGCATAGCCCCTTCCCTGGGCCGTGCCAAAGCAGCTTCTTTGCCTTCGTTATGAAAGTTAATTTACTGGCTTCCAGCTTCACCCGCTTTTTGGGAGAGCAGCAGCAGAGGAAATGAAACACAATCCCTCCTCCTTCCATTTTCTCCCCCCTCATTATTCGTTCTGTCATACCAATTTCACCTTTTCAAATGCTAAAACTCACTTCTTTTTCCTCCTCCTCCTTGTGTCTGTCTTGCGATGGAATAAGAGCTGCTGAAATGAGATAGGCAACGGGGAGGCTGAAAGTGCTGCTTTGCGGGGTCTTTATCACCTACAACAGAAAATAGTGGTGTCACTAAAGGGGTAGGAAAGCAACGTTCAATTCGATACGGTCTTCTAAAATTATGACTTCCGTGGGATAGCAGGAAAAAAAACCCCATATTTCCTTGTTAAATGAGGATTTATTTTGCAGTGAAAGGTCTGCTTTTATCAGTTGCGAAGGCAGCGTTGAGGAGGGAGGGAGAGATTTGTTATTTCATTTTCTTTCTCTTCTGATGATGGAGAAAAACTCATTCTGAGCAATAGCTTTCGTAATGCCTTTAAAATGAAACAGGCTTAACAAATCTACATTTTGAAAGGAGTTTGACTGGGAAACTTAGATTTTATTTTAATTTTTTTTGGCACAGCTGTTGTGGCCATAATGTGATGGCCTCACACATGAGCATCTCTTCCATGTTACGTTGTACTTGTTCCATTCTGACAGCGGGGAAAGGGAAAACCATCAAATTTTTGACCCGGGTGTTAATTATCACGCTTTCTTTGCGTTCCCTGCCTCGCCTCACTTCTGCTGTGTCGTGTCATCCCACTCAAAACCCTCCCCGTCCTTCACGGCCGCGTCGCATCAGCCCCTTTCTGTGTCTTCCCAGCAAATCCACAACATCCGCCAGCACTCCAGCACGGGGCCGCCTCCGCTGCTGCTGGCGCCGCGGGCTTCCGTCCCCAGCGTCCAAATCCAGGGGCAGCGAATTATCCAGCAGGGGCTGATCCGCGTCGCCAACGTCCCCAACACCAGCCTGCTCGTCAACATCCCGCAGGTGAGCCCCGCGGTGCCAAACGCAGCATCCCTTGGAACTAATTAGTGATCGTCGGGTTCTTGTACCTAATTGGCGTGGCTTGGTGTCCTCTAAGGGATGGGATTGCTTATTACTCCAGCTCCTCCTTCATCCTAACGTTCACCTCCCATACGCAGGAATGAACTAAAGCATGACAGTATTGGGAGGAAATACGTATTTCACTCAACTAAATGTTGTGCCCCGTTCCAAATTTGGTGTTTCCATATCAAGGTGTCCATTAGAATATATTTTTTTTTCTTCCTTAAGAAGCGTAAATGAGTGTTCTGGTAAAGAGAGCTCAAAACAGGTTAGTGCTGCCGCTTGAGCCACCAAGAGATACTGAAGCAGCAGCTTAACATCTACCACTGGTGGTGCCATACAAGTGCTGTAGATAAAGGACACCATTTAAAGTCAGCGCTTTGGCAAAATCATGAGGAAAACAACTCCTTTTTGCTTTTTTCCTTGAGAATTTCCAAAAGTGATCAGTAAAGCAAAACAAAGTTCTTTAGAAAAATAATTACAGCATTAGGTGACAGGTACGGTGTTGCAGTGAACGTATGTCGTGTGGTCTGGTGGTCACCTACAAAACCAAGGATTCAGAGGCTGGTGGGTGGGTCTGGTCCCAAGCAGCCACTGCTCCTGGAGGACATGCAGCTCCCCCAACGGCATCGGAGCCGGTGCCGCTGCCGTCCTGTCCCTCCCGGGGACCACAGCATGTGGCTTGAAGCACCCAACCATCCGGCGTTTGTCACTTCAGCTCCCTCCTGTTCCCCTTCCAGGCGTCGCCGACTTCAATCAAAGGTACAACCGTGACATCCGCTCAGGCCAACGCCACCACCACCAGCGCCGCCTCCATCGGCAACTCCAACGACTCGCCGGCCAGCCGGCAAGCGGCCGCCAAGCTGGCCTTGCGGAAGCAGCTGGAGAAGACGCTGTTGGAGATCCCTCCTCCCAAGCCGCCCGCGCCGGAGATGAACTTCCTGCCAAGCGCGGCTAATAACGAATTTATTTACTTAGTGGGATTGGAAGAAGTTGTGCAGAACTTGCTGGAAACTCAAGGTGAGAGAGCGCTAAAAATGTTCATTGAAAGCGAAGAGAGAGCCTTTCCCATCTGGATTTTATCTCAATAGCGGGCAGCCAGGAGTTTCAGGCATCGCAGGATTAAGTTGCCATATTCTGTCAAATCTAGGATTCATTTTAATAATATTCAAATTGCTTTATTTAAAATTCTCATTAAAAAATAAGAAGTTATGCTGTCTCGTAGGCTGGACACTGGTTGTAAAGATTTCTCTCGTGCATCCAGTTCTCCCCAGAGCTTTTGACTTTCTATCAGCCCCTCGTTTGTCCATCACCACTGAATCCTCTAACCAGTATCTAAAGAAGGATCCACCGGGAAGATTTAGTGACACCAAAAGCTTCAGCCTGATGGGAGCTAAGGGTTGGAGGGTTTGCTTTGTTGGGTTTTTTAATGCTGAAATATTCTTCGGGTGTCTCAAGTATTATTCACTCCTAGAAAGGTGGAGCTGAGCTGACCAGGTGTGTGTTCTCCAGGTAAAGTCTCGGTTCCTGTCTCGTCTCGCGAGCCCTACATGTGTGCTCAGTGTAAGACGGACTTCACCTGCCGCTGGAGGGAGGAGAAGAACGGAACCATTATGTGCGAAACCTGCATGACCTCCAACCAGAAAAAGGCCTTGAAAGCCGAGCACACCAACCGGCTGAAGGCCGCCTTCGTCAAAGCGCTGCAGCAGGAGCAGGAGATCGAGCAGAGGATACTGCAGCAGACGGCGGCTCCCGTCCAGACCAAGTCGGACCCCATCGTGCAGCACCACTCGCTCAAGCAGGTACGGCCCCGGCCACCAGAACCCCTGGGTCCCACCACTCCAGGCATGAACGTTGGCTACCTAGACATGAAAATGATACACACAAAAGCAATAACTTACTTTATTTTAGCTTTGCGGAGCGTGTCTTTGAGTCTAAGCTGGGGAAAGTGTTTTTTCACGTGGAGCCGATG
>JAOXJM010000014.1:4081725-4091905 GCA_026413425.1 Tringa solitaria | reverse complement strand
TGGGGTTTTTGGTGGGGGGGGGGGGGGGGGCAGCCCCCCCTTTCCTCTGCCCCCCTTCCCCCCAACACACGCTGGGTCTTCAAGGGAGTTTCTTTTATCCCCTTTCCCTCCTGAGAGTAACGGCCCCGGTACCACCGACCCCCCCCCAGAGCCCACCAGAGGAGAGGGGGGGCAGGGATGCAGCCAGGACCCCGCAAAGTCCAGGGCATTTTTAAACATTTCTCTCTATAAAAAATATTTCTACGAGCAGCCACCTGTCTGGTATCTCACTCTTCCGGGCAGTTACTGTAGAAAGGAGGGAAGAATTAGGTTGTTTTGTTGTTTTTTTGGTTGGTTGGTGGTTTTTTTGTTGCCGCCCCCCCCCCCCCCCCCTTGCTGTGTTTTATTTCTTTGGAAATGAAAAGAAATGAAGGGGGTTATTTATTTCTTTTTAATTTATTTTGTCATATTTTTGTAAAACCTGCAGAAATGCAATAAAACTATATTTCAACAAGCCTGAGGCATGGGATATAAATTATTGCTCGCTCAGGGGGACGAGGTTCGGATTCCCGGTCCCCAGGGAAGGTGGAAGGGGACATTGGGGACATTAGGGACATTGTCACCCCTCGCACCCCCCTCTCAAACAGGGTAAAGCTCCGAGATGGTGACACCAGGATGTGTCCCCCCCCCTGGAGCCGTCGGATGCCGAGTGCCCTCCGGCAGCCACACCGTGCATACCATCAGGCAGAGGAAGAAAGAAGAAAAGTTCTAATCCTCTAAATTCTGCAAATTTATTTATAGACAGTATCAAACATGGAATAGTTTAAAAATAAATGCGGAAAAAAAAAAATAATAATCCAATGGCCGTGACATTCGACTAAGGGTGTATTTACAGTCGCTCCACGAGGGCAGCCCGTCGCCAACGCGCAGCTTTGGGGGGAAAAACCACCTTCTCCCGGCCCCAGGAGACGGTATTTTTGTAAAAGAGGAGAATTGAAGTTGCAGAGACGGGTTGGAAGTGACGGAGACTCACAAGCTCAACGCCGCGTCGCCGAAAGCAGCCCGGGATCGCGTGTGCCCGACGGAGCGGAGGAGTTCGAAGCAGTTGCTGAGAGAAGTGGGATCCGCTCTCAGACCCTCAGCTGTGACGTGCCACTGGCCAAAAACGGGCCGATTTAATAAAAAATACCCAATAAAGCCCCTTAACGGCACCCTCCGCGCTGATTAATGACAAATGAATGCGCTGGGAAAGGGGCAGGGACAAGGGGGTGACTCAGCTCTGCCCATCCCTTCCCGTTTCTTACAGAAAGGGATTTGTCACCCCATGTCCCCGAGAGCCACCGAGGAACAAAAGCCACCAAACAAGCCACCGGACGCGAGGGCCGGTCCTGCTGCCCCCGCCAGCCCGGCCCCTCGCCCCTTGTCGCACGCAGAGATGACACTTATCGAATTTTTTGACCTGTTAAACTGTCCAATATCCTGTCTCACAAATAAAATCACTGCCCGTGATTAACAGTGACATCCCAGGGACGACGACAACGCCGCGAGTCACCACAGAGCCACCAGGGGCAAGTCATTTCTGGAGCTGGCAGCGAGGAGGCACAGTGAAATGTTACCTCCAGCCCAATTAAAGTCTGCTCCCTTCAGGCAGGCGGGGAAATTAAAAGCAGTTCTAGCCCCAAAAGCACAAATTCCCACCCTCGTCCCGCAGCTGGAGGGGGCGGCGGCGCTTTCCCCCAGGGCAAGGAGTGACCCACGGGGGGGAAAAACTCGGTGGCCACCACTGGCCCACAGACGTGCCCCGCTGGCCCTGCCTCACCCGGGTGATTCATCCAGCCGCCGTTCCTATTAAAAAAATAAATCCTGATTTGAAATAGGGTCAAGTTTTAAAAGTGCTGCCCTTTGATCCCGCCAGCTCGATACTCCCTCTCGGGTTTACATCGGCAAAACCTGGAGCTCGGCCACAAAGGTTAAAGCACCCCAGATTCCTCGGAAAGCGTTAATGCTGCCAATCAGACTGTTTTTAAAAATTCCTAGAAGAACCCGATTCTAAAAATCACACACATAGAGAGCCTTAGTTCTTCAGATTTGAGGATATTTCGCCTTCAAAACCAGAATCTCAGCGCTAAAGAGAATCTGAAAGCCGGTATTTCATTCCCTTGTTGCAGTTACAAAGATGTTCTTTCCCTGCAGGCTGGGTTCAGCCTCTTTATTACCTATGAGCTGGCTTTTTTTTTTTTTTCCCCCAGCAGTTAAAAAAAGACAAGGTTCTGGGAGTCCTTTCTCCTCCCCGACGTTAAAACTCTCAAGATGACACACATCTTTTATAGAAAATAGAACCCAGCTGCCAGCACACGCGTTCGGGGACGAGCTCCGCAAGCCGATGCTGTGACGGGGAGGCTGGACACAACCATCAGAGCCAAAAGGGAGCTGTCGTCACCAATCCACCCTGAAAACTTGCTGACTCAGCCTTTTTTTGGTGACCACTAGCCCCAGACATCCCAGATGAGACCCTGGGGTCGCGCTCTCCGCTGTCAGGGCAGAGGAAGCCGATGGTGCCGTCAGGACGGCGTGAAGGTCCGTCTGGGCTTGCCCGAAGCCAGGATAAAATCCCCCCCTCCTGGACACAGCACCCTCTCTGCTTTAAAGAAAAGGGTTTTCCCCACTCTTCTGTTCCACATCTAAAAATCTCAGATAAAACCCGAAACGAGAGAGGCCAACTGGAAGCCCCCTCTGGTCACGGTCAGCGTCACACAACTCCTTTGCTGACAGGCTGATGTCGTTAATTCCGGAAAACAAATTGGTTTTCCTGTTACTGATATGCAGGTCTTTTCAAAAATCTTTAAAAAAACGAAGCTAGAGATAAACAAACAAGCCAGGAACCAGGAAACGGTAACAGAGCCGGGAGCTGAAGTGTTAGAAAACAGCCAAGACTAAAGGCGCTCACCCAAAAACAAAGCTTGGAAGTCACAGCTGTTACAACTACCGAGAGGGAAAATTTTAAGATTAATGTCCGGTATGTTCAAAATTCACCTCACGGGAAACACGTCCAAACACCGACAACTGAACGGCTGCATAAGGCACGCACTGGAGATGGCAGAGAAACCCCTTTTCCAGTTGATCCCGCTCCAAAGCCAACTTCACACCTCTCCCACCTGGAGCATCGGCACAACCCCAACCAACCCCACGCTCCCGGGGCCCACCAGCAGCTCGGCACATCTACCAGGACAACAGAAAAGAGCATCAGGATTAAGCCTGTCCTTCAGATCCATCACAACCCGGCTCAGCAACCAGCTCCCAACAGTCGCTGGGACCTGTATCCCAGTCCCCCAAACCAGTATGGTGCTGGTGCTTCATGTCTTGCCAAGGCTAAGCAAACAAGTCCTTTTTTTTTTTTTTTTTACAAAAAAAAAAATCACATTTAACTATCTATATGATTCTAAAAGCCTGTCCTCTTGCAGTGAAATGCATCTAAAAGACTTCTTCCCACCTTAAATATTCCTGTGGGAGAGTTTCAAGCCAGGACAGCCCTGCTCCAAGCGGAGCCGCAGCCTTGGGCAGACGGGAGCTGAGCAGCTCTTCCCTCCTCTCCCGCTCCCTGTTCCTCATGGAACAGGGTTTCAGGGCTTGTCAAACACTTTCCCAGGGGCTTGCAAAGTCCCTAAGCTTTGCTCAGTCCTCCCCACCTCCATACAAATGCAAACCTCCTGGCCAGATTCGGTGTTTCCCGGTGGGAAGGAGGCCGGGAGGTGGCCTCCAGCCTCCTGTTTGATGCCGAGGGCAAATCTGGGAAAAAATTCCCAAGGACAGCCCCAGGAAAACACCCTGAGAGCGGAACACGCCAACGGTACCTGACTTGACCACGCTCTGACACAACCAAGGGACCCAGCAAACTCCAGGAGCCGACCAAAAACCCCAAGGATTCCCCCAAACTTTGCTGCTCAGACACAGTCACCTGTGAATTCACAGAAAACGTTAAAGCCTGCCCTTTCTTTCAACATTTTCCCATCTCTATCCATCACGCCAGTAATTTTTTGTTACTACTTCTCCCCTAAAAAAAAAATAAATGATCATATGCCATCGAGAATTAACCTAAATAAAACTGTAGTTTCCCTGCGCATCAGTCACTAGTGTATTTTTATGTTAGAAAAAGGCAGTGCCTAAGGTGTTAATGTTCTGAATTCCACAGCACACACCGAATTGCTCGCACGGGGCACGAGCTCCCGTGCCGTTTAACACGGGACAGACCCCTGCCAACAGGAACCCGCTGGAAGGGGCTGCTCTGAGACGGACCCGTCGTCCCCCGGTACCAAGAAACACATTTTCTGCTTTAAACTTTGGAGGAGAGATGAACTATTCAACTGAAAGAACAAAATTCCGATCTCTGCACAAGTATCTCGAGTTTTCATTAAAAAAAAACAAAAAAACCCCAAACCTTTAGTAGACATCGGTAACAGAAACAATAAAAACACCACTATGCAGACAGATACAAAAAAAACCCAGCCCTGAGGGTCTCTAAGTCTCAGTCACTTTGTACGGAGGGAGTTGGAAGTCGGAGGAGCTGGGGGGTTGTACAAACAGTGCAGTCGGCAAAAATCCACCAGGCTTTGGGGGGTTTTCAACATTTTTGTTGTTGTTTTCAATGCGCTAAGGCACCAGGAAGTCACAGTTAGGCAAGGAGGATGTTCCACGCGACGTTCAAACCCCAAACACTTACCAGGGATTAAAAGAGAGTTGAGGAGAGGATCACAGTGCGACAGCCCGAGGACAAGGCTCGTGAGCCACAGAAGCAGCACGGGAAGGGAGCTGGAGAAGGAAGGAAGGAGGGATGAGAGAGGAAGGAAGGAGGAAAGCTCTTGCTTCCGACGGGATGGGATGTGGGAAGGCCCACTGTGGGTTTTCACAATCCATACTGCTCAGACACAACCACCAGCGCCAAAAATCCAACAGGTTTGACACTTAAAAATCAAAGTTCAACGACTTGTTTCTCCGCTGCTTCAGAACTACTTTAGAAAGGCAACTTTCTCTTACCTCCTAAAACCATCTGAAATGTTCCAAAGGCTCCCGTAACCAACAAGATCGTTTTTAAAAGACACGGAGGGCACAAAGACGGGGGGGTTACGACAGGAAGGGACTGCCAACTGTCTTTAATAGTACATCACTCTGTCTCACGGAGGAGTCAGCAAAGCTCACACCTTGCCGTACCCAGCGAGAATTATACAGCATTTTACAACTTTAAAGCACTGTACAAACACCACCGCACGGCCGCGGCTCCCCTAAACACACACATTGGTCACACTTTACCACCAGCTGCACGTCTGTTTGCTCTTTTTGGTACCTCCCAGCTCTTCAAAGGATTCTTCAGTTTCAGCTTCAGCTGATCCCCACGAGGCCGGAGGCGGAAGCGGCATCTTCCGAGTCCTGCACTTTGCACAAAAAGCACTTTTGGAGAACGTTAACTCCGGGAGGAGCCCTCTGGCCATCGCCGGTAAATCACACGGAAAGCCAAGTCTGTTTTATCTTCACCAACACAGTTGGCATTTTCAACGACATCCCAGGAATTCGGAGGTTACCGCCGTAGCAAAAAAGGTAATGTGGTTTGGTTTTTGTTTTGTTTTTTTTTTTTTGAGGCAGATACAAAGTTCTAAACTACCGGGTGTTAAGTTAAATTCACTCACTGCATCAGAAACTCGGTGCCTAATGGACATTTAGAAATGCAAGGTGAGCTGTGCCCTGCTCTTCCTCGGCTTCTGCCTCGCAACGTACGGTCGTCAGCAATCATTTTCTCTCCCTTCCTGTCCCCTTCGTCCCCAAACCCGGCTGCGGGGCCAGGTTGGACGGGGATGCTGCGGAGAAGGGGACAGTGGGGACCCTCAAAGCTGGCGGCCGCTGCAGCCGCGTGGAACGAGGCCGAGCCGGGATCTCCAGAAAAACGTTTGTGCCATTTCTTGAATTGGTGCTTAGGATTTGTCAACGAGGAAAAAAACCACAGCTATAAACGCAACAATTTAAACTAACACAGTGTGAAGTCAGCTTCTCACGTTAAAGCAGACAAGACATCATTACTAAGCTACACCTTCCCTGTCCCCCTTCAGGCGACGACGCTCATTTCCTTTCAGTCTCTGAATCCACCTCGAGGATTTACAGGGCTCTGGTTTGGCTCTTGCCGAAGAGTCAGCGAAGGGTCACAGGCAACAGGCACTGAACTGTCACAGTCCAAAAGAGATCGGTCTTCATCGGAGACTGTGGAAGCTCAAGTTTTGATCAACTCCGAGTCCTGGACTCCATTCCAGACAGGCCAATAGGGCAAGAAAATACAACGTACCGTTACTGGGAGTCGACGGCCGAGAGAGAGAAGTAGATCTAGTCACCAAGGTGCTCCCGGACTCATCCGGCCACGCGCTGTCCACAGGGTGTCCACCCAACTCCATCCATCGGCTGTTGCTTCAAGACACCGCCAGTCAAGTACTCAGAACGGGGTAAGAGCATCTCCTTATTCCAGGGGAGAAGTCGCACAGATCAGGCCGTTCAAGACCAAAGAGAGGATTCGAATTTAAGAGCAACAAAAGCAACACCACCTTTCACTTGGAACTCTCCGTGGCCACTGAGGCGCGGGGACAACCCTTTGCTGCCAAACGAGGGGTGGCCCTCACGGAACCAACCAAAAAGAACATAACTGATAAATCAAGTTGACAACACGGTTGCGAAGATCAACGTGACCCTAAACGACACCCATGATTTATTATTCCTTTTTTGTTTTGTTTTGTTTTTAGTGCAGTGCCAGTTTCAGAAGATTTGAGAAAAAAACCAAACAAATAGTGAGGCCCCACACTTATGGCTGGATTGGGCATATCCAAAGAAGAGTTAATGACTTGGAATATGTCAATGGGCAGATGAACAGGAAGGATTCTGTCACCGAAGGGTTTGTAATAACCCTCGTCTCCTACCCAGGCGCCCATCGCTAGACCTGGCTCATCAGGTAACAGATTCCACAAAACCTGTGAAAGTGACAGTGTATATTTTTAGAAAGGAGGAACTAAGGTTATACTACATCCTTTACTGAGTTGTTCCACCATCGCTCCGTAACTTTTACGGCATAAATAAAAAATGGAGAGGGGGAAAAAAAAATTAATAAAATAAATACATTGGCTCCTATGAAGTCAAAAGTGGTTTGGGCTGCATAGTGGAGGGGGGAGAGATGGGGGCAAGGGGCAAAATTTACACACTTTGAGACAAAAACAGGAAGCGCCTGCAAAGTAGGAGAGGAGAAAGCCAAGAGTTTAAGTGTCCTCGTTCATATCCTGGCTGTCTGTCCGAGCGATTTTCCGTGGTGGCGCCGAATTCTCACCTTCGATTTCCACCTGCTCTTGATCTCTCTTCTTCGCTGCATTCTGTCGGGACAGAAAAAGCCACAGTGAAACCCTCCAAAGCCCTGGATTCTGGGGGGTGTTGGTGTCAGTAAAACAAGTTTTTGGATGGAATACAGCGATGCCATGATCTAACTGAGACACTGGAACAAACTCTGAAGAGGATTTTGCCCAAAGCCAGAAGGTGCTCCTTTTAGATTGTTCCTCAAATTTGAGGGTGGGACTAAAAAACCAATCCTTGATCTCAGCACCTTTTATTTATAGATCTCAAATATCGCATAAACACGAGCAAGATCCTCTTTCCCACTGCTCTGAGTCAGTCCCTAAACTTATCTAAATCTCCCAAAGCCTTCCGTCACATATAAACACTTTCTTTTCAGCTTTAAGTTTCCTTATAATTTTGCCTCTTTCCATGTTCTTCCACCACCTCTGCTCTGCCCACAATTACACTCGCTGCTTCCACATCTCCCCTCCTAAACCCTCACCGTGTCCTGAGTGCTCCCAGCCCAGGTATCCCAGTCCCTTGTCTCAAACACTAGCTAAAAAAATACTAATTTGTGTGTTCCTCATAAGAGAGCTTAGATTTTTGTACCCAAGGTACTTACACGGCCTCGTTAGAGCATTCCCTTTCAGCCTGGGCTCAGCCAGTTTCTCCCTACAGCCCCGGGGGGGGGTAAGAGCAGCTTTCCCAGCTGCAAAGGGAGCGCCGAGGCCCAGGGAGACCAATTTGCCACGGTCACAAAGGAAAACTGCGGCAAGTGGGAGATGTAACTGCAGCTTCCCAAGTTCTAGGCTAAACACTGAGTTAATGCCCCTTAAATTGAAAGAAAAAAGTTGGTTATGTTTGGTTTTTTTTTTTTAAAGTGTTGTGCAGAGCCAGAGCTTCCTTACACTGTCTTTTGCTGAAGCGCAGATCGCATTTTCTTTTAATTAACCTTCCATATTTCGGTTGGGATCAATATTCAGCTCAATCAGCCCGAGTCAGCAAACCAAGACAAACCGTTAATATTAAGGAAACACAACCATACCTTTTTGTCCCACTGCTGATGTAAATAACGCAAAAGTATATTTGTTTTTTCTGTTACTATGACTGTCAAAAAAAAAAAAGAGAGAGAGAGAAACATACGCAGGTCATTTTAAAGATGACTTTTAAAACAGTGCAGTAATCACCGCGTTACTTCCCATAATAAGTATGGTCCTTCTTAATAAAAAAGACAGTGTGTAGGATGACTTAATAGGGATAGAAGAAAAGCAAAAAACCACAATAAAAGTAGATATACACTGCTAATCATTGCGGTGACAGTTCAATAACATCACCCCATCTGAAGTTTAAAGTAAGGGAGTTTATGTATATGCCAGATTTTTAATATTAGAGAAGAATAACATTATTAAAACCCTCAAACTTTAGTGGGGCTGACTTACTTTGTTCAGATGGATATTCTCTCGTGGGAAGATATACTGATGGTCTTCTATTCTGCAGAAGAATTGCAACAGTTAAAGAACAAAGGGAGCAAAAAGCTGATTTTGAACCCAACTACAGTTAAATCAACCAAAGAGCCCTCATTTACACTGGCCACAAACGCACTGCGATATTCTGCCCTGTTATGTGACACTGTGTGGCTACAGCTTTTTGAAACCCACATATGAAGAAGAAGGTCCATTTTTCATGTGTTTTCCAGGGCATAAGACTGCTATTAAAGAACATATATAGAGAGAGAAACTACCACAGATGTGGTTTGGCTGATGTGATGCCACATTCCTCACCAAAGCAAGCCGGAAGCTTTCCTTGCCAAATCTCAACCCGTGAACTATCGGCTGCGATTGAACGTGTTTTTTAAGAAACAAAACACTCATTTCAAGTTTCTTTCACTCTGGCATCCTTTGAGGCCTGTACGAAAACCTTCCCCCAAAAGCAACAATACTTACTGATGCTTTACATACAGAATCCGCATGGAATCTGCTGAAGTTGCTTTTGTTGTAGACAGGTAATCCTTTCAAAAAATCTGCCTAAAAAAAAAAGAAAAAAGACAGGGAATCAAACCAAACAAGTAGGTGAGGAATGTGGAGTGATATCCGGGTGGTTTGTTCGCTCTGTGAGAAGGACTTGCTCGGGGTCATTAAGATAAACAACCACAGGAACTGGAGGATGCTGCCAGGTCCCAGCCAGAGAGACGGTTGTTGGATACGGAAACCCACCCAAAATTGGTTTTGTCAAGTAAGCCAACCACCCCCCCCAGCTTCTGCATTTGGCTCCTTATATCCCCAAAGTTCAGCAATTCAGTTAGAAAGCTGCTAATTAAGTCTGGTTTGGCACGTCGGTGATTATGGGGGAGCTCTGACAGAAAGGGATTCGCACCACAGACACAAACACCACTGAGGAGGGGACCAGAATTCCAGCAGAAACCACAACGTCCCAGGAGAAACTCTGCCACCGCTTCGCCCATGTCTGAAGTCCTTGAATATTACACCAATTCAAACCAATTGCTCTTTCGCCTTCCCAGTTGACATTCTCTGTCACAGACCAAGGCTGGTCCCATAGAGCAATAAAAGCCTTCGTGGCCTCAAATCCCAGCCCTTATCAGTCTGGCCCAACTTTATTTTTTTTCAAGGATCACATCCCTACACACATCAAGGCTACTGGTACATCAAAAAAAAAAAAAAAAATCCCAAGTTCTGCTGGAAACAGTTCGATCGCTCACAACAAACTGTGGATCACACAGGCCAGCAAAGCTCTTTGCTAAACAACGTTGTTGAAGTAAAGAGAAAAGGGGTAATAATTGCCAGCAGTGTGCCCAGGTGGCCAAGGAGGCCAACAGCATCCTGGCCTGTGTCAG
>JAOXJM010000014.1:3856362-3867571 GCA_026413425.1 Tringa solitaria | reverse complement strand
CTCCATCTCCCCTCTTGCAGGGTCAAACCCTTCCCCCTCCTCCTAGGGCTCCCCTTCCTGATCCAGAGTCCATCCCCAGCTTTCCTGGAGCTTCTTTATGGACTAGAAGGGGCTCCAAGGTCTCCCCGGAGACACCGAAGGTGTCAAGAGGTACAAGGAAAAGAAAAAACTGGAAAAAAAACCAACCCAAGTTACAAACAATCACAGCATCTCAAGCAAGGTACCTCTTCGGAGACTGAAATCTGAACAAAGCCACTGGGGAGAGAGAATGGGGACGGTGCCCCAGATCTCTTTTTTTTTTTTTTTTATATATATTAAACTGGAATTATTTCAGTTATGCTAAAAAAGTCACACACCCAGAGCGCCGCGATCTCAAACCCTCCCTTGCCTGGCCACACGCCGCTGATTGGGGCTGATGAGAAAGGCAGAGGGCTTTTGCACATACTGCAGAAATTGAATTCTTAGAAAAGCGTTTTGAGCACACGGGAGGGAAGGAAACCTGGTTTGTGAGTTCGTGAGCAGAAGAGGTGAAGAGAAAGGAGATCAAAGAACGGTCACCGCCGGCAAATTACAGACCGCAGGGAAAAACGTGATAACTCAGGTGCGAGCCCAGGGACGTGAGAGGGACCTTCTGAAAAAATCAGGTGGCATTAAGTGGTGCTGGATGAGCATCTAAGAAAATGCTCTGGGCACCTTATTGAGCTCAAATTAGAAGTGGAGAACTCTAAGTCCTGCCCTGTTTCACACTCAGTGAACTTTAAGCAGGGGCTACTGCATTTAGAAGCGGGGATTTTTTAAGAAAATAGGAGAACTAGAGCCAGGGCACTGCTTCAAGCCGAGTCTGAGCAGGAATCCCAGGAAGGCAGCAGAGCAGCCTGCTTTTGTCCAGCCTTTTTCCAAGATCGCAGCAAAGGTGGCTTTAATTCCCGCCTTGGAGAAGAGTCACGGCCGGTTCTGCAGAGACACGGGCCATTGTTTTAAAAAATAAGTGGGTTCTCTGAGTAAGTCACTCTCACCCTCTGTTTCGGTGCTACAGGGCGAGCGATGAGCAAGGAGAAGCTGGAGGGGAAACCACAGACCCGGCGGCTGCGGCCCCAGGTTCCTGCAGGAGCCGGGGAAAAGAACTTCCCGCGAGGCCCCTGTAAAACCTGACAAAGCGCCGAGACACGGACAGAAACCAGCATTTGTCCCGGGGGAGACAGGATTCCTGTCGATGCTGATAAAGCTGTAAATGTGCTTGCACAAGGGCCGGCAGCGAACCCAAAGAAATCCTTCGCACGGAGCAGAAGTTAACTATTATTCCTCCGGGGATCAGCTGCTGCCAGATCTCACATGACACCCCAAAAAGTGCTGAGATAAATTCCAAAGCGTTAAAAAAACCAAAAAAAAACCAAAAAAACCACAACCCAACAACCACTCAGTATTTTGTGAGATACCTTCATCCTTAGCAGGAAGGTAACCAAGGCAAAACCCTGCTCGAGGCACCCCGAAGGTTTGAGTTACAGCTTATCTCAAACACCCGCAGAAGGCGTCTGCGGAGTCACCATTTTCTGCTGAACACGAGGTTTTGCTGCCGAAGAGGAACAATTTTCCCTCTAGGGCTGCAGCCACGACACAAAAACCCCCAGCCCCGCATCAGGGCCATCTCCCCCCCAGCCCAGGACAGGGATGGCCCCCACTGGGCTAGGGATGACTGAGTCCTGGAGGGTACAAGCCCAAAAATTTCTGAATTTCTGCCTTCTGAGCTGCTTTGTTTTTAAAGGGAACTGGGGCTTCTTGGGGACAGCCCCAAAATATTTATTCCTCGTGCCGAAGCGTGAGGTCTCAGATCTGAGCTTCCCAGAGCCGACCCCACCAGCTCCATCCCGGCACCAGCGGGAGCCCGGTGGGATGAAGGCTTTTCAAACCATTTGTGTGCTGATGGCTCCAAGCGGAACAGCTCCGAAGAAAGGAAAGAGGTTTAATTCTAGAGCCTGAAGAACCCTTTGGACGTTTAGCTGCTGCCCTGTAAAACCAAGCAGTTGATTTTCAGCCACTTTCCTTCAAGAGCAGAAGAGAAATTGAGGAGGATGGTTTGCAGAGGCTCCAACCAGCGCTTTACGTGACTCATGCATTTGTGTTTTTTCCACGCCGAGACCAGTGAGCAGGGGCAAGTGCTGCTCCTTTTGCCTCGGGGGCTGGCGGCAGCGGGATGAAAATTGGCAGGAGGTGCCCCTGAGGACTGGTGTGCAGATGGGTCCTCTCCCCGGCTCCGGTTTCAGCGTCACAAGGGGGGAAAAAAATCCATATATTGAGGGTTTTGGAGGGAGCTGGGTGCTCTGCACGGGTCGCGGGGCGGTGGGTGTGACGCTGGCACCGGTTTTATTGCAACAGGGAAAGGAAAAGGAGAGAAATTACTGGCAGCGCGGCCTCTCCTGTTGGCAGAGCTCCCCGGCCCCAGGAATGCTTTATAAGGAAATTTCTTGGATGAAAGCGCCCGTCCTCGTGTTACTGAGGGGTTTGTGTGTTCCGCTCCAGATGCTCCACCGAGTTATTCTTAGCAGGTAATTTTGTACAGAAGCAAAGCTGTCCCCGGGCCGGGGAATATCTGCAGGAACACCCAACTGAGGAAAACACAGCATCCCCTCGGCCCCCAGGGGCAAAGGGGATCCCGGGAGCCGGGGGGACGACGCACGGAGGGTTAAACCGGGGCTTTGCCCGACCTCTGGCTGCCAGCGGGCAGAGACCTGCTGGTGGCTTCCCAATCGATTCCCTTTCCCCATCACCATTCCCGACGGGAATATAACGAGAGGCTTCCAAGGAAAGTTCAGGTTCTCTGTTTGTTTGCACGGGGGTGGGGGGGTGCCCTGTTCCTTCCCCGATCAATGATTTACGGCCCTGGCGGCAACGCAGAAAGTCCAGATTAATTAAAAAAAAACCAACAAAACAACTTATGGCTAGTTTTTAAGAAGATGGAGAATTCCAACCCTGCTGTCTCAGTGCCTCCAGACTGGGCTGGAGCTGAACTCAGCTCAAATTCTGCCAAAGGCACTGAGGAAAAAGGTGAATTATCAGTGTTTTGGGGCCGGTTGGTCCGACCGGGTTGTTCTGACCCAGGGCACCTGGATTGTTCGTTTCCATCCAACAGTTGCCCATCATAAATCAAGCTGAGGAAAGCAATAGGTAGGAAGCAGAGATGCACGTCGAGCACCCAGACTAATTGCTGAGTAATTTGGCTCTTAGTAGACGCTTCTGCACCAGTAACACTGGAGTCTCTCTGGGCTGGACTGGCAGAAAAGCTGAATCGCAAGGAAAGAACAGCTCATGCGGGAGCTTCCGTGTAGAGGGAGCAGGGAAGGAGAAATCCAAAACAGAGGAGATTTCTCCAGGCCAAGCTGCCATCAGGACTTATAAAAAGCAACTTTCCTTTCCGATTTGTAACCGAAATAGCCGAGTGCCCAAGCAGCAAAGTGTAACTGCCTTTACTCAGTCCAATGGCATCTGGGGATTCCAGATGAATTCCCGGGAACTACAGCAACCAGCAACTCGAAGCTGCCAATATCCATTTGATTTTAATAAGCACGACCGAGATTTAAATCGCCCCCGGGCGGAGGGGGCTGTAGGTACACAGCTAATAAAGGTGTCTGGGAGCCGAAGCGATCTGGAGACAGTTCTGGGCTTCAGGATTTAAACAAATACTAAACAAATGAGGTGGTGCAGGGGAGCAGAGGAATGTTGGCCTCAGGGCTGAGGAATGCGAGCCCGTCCAGACACAGCGAGTATCTGCACCCTGCGCTGGGGAGGGGGGGGAAACCAGCTGGAAATAGGTGAAGTTACTGCTGTTTCGGCACTTTTACATGTATCTATTCTTAGAAAAAAAAAAAAACCCCAAAACCTAGATAAAGAACAAGCAAACCTGTTTAATGACAATGTGCCTGTGCAAACCCTTGTTCCGCAAACTGGAAGCGCAAATTCGAGGAGATTCAGATAAGAGATTGAGGGCTTTCGCACTAGAAAGTTACAAATCAATTACAGAATTAATTGGCAGTTGGATTCTTCACCTAAATCCCCTGCACCCTCTCAGCCATCTGCCTTTCAACCAGACCCAGTTTCCCAGCAGGACAGATCCCTTTCCCACCTCCCGGCTCGTCTACAAGTTCACACAGGACTGAACTGCTCTTCCAGTCAGCCCGCACCCAGGGCTTCCTATCTCACCAGAAAATAAAAAGGTTTAGTTTAAAAATCCCAGTAAGCATTTTTCGCGCATCGATAGAAAAGTGCTTAGGCAGCTCGAAACTTCAAAGAATTTATTACAAGGCGGATGAACGGGGTTTAGGCCAGGCCAGCTCCGGGGCTCCCGGAGGTGACAGCGGGAGCGGGGCTGCAGCACCGCCGTTTGCTGGGAAAACCACCCCAAATCTGATATTTAGGTGACCTGCGCCATCGATGCCACCGCCCTGAGTCGTTACACAGCGATGGGGAAGGCTCCGAATGCCCATCTCGCACACCAGGACACACGTGGGGTTTGCTGTGCGTGACCAGCTCGGCCGGCTCCCGGGCCAGCGGAGCAGCATCACACACACAACACCCTGGGACAGGGAAACCCCAGCTCCGCGGCAGCTGTAAGGATACAGTCCCGTTTCCCCTGGAGTTTCGCTGTTTCAAAGGAAAGGCTGATTTAATTACCCTGGCCCTTTGCCACTTGGGCAGAGGCAGGACCGAGCAGCGACTTGCCCAAACTTCAGGGACCACCACCCCCCCCCCCCCCCTTCTTTTTTCCTTCCCAGCTCTCCAGCCCTCCCCAGCCACGGCTCTTCCAAACCCCTGAATTGTTATCCCAGGTGGGAAAATGGGAAACCCGGCTCCGTGTGCCGCTGGGAGGAAAGCCCCCGGGGGCTGCGGCCGCCGAAAGGGTATCTGGATGCGCAGGTGGAGCGTGTGGGAGGGCAGGAAGGACAGAAAACCAGCGCCAGTAAGAACTGACTCAGCAACGCTCAACCCCCCCAGCCCCCCTCCTTCTCATTATCTCCCATCGGGGAGCAGAAATGTTAAAATACACTTTCAAAATGAGAAAGCGCCGGGGCTGCTTTATATAACTCTGCCGGGTTTAACTCCTGCAGGTTCCCCCCCCCCGAGCACAGAGGCACCGGGAAGGAAGGTGGTATCACAAGTGTGTGTGTCGACCCCCCCAGTAACAGGGGGCTGCAGAGGGGGGCTGAAGGACCCTGATTCCCACGGGATCACGGCCCATATGACGGGAAAGGAGAGTCCGGGCAGCAGAGGACAAAGTCCTTGCCCTGGCTGTCAACATCAGCCAGTACATTGCAGCTTTGCAGCCACCGCAGGGAACAGCGTGTTATTGTTTCCCCTGAAAATAGCTAAATAAATTATTTAAAGCATTAACTATGCCCCAAAACAAACAACACGCTCAGTAGAACAGGAGTAACGTCGCAATTTGAAAAAAATACGGCCTGTTTTCCCCTCTTAGGTAAGGAGCAGAAGCATCATCAAAGCTGGCAGCTCCGGTAGGGAGAGGCCACCGGGGCCGGCTGAAGGGCCACCGTGAAGAAAACTGAAAGAACCCCCCGCTGTAACTTGTTTTTTCCATCATCTAATATTAGTGCATGTAGGTATTTCTGAACCCTTCTGCAGCGCCTTCAAGCTAATTCCCAGAAAATCACGTGCCCGCGCAGCGAGTTCAAGACCAGGAAGCCTTCCAACGTTTTCCGGAGAAGAGCCGCGATCCCCGCACAGCACGGATGGCGATTGGAAAAACCTGCCTTCTTGGTGGCCTGCCAGCCCCTGAGCCCAAGCAGCACCTCCTTAAAGCCTTCCAGCCCCCCCTTCCCGCAGATGTGTGTCAAACCCTGTGCTCCGAGGCTCGGAGGGACTGAAGCGACTCCAGGAGGACCGAGAGGTGCTGCAGAACCGCACTGTAAAACGTCTGCAGAAATACCAAGTGCTCAGAAATGAGTGCTCCTACACCAAACACACGACAAGAGCCTCCCCGGTCCACAGCTGCAGGAGCAGGGCAGTGGTTATCACGCCTGCAAGGTTGGTTTGATTTATCTTTAAAAAGAAAAGAGTAAAAACACCACAGACATTTCCAGCCCCTCTGGACACTCGGTCACGATCGATTCCCGCCTCCTCCAGCCGCGGGCACGAAGGGCATGAGTCACAGAAGCCACCGAGCTGGGCAACACCTCTGCCAGCTCCACGGGTCCCCTCTAACCCTTCTCCCCCCCCGGGATGAACACTTCGCAGTGCCCAGAAGCCAACACACACAAGTTGAGTCTGTGCAATGATGTTGTATTTCATAGAACCCACGGAGAGGGACAGCCCTGCAGGGACAGGGACAAGAGCTTCTGGCCCTTAAGTTTTTGATTTGAACAGTGGTAGCTCTTCATGCAGCCGGCCTTCCCCTGCCGTTCCACATCTGGAACAGCTGCTGAGGGCAAAAAAAAACACGCGGGTTGTGCTGATTAGATATCTTCAAGGGGGGAAAAAAAAAAATAAATAAAAAAAAATCCTGCCTAGAGGGTAAGGAGGTTGAAAGCCACCCAAAAGCCTCCCTACAAATTTTGGTATGAAACACCACCTTATTTAGACAATTTGAAAAATGTTACAGAGGGACACTCTGGCTGGGAATTTGCATAATAGGCGTCTACGTCTTGCTTACCTAACGGGGGAAGAATCCCGTCTGTCAGTAAGTCTAGACTGTGGTGTTGAATCCAGGGGACCGGTGGAATCTCCCGGCCAGAAATAACACCCGGCGCAGGGCAGGGTGCTGCCATCTGCTGTCACCCACCACGGGGACGGCCACCTCACTTCTTGTGGTCATCTCTGGACTGGGGATGCTCTGCAGAGCTGGGCTCAGCGCTGTGGGTGGCCTGAAAAGCCATCATCATCCTCCTCTTCCTCCTCGCAAACCCTGGCTGAGTCCTCCAAGAGCTGCAGGGAGAGCTGGAAGGACTGGTGTCCCCTCTGTGCCCCCCCCTCTGCCGTGCTGGAGCTGCAGTTAAAGCACTGGTGGCGTGACACTATTTTATTAAAATGCATAGACGTTATTTAATGAGAAAAGGCCGCCGCCCAACAACAGCTTTCCAATTTCAAAACACTCCAAAAGGCTTAAAGTGTGGCTTAACAGAGACCTCTGCAGCTCAGACAGACTCACTGCAGGCAATTTCCCACCGAACGGGATTTTTAGAAGACACAACACCCAAAAGGCACAAAGGTGGACAGGTAAGCCACCGTTTCCACCTCCAAAAGCCTTGCAGTGACACCCACGGCAGCACAGAACCACTGGCTTTGGAGTCACGTAGATCTCAGCTCCTCCAAGCGACGGCAGCAGATCTGCCCCAAAGCAGGACCAGCCCGACCCGCTTGTCCCCAAATTCCCAAGGGGGATGTCAAACACCTCCCGAAAACAGGGGAAACATACCCTCAGCCTCCCGCCCTTTCAGCCCCAAAGCCTGCACTAACAGAAGGCAGCGACACGCTCCTGCTCTGCTTTGAAACCCAGCACCCTTGATCTCAAGATAATCCATCTCCAGGACAACAGGGGGATGTCAGCGAGATTCTGGGCGCGGGGTTTGTCGTCTCACCGAGCCCGAGTTCCTTTACCTCGCTGGTATTTCACACGCGGGACGGGAAATATAGGATTTCACAAAAGGACTTGCTGATGCCACCAAGGGGCTTTTGAGGCTCCACGGAAAACACTCGGGCCAAATACTACCCTGAGAAGATGGGGGTGACCAGGGAAAGGTGACACCAACACTCAGGAACCGCAGCCCGTACCCTGCTGGGAAACTTTCAGCCACTGAGCGTTCCAAGCAGCAACAGAGATCATTCCTTTAAAGCCTCTGAAAAGACTTCTAAGTATTTCATATAAGCAGCTGCACTCAAGAGTCGGCATCTGGTGGCCAGCAGGGCAAGGCTGGACAAATGGGACATGTCCAGACCCAACCACAGCGTGTGGTGCCACGGAACTGCCGCCCGTGAGAGGTTTGAGACCGTGGAAGAAAAAGATGTGTGAAAAAAAACTGCAGGAAGTATTTTGGAAAAGGAAGCAGTGGAAACAGGCTGGTGAAATGCTGCTTCCAGGAAGCTGGAGGAGACCAAACCCATCACTTCCTCCAAGGACACTAGAGTTTACCCGTCCGACGTGGCCCATCTTCTTTACCCAGTGAGGTTTGGCAGGTGGTGAACTACAGCTACAGGTGTCATTCCAGATTAAATCAAAGTTAAATACTGTATTTGGGGCACACAGGGAAAAAAATATCGACAAAATGGACAAACTGGTCGAAAACTGTTAGACCAAAGCTGCTGATTGATTCTGTGCTCTGAGATCACACAAAGCAATTGGAAAGAGCACAACTGATATTGAACGTATTTCTTCTGTAGAAAAGTCATGAGGCTTTAATCACCGCACTGCTTCGTTAACTGGAGATTACTAATCCCAGGATTTGTTAGTCAGCACTACCAGACAATGGTTTGGTGTTGACTGTTTGTGGAGGGAAGATTGGAACTGATGATTTAATCATTTTAATGGAACACAAGGTGATTCACAAGAGCTGTCCTCAGCAGAACGGACAGAAATCATTACGGTTTTGCCTTGTCACAGATTTCCAGAAAGTAACAGCTTCGGTGGGATCGACGCAAAGGCAACGGTGCGAGAGAACGGGGCAGGACAAGCGAGGGACGGATCTCCTGCCTCTGCCTTGACCGTCCTGCTCGGAGGGCACGGAGAAGACCCGACATCTGCAGCACTTTGTATCCCACCACCGAGCAAACAGAAGGAAAACCCCACGGTTTGCAGCACCTCCTCCCCGTGTGCCGCGGGGGAACACGTCCACACGTCCCAGCAAAGGCCGGATAAAAAAGGAAACCCAACTCCATCGCGCAGCTCGAGCAGTTAGAGCCTTCCCCGGGCTCCCACACACACCTCACGCCTTCTGACTAAGAGGGACGCGTTGTCTTCGGAATCTAGAGATCTCCTTGCCTAATTAAGGAGGTGGATTACTGTTACATAAACGAGCGGAACGTGGCTCCGCGTGGGCAGCCAGTAATGGCCAGCCCTTGTCTCGGAGCAGCAGGAGTCACATCAGAGGCACGGCCACCGCAGCCGGGCAGACACCACCGTGGTGGCATCTCCTGCGGTTTCCCCCCCGTAACGGGTAAAACCTACCCGTCAACGGAAGGAAAAAACGAACGACGGGACGACCCGGCGAGTTTCCCCGAGGGCAGAGCTGCTCTTGCTCACCTTCTTACTGCGCCGAAGCAGTAACGGCTGCCGTCTCGCAGGGCGCGCTCGAGGCCGGGGATCCCGGGTCTGAGTCCCTCTGGAAAGGAAACAGGGATTTAGGAGATCATCACTGACACGCTAAACAGACGGGGCACTATAAATGAAGTTATAATTCGGAATATAGTATATTTTACTCCATTGACTGCAATTTTATCATCACAATATTGACTTCGATAATTAGCGCAATAAGGAAGGCACCGCCTTCGCTGCAGTTGTTTTACCCGTATCAGTTTTCCAAAGAACTCAACGTCCCAGGTACGGTTTGAAATAAACATAGATTTGTTTGAATTTTACAGTTATTCCAAGCATATCTTTTGACAGGGAACTCATTTTTATTTGCTTTTACAACTAACACCTGGAGGTCACCCCGTGCATTTCAGACACTGAACATGTGGCATCGGAAACGGGAGAGAAATAAAGCTTCAAGTGAGAGTTCACTTAAATATTTTCTGCTCTCGATGTCACTGCAGTCTAATTTCTGGATTACAGTCAACAGATGTTGAGCATAAAGTCCCCCGTACTGGGAGAGGTGGTTTGGGGGGAAAATGCTGTGTAACAGTGTTTTAGCAAAGAAGCCAAAGTCCTCTGGCGGAACACAGACATCCTGGCAAGCACAGTTTTCAAGAAACGAGAACACACACACAAAAAAACACGGTCTAGGAATGAGCTGGCCTTAAGGAAGCATTAAAAACACCCTGAGAAAAACCAAGTCATGCTCAGCTTTCTCACATGTCGGGATGCTCCTTCCCGTTTCCCAGTAGGACATTGCTCAACCCTCCTCCGTCAGCCCCGGCCCCCCCTGCTCAGCTCCGAGGGATTGGTTCCAGGAACCCATGGGAGCTGAAATCCAACCCCGCTTGTTTTCTCCACTTACTGGCTGAACACAAACAACTTACTTTTTTTTTTTAAAAGGAGTAAAACCTACGTCATTTACTCTCTGCTGAGCTTCAGGCCGTGGTTTGCCTTTGCCCCTTTCACCTCCGTCTTCCCCAGATTTCAGTAAATCAAAGGGTGAGGAAGAACCCTCTTGCCAAAACAATCATTTTAAAATCAATATTTAATTTTTTTTTTTTTTGAAGAATAGCAATTCTCACCAATATCATATTATATACCTGCCCCATACGGGGAGGGAATGTGGCGAGGAGGCTGAGCCTTCCTCACAGCCCCAGTTAGTAAATTCCAAAGCCAGGGCCTGGCTCGTTGTGATCATTCCTGCTACCGCAGCACAGGGCTGCCCGATTCCCCCCTCAGAACGCAGGAAGAAACTCAAAGGGATGGAAATTCAGGTGATTTTGTCGAGCAAGTGGCACAGCCCTCCCAAAATACAGCCCAAAGAACAGGCGAGGAGCACGCATGGGACTGGCGAGCTGGGAAAGGAGCACCCAAAGGTCCTGCGGGTAAAAAATGCCATCAGGAACACGGGAAAGGAATGGAGATTATTGCCCTGATATCCTGCTAATTGCTGAAGACGATGAATTTGTCCCCGTAAACCGAAGGCTGCGCTGAACCAGCCTCCAGCTGCAGCCCCCACTCCATCACCTCCCCAGCCTTCCAGCTCGACATGATTTCATGGCATGAGAAAATAATTACGGCTTCGAAATTGCAGGCAGATTGAAATAGCAATTTGCTTGGCCCCGAGAAGTATGTGCAGTTGTTGGAGTGCCTCTGGTGCTCTGTGAGAGCTGATAAGTGCCGAGCTGCTGCGTTGGCCACCGCCTCCGGGCTGCAGGAGAGAGCTCGAGGCCTCAATCCCAGAGAAGCCACCCAAAAATCAAACCCTCCTTTTGACTAAACGAAGCCTTGAAGCTGTAACTGAAGTGACGACCCAAAGTGACAACACACACACTCTCTATTCTTATTTGTATTATTCTTCCTTGAACTTTGTCAATGCACTTGATGGCTTTTTTTTGCTCCCACCAGCCCAGG
>JAOXJM010000014.1:3836805-3855041 GCA_026413425.1 Tringa solitaria | reverse complement strand
AGTGCTGCAGATGGGGCCTCCCCAGGGCAGAGCAGAGGGGCAGGATGACCTCCCTTGAACTGCTGCTCACACTCTTCTTGACGCACACCAGCGCCCGCCGGCAACACGGCCCCAGCAAAACACCGAAAAGCCATCATGCAAGGCCCAGAGTGGCTCCACCATTCTCATTAAAACCACTAAAATTATAGAATGGTTAGAGTTGGAAGGGACCTTAAAGCTCAAGTTCCAACCCCCCTGTCCTGGGGCAGGGACACCTCCCACCAGAGCAGGTTGCTCAAAACCCCATCCAGCCATAAAATGCCGGGAACGTGGCACACCAAGGGGTTTGGGAAATAAACCTCTATTTGGCCCTTCTTGACCTACATCTTGTGGACGATGTGGCCACAAGCCCTTGCTCATTCCTGCTCTGCCAACACCAAAGGGTAAAAGCACCAGCAGTTCAAGAGATACCTCAAGGGGAGGGTGGGCAGCCTGGGGGGGGGGGGGGGAATTCCTGTCCCCGCTCCCGGGAAGCAGCAGCAGTTGGTAACGCAAAGCATCTCCCCAGAGCCGGAGCCGGCAGCTGCCAATGTTCCCTCGGAGTCGGGGCAGGGCTGGAAGGAAGCCGGATCATGAATTCCAGCCCACCAGGGTGCAGGAACGCCGTGGGAGGCTCTCCCCAAAAAGGGTCTTTCCAGCGGCACCGGCCCGGCTCACCGGCAGCAGGAACTTGTTTGACTTCCCTCCGACTCTCCCAGGATCCGGCAGATCACAGAGCAGGACAGGCAGCCGATGCCATCGACTCTTCCAACTGTGATTAATGAAAAAGTTCTAGGAGAAGATCAGAGAGAACTCAGGAACAGAGGATTCAAAGCCTCCTCCTCCTCCTGCAGCGAGCAGCTGCTGGGTGCGCCACCAGTCCTTAGGGTTTTTAAAGGATGCTTGAATAGGCAGCAAAGTGTAAAAGTCAGAGACGCTGCATTTATTCGATGACTGAGACCCCAAGCCCATCGCCTTGGCAGATTCAGGTTGATGCCAATGGTCTTGACAACCCAACTTGGGGTTTTAAAGCATGAACTAGAAAAAAAACTGCATTTGCACAGGCTCCAAAGACTCACTCCGTCCTGCAGCCGGCTCATTTCGCCATCAGAGCTCAAAGGTTTCGAGCTCTTTAGACAAAATAAAGCCAGTCAGCACAGTATTCCCGCAGCCCAGCCTCGGCATTCCCGATCCGGAAGAGAACCCCGCTCCGTAAGAGCCGGGTGACACATCCCAGTGTGGGGGTGGAGGGAGCTGTGACCTCCCCAGCCTCGAGGACGATGCCACCCCGTCCAGAGCCGTTAGATAACCCAGAACAGCTCATGGAAAATGACGCTGTCAAACAGCTAAAGGCTCCTCTTAAGATGCCTGATGGATCCCCCCCCCGATGGAGGGAGGTGGGGGCTGTGACATGCCGTACCCCGGCGCTCAATTAAAGCATCCCTGACCCACAGATAACGAACCCGCGCCGCGATGCACCCGCCCGGGGCTGTGATTCAGAGCAGGGCTGTAATTACATGAGGTAACGACCCGCTGTGTCTTCTCCCCATGGGCAAGTGGGGCGCAGACCCACGCCGGACCTTCAGGTTCCCCCAGCACCCAGGCGTTAGTGGAGTTAAAGGGAAAGAAGGTGAAGCTGCTCAGATCACGCTCAAAATTAAATCACCTTAACGGGAGAAGCAGCACCGGGTTGAATTCTGCGACTTACTCCTCTAAGGGCAGGCAGAACATCTTGGGCCAGCGGTAAACTTTGCCATGTCTCTAAAAATACACACTTATAAATAGCAATTCATTATCAAACAATCACATTTGGACAACGCATGCAAAATATCCGCGGTAAAGAGGCAGCGAGCTTGTAAAGCGGAACTTTTCCCCGTTGACTCCTCCAAGGGATGAGCAGATGGCTTTTCCTCTGGTCCACACAAACCCCTACCATTTTCCAGCGTGCAGCCCAGGGTTTTTGCTAAGGAACAGCTGCTGCAGCCAGGGCACATTTGCTTTTGGAAGCAAATCCCTAATTGTCAAGTCGCTGGGAAGTTCTGTTCTGGCAACTTGCTCTGGAACATTGGGTTTTTTTAAGTCCTAAAAAGGGAAGGCTTGGAAGGGAGGAGAGTGAAAAAGGGCCTTCCCTGTTCCCTGTGGCGCTTCAGACCTCAAGGGATCTGGGCTTCAAGCTCCAACACCCCAGAAACCATCTGACAGGCCCCGCGCTACCACACTTGTCACTTTAAGTCCCTTTAAGGTGGGGGGGGACTTAAGTGGCTTTAAGTAACTTTAAAGGCAAAGTCTGGGCAGCACCTGCTCCTGTGAAGCCTTTGGGGTGTGCAAGGAGAGCCGTGGGAAGCGGTGCTGGGGGACAGAGAGCAGCCCAGCACCCTGGCCACAAGCCCAAAGGGGGGCCAGCACCCCAGCTTTGTGCCCAAAGGGGGGCCAGCACACCTTGGAGCCAAGAAGAGCTTGGGTCCCCCTTGCGCCCATCTAGGAGGGAGAGGTTTCACCTGGGGGAAGGTGCAACAGGCACCCAGCCCTGGGAGAAAAAAAAAAAAAAAAAAAAGACTAATTCATAACTGAATTTAAGTGTGAAATGCTCAATTTAATGTCTGGAATGCTCACGGAGGGAAGGCAGAGGAGCAGGAGGAGCAGCGCAGGACCCCGGCGCCGCAATCCCCTTCCCCAGAGGAGAGGACCCTGCGCAGGTCGAGGGTCAAGAAGGGCAGTTACTGCACAACCACACATTCCTGCTCAATTCCTTGTTTTGCCTCTGAACAAAAAGAGGGAAAAGTTCAAAATAAACCTTGCAGGCAGCAGCGCTCCGCTTGCCAGAGTTCATTCTTTAAAGAAAGGGGACAAACTCACTCCTGGATAAATATCTGGGGTTCCAATTCCGCTTCGCAGCATCTCGTTCAACACTTCCCAGGTTCAAGAGAGCCCACAATACACTTAGGACAAGGCTCCGTGGAAATAACAGGGTTTATTTCAGCAGCAACAGAGCTATTTTTAAAACTTAAAAAAAAAAAACCAACTTAAAAGTTCTGGGATGCCAATTTCCTGAAGCTGTTTGGAAAAATCAAATTTAAAAATGCACAAACACTAATGGAACAAAAATGCGCCGTAGCAACAGGCGCCGTTTGCTGGGAGATACGCTGGATTTGTTTCTGGACTTTCCAACTTGCTTTCCTCCACAAAATTCACCTTTTCCTCCCTTTAGAGGAAAGATTAAGAATAGCAAAATTATTTGCTTATAGAAAAAGTTTATTCCTAGAAAAAAAAAAAAAAAGTCAATCCCTTCCAGTTTTAGCAAATGCCTCCAGCTGTTAGAAACAGATGAACCCGGGGACAATACAGCACTTTGCTCCAGGGATGCTTAGGTTTAAGGGAATTCGATTAGCTCAGAGGCTCTGCCAGGCAAATGAGCCACACAAGGAGGTCTTTTATGGCGCTGACAACCTCCTAAAAATCGGAGGAATTTTAAAACGTACACCAACTCAACAACTGCTTGAAACAGGAAGAGGAGGTGAAAGAGGATCCCGCTGAAGCAGCAAAGGAGAATTCATTACGCTGGAAATACCGGAGCCACACACAGATGGGACGCTGAGGTTTGTCATTCTTAAAGTGCCACCGTAAAAGCGCGTCGGCATTTGCTTTTAAATATTACGCCCAGCAGCTGAAGGGGGTAAAGTACAGCTATTTTCATAGCCTGCTCCACCGACCCGGGACCGGTGCCAGCAAAAGTAATAGTCACCAACAGGTTTTTGACTTCGAATCACTAAAAACACCCACCTCCCTCCCCCAAAAAATAACAACAAACCAGCGATTCTTCTAATCTGGCACTAAAGCACCCCCCCAGGAGGGGATCTTCCCCCCCCTTTCCTACCCGATGGGTAAAATTCACCTTGTTCTGCCCTTACAGAAAGTGAGAAGGGAAAGAAGAAAAACATCCCGAGGAAGGATTTAGCTTCAAGGTTAATAGTTTGAAACGTGGATGTTTCTCCTGGGATATGGTTCTCTCTCACAGACACTTTGGAGGTTATTTCAATGTACTTTCACGTTACGCAAGCTCCCTCTCTTCTGGGGGCTACCCAGCAATTTTATACAGGCAATTAGTAAAAAAACCTAAATGCCTTTTTGAACCCTGGGTAAGAGGGTGCTCTCGCTACATCAGCGATTGCCAGAGCAGAGAGTTTCTGCAGGACATAAGTCACCAATGAAGGTGCCTTCAGGCAACTTTAGGAACTGAAATAAAACCTGACAGCAATAATAAACCAGCTTCCTAAATAAGAGTTCGGGGTGAGAGAGCCCCGAGTGGCAGCTGGCTCTTCAGAGCTGCTTCGTGAAGGAAACGAAAGGGGTTCACAAACAGGTCCTGAAAAACAGAAGCCCAACCCAGCAGCGACTCCTCCCTCCCAGGCCCTGCTGCAGAAATGGCTTAAAAAGGGAAAAAAAGGCACCCTGGGCTGAGGAGAGATGGGTGCTTTTGTACTTCAATAAAAATCTGCCTCTTTACTCAACAAAGCTTCGCTTTTGAGACAAAGACCGGCATCAGCGTGGCCTGTTTGGAGCCCTAAGGCAAAATATTACAATATAACAACCTCCATAAATTTCCTTGGTTTTTTTTTTTTTTGCTTTTCTCCCAAGTTCCTTATGTTTTGAATTAAGTCTCCGGTTGACTCTGACTCACAGCTGATCCCATGAACATCGTTCCCCTCTTAGAGGAGACGCCAAGTGCAAAAAACTAGGGCAAAATGACGCAAGTGGGACAGAGAGGGGACATTTTTTTAGGAAAGTGAGGCAAGAGGAAGCGCTGCCGCGTCCCTGCCGGAGCCTGGGGAAAGGACCGACACTCACAGGGTGAGACACAGCTCCGAAGACATTTGCTAACGAGCCTGCCAGTCAATTAGTCATTTCAGAGGGTTTCAAGGACTTGTGCTCCCAGCCTTCTGGAGAGGATGCTATTCCTCCGCTGTGCGGTGCCGCTGCCAGGGACACACTGCCCTCTCTTGGGGACTCCAGAGCCAGCCCCGCCGCAGGACGCCCAGCACCAACCAACACGCTGTTGGCATCTCTTAACGAGTAATTCTTGCCCAAAAGGCAAGTCAGAGGCGACCAGCAACCCTGCTAACGCTCCCCTGCCTGATGTATTGCTCCGAGGAACAAAGCGTGAGTGCCTTTTGGAAGAGCTGCTCTTAAGGTAGGTCGGTTTTAACTAATATCCTTGAAGGAACCTTTGTATCTTCCCATCCAAACTTCACTCTCTTGACCTGGGACTGTTCGGTGGGTAACGCAGGGTGGAGAGGAACCGTGTCTACCAGGGGAACATGCTAACGTTGAAAAAGCGGCGATACTGTGAGACGGTAACAGTCATCGCAGAAAAAGAACATAATTCAGAATAAGCATTTCAACTCAAAGGCAACAGCCAGACCTTGGCTTTCTGTGGGACCTTGGGGTAATTTTGGACACTTGCCTTGGTCAAAGTGTCTCTGAGGGGACTCTGAGCGTGCTGGCAGCACACTGACACTACTCACCTCCTCAGATACCCCTGGTTTGGGCAATTAAGGATAGAAAGGTGTGGAAAATTAACTGTGAGACAGGAGAAAGGGTCTGGGGGGGGCTGCGTGGTGTCCTGCTGCGGAAACGTACCTGGGCAGAGCCTTCACACCCCCTTCTTCAGCACAAAGGCACCTCGCTCTCTGGCTCGAAAAGGGACCGCTCTCCTGAAAAAGGAAACACAGGGAGTTTTCAGCAATTAAAACATTCCTGCAGGGAATCCCTGCCACCCTGAGCGCCAGGCTTTGATCCAACCAGCTGAAGCACCTCACACCTTTTTCTCTTTTTTCTTTTGCTGTAATGAAGGCAGACGCAGCAGCCATATGGCTACAAAGACCCTTTTTACCCTGCCAGACACAGGGACTGTTTTCTCCCTGCATGAAACCAGGCTGGACTCGGCCAGGGCAGCGCTCCCCCCGGCCACCCCCTAAGTACGAGGGACACGTCCCAGGGATTTGGTGACTCTGCGAGGGGTCGGGGCCAGCGTTAAGGTTCCTGCCTGCAGTAAATGCAATTTCATATCCCAGTCTGAAGATGGCTCCATCGGCACGAGAGCCGTCGCCCACCCGCCCTACGCACCAGGACAAAAAAAAAAATAAAATAAAATAATAAAAAAAAAAAATCTCATTAGGCACACAAAGAATGAAGAAATATTCCCAATGCTTAGTCAGCCGTCAATCACATGGTGTTTGTCACACGCTGACAACAACGCTGCCGGGAAGGCAAGGAAGCAGTCACATACGTGCATTAGATATTTCTAAAGGCTGCGATGGAGAAGCTACAACAAAAGAAACTAGAGAAAAATAGCTGGAGCAGCTCATGGAAGTCGAGGAGAAAAGGAATGACAGAGACAGATTTAACTAAAGAAAGGGAAGGGGAAGGCACATCTGCAGCATTTCATTTTCTGTTCCTCCCCACAACGATCAAATTAAAAAGCCCACACACTTAAATTAAGTACAAGGTAAAGGGGAGCTGGAAATACAGTCATTCAGAATCACTATTTAGGTGAGGAAAATTGCTGCATTATATTCCTTTGTCAAGCGGCAGATAATGAAATCTGCACAAGAAAATGCGGAATTTGGACCCATCACACAAGAAGCAGAAGAAAACCGGGGAAATCTTAGGTACGGGTTCCCCAGGCAGGACCCAAGGAGCTCGGGCCCCATCAACACCCCGAGTGACGATGATGGGACACAGAAGTGGCCGTGCACAGACCCCAAACCCTCGTCCCCATCACAGCCCCAGCGACACCCTCACATGCAGCCATGCAAATTTTAAACCCCAACAGGGGTTTGGTTTTTTTTTTGGTTTTGGCTTTTTTTAAAACACAACATACGGAACTGAACTCGGGGGCGCATGTGCCCAGGACCCAATTACAGAGCTGTGATTTACTAATAAACCTTTCTTCAGCAACCTTCACAGGGTTTAATTTAAACCTTTGAAAACACCTCTGATAAAACCAAACCCTGGCTCCACCAACGTCCGGCAAGATTTGTCATTGACTTAAGGGTAAATATCCTCTGCACATTTCTGTTTACACTGCATTGTGTCCCGGGCTCCAGATAGGGCTGGAGTATTTAATTCGTGATGACAGGCAGTCACCTCCGCTTCCCCGGCAGAAACCCCCCCCCAGGGCTGGACCCGAGATGAAACCCTCCCCAGCTATTAAAAGAAAAACGTCCTATTCGTTCTAGAGCATTTCGTGGAAGAAGGCACAAAGGGAATGGAGAATATGAACGTTATTATTTTAGGCAAAGCTTTTGCAAGCTCGGGTTTCCTTTAAGGAGCCATTAAAAACCCATCGGGTGACCCCGGCTGGTGCTGGAAGGGGCCACCGGGCGATAACGGGGCTGCTGCGGGTGCTCGGCCTGTTTTCATGGCAACGGCACCGAACCAGATGCTGCCAAAGCTCTGCGAGGGCAAGAGCTCGTTTCCAGAGGGAACTGTTTCATGTCTAATCATTAACAGTAAAAAACACCCTAGATAAAAGGCAGTTAGCGACAGACCGAGGCCGTGATGCATTTCAAGCCGGCAGAGTCCTTACAGTCACCAGGAAGCACGGGATGTTTGCTTGTTCCTGTTGTGGCTCCCCCCGTGTTTCCCCTGCCGAGGGGACAGCTTCGCGGGAAACAACGTAAATCACAATTAGGGAGAGTCATCTGTTTGCTCTTCAAACCCCTCTCCCATCCCAACAGCGAGAGCAGCCACCCCGGGGGGCTGAAGGCAGCGAGATCAGACCTTCTCACACACACCAGGGCCTTTGAAGCTGCTGCTGCTGCCGTTAAAGATGGGGTGCAAATTTAAAATTTAAGAATACCCCTGGCTCGCCCGGTGAGCCTCAGAGGGCAAACCAACCCCAACGTCCACCTGAGGACCCTCTTCTGCGTTCAAGCAGCACGTCGGGGAGTCCCCCCAAGAGCCTGAGATGGGATGGAGGGGCATTAACCACCCACCGGCCGTGTGGAAGAGATGGTTGGTGTCCCAGGCTCTGTGCCTGGTGGGGACAGATGGGCTCTGGGCAACGTCGTGGCACGGGCACGGCTGCTCTGGCTCCCACCTGCAGCTCCTGAGCACCAGCAGCAGCTGGGACCTGCCAGACAAAGCCTCCACGGGCCACCACGATGATGACACATGAAACATCAGCTCCTCTCCCCCTTTCCAAGAATTCTGCTGCCTTAGGACACCCGCTAAACTCCCTCCAGTCCAGCCCACGAGGCACCAACATCCACCAGCCTGCGAACTGGAACAGAGCGGTGATTGTTCCCTCTCCTACTGACCCTACTCTCTGGGCTGAAATCCAGAGAAAACAGCAGAAAGCAGAATTCTTTCCGCTGCCCGAGAGGCACGAGGGTCCCTGACGATGGGGACGAGTGTCCCCATCCAGCCCCCGAAGCCGGAGCCGGGAGCGAGCACGGGGGAGGCTGTTGCAGCTGGAGCCTGACGAGATAACACGGGAAATAAAACAGAACGAAGCCAAATCGGTTTAAAGTTGATATAAATTGTTCTTTTTCTTCACTACCAGAGGTATGTCGACTCCCTGGATGAGCGTGGAGAAAGCCCACATCAGAAGTGCCACCTGCATCACCCTCACTAAACCCTTCCTTTCGAAAGGAAAAGTTTATCACTTTACCCCCTGCCCAAAAAACCCCCTGTTGAATTAGACCTAGCATTCAGAGACAGGTTCTAAACAAATTTAAGTGTAAAAAAAAAAAAAAAAGAAAAGTCTGAAAGACCCTGAAAAAGGCAGCGGCGCGTCAGCAACCGTATCTCTCTTCACTTCCTGAAGCCAAAACACGGCCCTGTTTGTCACGCAGCAACCCCAGGGCTGGCTCCCAGCCCCACGCGTGGGGCTCCCTGCCCGGAGCTGCCTCCACAGGACCCGGCATCTCCCACGGGACCTGGCATCTCCCACGGGACACAAGGACAAAAGCCTGCGGGACGTGGCACCGCGCTGTCCCCGCACCGTCGGACCACGGAACGGCAGCGCTGCCAGCACACGGCTTCACGCTCTGGAATAATGAAGGGAAATCACTGATTACGAGACAACGCCACGAAATGAAACGTTAGGTGCGTGTCGGTTTTTAACGGAGCCGTTCACTGTTTGTTCTTAATCCTCAGCCCCTGTATTTACAGCAAACCACTCACATCACAAAGCTTTGCTGTGCTTGAGAGCATCACACAAATAGGCCTTTTTTTTTTCTTTAAAAAAAAAAACAAACATATTTAGAAAGAGGTATCTGGATAATACTTTACCCTTTTTTGGTATCTTTTATGGAAAGCTTCTTAAGCAGCGATAGTTTTCTTCCCTACTAATCTGCTGTTGAAAAAAGAAAAAATCTCAGCTGCCTTGTTATAATGATGTTGATGCTCCTAAAAACCTGCAAAAGAGACTTGGAAAGTTGTTGAACTCTGCTGTCCCAGAGAGAGAGCATCACGAAACAAAGCCAGAACCGAACCAATATATATTTGAATTTCAAAGCAAGGTGTTGCCCAACCAGTGGGATTAACAAAGAGCATCTCAACCTGCGTCCCCTACAACTGACCGGCTTCAGCAGGAGCTCAGGGTGATGCTCCTTCCACGGCTGAAACACCAAGTATGGCTCGTATCACCCAGAAGATGACAGTGAGACACCCAGAAGACGACAGCAGGAGTCCACAGCACCCCAAGAGCCAAGCTGGACTTCTGGCAACACGATTCCAACCCTCATCCCAGCACCTACGAGCAGCAGGATGGTCATCCTCACTCCGGCAGCTCAGGGAGTCTCCAGTGCAAGATTAAACTGCGTAAGATCAACCACCATCAGTAGAAAAAGCCTTCGAATGCCACCAAAAGCCCCCTCCTAAGGAGATCTGTTTCAGTGTCACATAAACCGGGAAAGCAAACCAATAATATTTACAGTAAGGGATTAGAGCTGAACCTTCTGTAAATCTGGTTGTGCAAGAGAACATGCAAATCCACATCCACGGAGAGGTTCTTACCGGCTCTCGGTGCAAGGGTGAAAGAGGTCACGAATTGATGAGCTCTCCCTTCGGAATCCGTTCTTTTCCAGGACATTTATTATCCTTGAGCAGAGCACTTGGGACAAGGCTGCCAGCAAGTGCCCTGCTCCCCCAGTTCTTTATCCTGCTCATTTCCTATGCTCCAAGGGAAACGCACACAGGTTTTAGGGACAAGAATTCCCTCATGTAACAGCTTCACCCGCTCCTTAACCTTCTACTCCAACAACTAGTCCCACAACCACCTCTGAATTAGGATGCTAATTAGGATAATGCTGTTATCCTGGGAGGAAGGTATCGGAATGCAGAGCACTGTCGACTCTCATCATCCCCTCTTTTTCTTAGAGAAAATTACACATTGGTAGTGGAAAATGGCTTTTTACTTTGATAATCTCACGTAGGTTTGATCTATATAACTACGCCAGCCCCAGGGTGAAGCACTAGAATTTTTAAATGTAAAAAAAGAAGAAAATGCTTGAAGAATTCTACAATTTATGATTCCCAGTGCTACCAGCACTTGGAAGAGGAAATACTTCTGGTCAGACGCAAGCTCAAGTATCAGCCAACACTAAGCAGAATAAATCCAGAAGATGTGGATGAAACCCTCTCAAATACTGTTACAGGATTAAGTGGAAAGCGTCCAGGACCATCCTTCTTCCCACCCAGCCCTTCTATTTTATTTTTAATAAAGTAAAAGCCAGCAGGTCCCTCGTTCCTTGAGTTTGGAGGAAGGGGAATTCACAGTGCAGTATCATTCCCAGCGACCGGCCAACGAGAGAAAGGTGGAGAGAAACACAGAGCCCTTCTGCAGTAATTAAAAAAAATACTGCATTTGATTATTTTTTTACCTTGTGTGCACCTAAAAATAATAAATCAAGTAGCAGCTGGACACCTTCCCAACAGGAGTAGTGCTCTGCCGGGCGGCTCCAAAACCCCATCCATGGGCACCAGCACCGGGGTTCGCTCGATACCATCAGTCCCGTGGGAATCTGAACCCCTAATTCCAGCACGTGGCAGCAGCCTGCACACGGGAAACACGGAGGAGGGAGGCTTTATTTATGCAGGGGACAACAGTTTCAAGGGTGACATGATTAAATCAAGAGGAAAAAAAAATGGTTAAGTGCAGATTCGGGAAGCTCCTCTAAGAAAACCAGCTGCACCAGAGACTCTGGCTTCTCAAAGTAGAGGGAAAACGCCTGCATGGGGGAGAACTTTGAACTGGAAATGCCTCGGGAGCACTCACCAGGATCCTCACGGTGAAAAATTCAGGAAGGGACAGAAATCTATTCCCTCCAGCAGCAGTAACGCTCCTGCCAGCCTTCAGTCCCTCCCTCGGCTCAGGGTGTTAACGAATTTCCTACCCCGTTAGCTTTGGCAAAGCCTGAGACAAGATTTCCTGCCCCTCCACCAGCCTTCCCCCAGGGCATTCCTGACCCCCCCCCCAGATGCTCCCACCTTCCCCAGGCTCCCACAACTACTCTCCGAAAAAACCAGGGAGCAACAGGCATTTTAATCGGGGTGTTTTGCCCGCAGAGAGATTGTATTTCACCTACAAAACGAGCATACACAGTTTTTAGCCAAACAACCTCTCCCGGCCGTTATTTACTGAAGAGAGTAGGAAGTGGTTACTCTCTCGAGCTACAGCGAAACCACAGCAACTTTTAATTTAATTATTTCCCCCCCCTCCCCACCCCCCCCTCAACGCAGTGCGAAGGGAGCGCAGCGGCAGCGCTCCGAAGAGATGCACACACAATACATCTCCTCTGTTAGTTGACAACCCTCTTCTATTTCGGGAATGCTCATCTGCAGGTGGAATTGGATTTATGTTCCCATGACTGACACCACCACTCGCTCCAGCCCCTGCTATTTTCAGCCCTGTGCCTCTCCGAACAATACGATTCCGAAGGTGAGAACTATTTCCAGATAACACAAGAACTGCATTTTGCACACTTTTTTTTTTTTTTTTTTAAACCTAAATAAATAAATCAGGGGGATTATTTTAAAGAAGTTTTGGAAGAGGGTGAGGAACCCTCTCCAGCAAAGCCAGGGTCTCCTTGCATTAATGGGCTCTTCTTCTGGATAATGCATGGAGTTGCTGAGACTATAAAAATGAAATTCAAGTCAGTGCCCTGCTGGAATGGGCAAAAATAGTCTCACCTGGGCTATCGCAAAGCTATTCTTCACCAGGAAGCAGGAAAGCACCTATTCCCTCTCTCCCAACAAGACTCTTGCCTCCGGCGACAGACTGGCTCCGAAGCCCTTCTGAAGTCACAGCCAGAGCCAGCCTGTGCTGGGACTGTCCCCAGAAACAGCCAGAAGCCAAAAGAAATAGCAAAACGTGATGTAGCATTGAGTCAATATCATCCTCCAACCTAAACCATTCTCTGATTCTACTCCCAGCAAAAAATGTTAAATCTAGAGCATAATCATTTTGGTTTTCACACATGGGCACCGCAAATACCCGTCACAAACATGCAGCAGGAGAGCGGGTTGGGTTCAGACCCAGGATATGAAGAGTTAACTGCTCCCCAGGAGAAGTGTCAGCCCAGATCCCCAGAAAGAAAAGCCGAGGGTGGGATAATAAGGCAAAGAATGTTAACCGTCTAATTAGCAATCAGAGAAAGAAGAATTTTGTGATCACTCAGAAGCTCTGACTTCTTCAAGCTTCACGTTGACCCGTGGTGAGCCCCAGGGTTTGGGGGGGGGGGGCTGCTCCCCCCGGGGGCTCACCCCGAGTTCCCTCACCCACCCTCAGCTCATCGCTGCAGGACGAAGGGCTAAAATCTGCCAAAAATTGGGAGTTCAGCTCCTTCACCGCACCAGCTGAAGGGCTGCCCACTGCGGCTCGCGTTGGTGCCACCTCCATGGCAATGAGCCCCAAAAGCTCTGGCAGGGCAGCAATTGTTTCAGCCTCCAGAAGCTCGTGTCTTCCACGACGCCCGTAACGAACAATGCCCCGGCCAAATTAAATTCCAGTCAAGTCGTCACCAGCTGCAGCTCGATACGCACACAATTTTTTTTTTAACTAACGCATTCTGGAGCAAGCCCTTCCTTGTCCTCCACAAGCTGAATCGCTCATGCCCCACAGGGCTGTTAGAAAATAATTACTTCTCTGAAGCCACGGGCTACTCTTCCAAAGTAGGTGTGCCCCATGACTAACGGCTGGCAACCGACCAGTTCCATCTGCACTGGGACGCTGGGAGCAGAGAGCCGCTGCTGGCACTTCCAGCACCTCCTGGTAGATCCAGGCTAACAAATGTGAAATCCCCTTTTTTCACCCTTTTTTTTCACCCCTCTGTTAAAAATGCTGCCTGTATTTCCATCGGCGCCTCCTCGAAGCGTATCTGCCGTTTAGCACACCCACCCAGAGATCGGGCTCGAAGGCAAACGCTCTCGGCTCCACAAGTCTCTACAAGGCACGGCCGGTAAACCAGCAGAAAACATGGGATTTTGTTGTCTTTCCCGGAAGGGTGTTTGCAGCGAGGCCCTTCAGAGCCCAGGGTGGGATTATACGCCTTGAGGAGTCACCGAATTGGAACTAGAGAAACCCACCCGTGGCTCCTGCGGCTCCTCCCGAGGTCCCGGTGTCTGTATCCCGCTTCCAACCCGACCGACGTCACGGCACCGGGAGACGTGAATTCGTTCAGACGAGCAGCGAAGACGCCGCACGGCCCGAAGCAGCTCCTCCAGAGGGATGTGGGAACAGCAGGAGTCAAGCCCTGCTTAGTAAAACCACAAGAGAAACTCAAGAGATGGAACCATGTCCATGTCCACAGCGCTGGCTGCACCCATGGGTCCCCAGGGTGTTCAAATCACCTGTTTGTTCCCCAAAACACCGTCCCGGTGCACGGTCCCGCCTCAGGTTAAACCCACCCAATGCAAAGTGACGGCACTTACAGTCTCCGGATGGACAGACACCCGCGTTCCCAACAGACGGAGCTGGAAAACCTCTGGGCAATGCAGCCCAGGGTTATGAATTGGAAGAGAAAGACTCAATGAGAGGGTAGTTTATTTCCAAGTACTTTTCCATTCCTCCAAGAGCTTCACATTCACCTGAAAACAATCTCCAGGTCCTCTTCGTAGCAAAAAAAACCCCAGTAAATAATTGCGTTGAGCAGCACCTAATCCATCCTGCCTGAGGTTACCTCCACCTGACTCAAGACAGCGACAAGATCTCTTCCCTTATCCGGTTCCTGTTTTCCTTCTTTACCAACAAACACCCAAGAAACCAACGCAATTAGGCTCGGCGAATCCCTGACCACATAAAAAACCAGGCTTTAAAGACCATCAACACTTGAATTTGCACTGTTTCATCTCCAAACTTCGTTCTGTTGTTAGTCCTACAGGGCACCAACACACTCTCAGCTGCCCGATGATATTTCAGTATTTTAGCACATTCTTCTTATCCTTCATTGCTTTTCAAAGCCGACACCTTCAAAAATCTCATATAAAATATAAAACTTACTGAGTATTTATTTCCCTGTTTCTAAGTTACAGCTCCAGAAAAGGTGCTGGTTCCCCATCCATTTGCCAGCTTCAACTTCAAAAAACTCATTTTGCATCCCTCCAGCTGATCAGCACCGCTCTGCTTTCAAGCTTTACTGGTCGGTGTCGGATGAGGACGGAAGCCAAAGGGTCAAGACCAGCTCCCCACGCCATTCACCACCGGGAACGACAACCAGGTTTAATTGGGATTAGCTGCAATTAAAACTGCCCGACAAGGGGGTGACACGCGCTTTCCATCGGAGCCACCGCGGGCGCTCGGGGCTCACAGGAAAAAATGGTTTCCCAGCACTTTGAGTGTGACGCTCCTTGAAAACGATGCCAGTTCCTTATGATGATTGGAAACTCGTTACCTGGAGCGACCCGCCCCGACGGACACGCTCCCATCCCACACCGGCCCGAGGAGCACGCACTAAAATTACATTTATTGACATAATTCCAAAGTTCAAAGCCAAAAAGATCACACTTCTTGGTCTTAACTTTAAAGTTCTTTTGAACTTTAAAGATCTTTCTTTAAAAAAAAGGAAAATAAAAAGAGCTTCTCGGGCTCCTCCCCCCCCAGTAGAAAAGTCACAGAATAACACTAAATTCACACCATTTGTGTTTGGGGATTTTACCATCATTCATGGTGAGTAACTGAAAAGAGAAGCCGTGAAATGTCATGATTTACTGAGCATAAACACTGATCCTCTGCCAGCAAAAAAAAAAAGAAGTTACCCTTAGAGTGGGGGAAATGAGAATAATCAGGAGTCCAGCAGGAAAAACCCCCTGAAAGCAGATTGTTCACAAAGAAACTCTTCTGGAGTCTCAGAACTCGGCAGTAAAAGCTGAGGAGAAGCTGCAAAGGGTTAAAACGCGAGAAAGAGTCAGACTTTGTACATTTTTCTAAGAGCAGATGAGGCAGAAATGGACAAAAAACCTTCAGGGCTCACAAAACCCCAAACTATTCTACATCTTTAAAAATAGATTTATTTTTTTCTGAAGGGGATAAGTTGAGGGGGGGGAAAAAAAACCCAACCCCACGGCGCTTTTTGGAGAACGTTATCGGAATGTCAGTCTGACTGACTGACATCCAGGGGGCTGTCACCTCCCCGTTGCCACCTGAGCGGGGACCAGGGAGGTGACAGGAGGAGGAACGTTCTCCCACTGCCCCCAGACCCACAGCCCCCCCTCCCCCCCCCCCCAACCTTNNNNCCCAACCTTACGGTCACAGCAGCAAGATAATTTTTTTTAAAATCACTCTTAAACAGCGTATTTTCTAGGTTTTTTTTTTCTTTCCTCCCCTTTTTCTGTAGAAGGAAATAAACCCGAGCAGAAGTTACTGAGGTTTCTCAGCTTTTACTGCTTCTTAAAAGTCCATTAAAAAAAATAAAATAAAAATCTATCTTTAACAGCAAATTCAGAAGCGTTTTCAGTTACACAAAACCAACACAGGCTGGAGAACTTTCACACTTTTCCTTGTCTGTCAGAAGGAAGGGGGAAAAAAACACACAATAAATTATGAAAAAGCATAATCCTTAACTAAATTTCCTGTTTTGTGTCTCAGCATTAAGTGTGCCTGAATTTCCTCCTTTTGCTTTCTTTTCCCCCCCCCCCCTCTTTTAACGTCACGGCCAATCCCTACCCACCCATTCACCAACAACCCCCCTCCAAAATTACTGGAGGTTTCAAGCCTGTTGGAGTTGGAAATATCAGCTGAATCCATAACTCATCCCCAGGAAAAATCCAGCTCCTCTGTCCCGTAAAATAAAGATTAAACATCCTCGGGCTGCGGAACCGCTCCTCTCGCCAGCGGCCGCACCAGGAATTAACCAGCGATCACTATATTCCCCCTTTTCAAAGAAATTTGGTGTCCTGACCACTTTTGGTTGGTTTTTAAATGAGTTGGTGGCTTGGCGGGTGTTTTGGAGGAGCAGCAGGAAGGAGGAAGGCAGCGCGATTGCGCAATATTTGAAAGTGTTTATGGAATACGAACTGGGAGAGAAAATTTACATCCCAGAAACTTGAGACTGTGGCCAGCAACTTTCACTTTCAGAAATAGCCTTTAAAATGAAAACACGGTCTCGCTGCACAAGGGGCCTGTCTGTTCTGGTATTTTAATAAAGGGCCTTTCAAGCAGCAGATCACAGGGGACTCCCAGGACCGTCTGGAGCAAAGTGCCCATCGCACGGGGCCACCCGGGCCAGATGCTCCCAGCTGGTGCCCAAAAGCAAGGTCTGGTTCTTCCAGAGCTCTTTAAGTTCCAGCCATTTGGCTTTAAATACAAACTAAGTGGGTAAATCTAAGACAAATTAATTTTCTTTCAGAAAAAAGCACTCTCCGGCTCTGCTGGTCTGTCCTTACTAAGAGAGGGTCAGACCACACAGCAGGAGGGAAGTGGATTTTACATTTTCTTTTAGTTTTGCTCCCTTCACAATTTAATTTCTTCTGATATTCCGCTCCTCAAGCTGGGAAACCCACCCCAGAGAAAGAGAATATATCCCGTTATCTGGCAAGAGGTGAGAAGAACGAACGCACACGCAGTGGCCGAAGGCAACAGAGGTGCTACAACAGGGAAATTCCCAAACTGGCCACGCGCACAGGAACCCGCTGACGGATTTCTGCCCCGTGGAAAAACCGATCGGACGATAGGAGTGATATTTGGGCAGTTCCAGGGAGCTTCCCACCTCCAAGTTCAACTGTTAGACCTCGGCGCCTCAATTCCTTTGGCTTCTCGTAAAGATGGGGCAACCAGCACGGGATCTACCAGCCCCCCCCCCACCAGGGCAAGAAGATGATTTATTTTTATTTTTTTTTTGGAAGCGAGAGCTCTGCCTCCTCCTGAGGATATCAAAGGAAAACTTCCCCCAGATGCTGGCGAGTGGACAAGCAGCTACTTCGAGCCCCACACAAACCAGACCGTTCTGCGGGCGAGTGGTTGGGCCCCGGCCAGCCCCAGGGCTCGGCAGCGTCCCCGCTCGCACGCGAGGAAGCGGAGAAGGGCATTTACCAGCAACAAAGACGGGTGTTTTCCGAAGGGCAGAGCGTCCAGTCCCTCCGGAGCCCGGCCCAGGGACACGCAGCAGGACCGCAGGGCCGGGAGCGCGCCTCGTTACGCTAACGAACTTCAGGGCACGACAACATCCTGGCGCGGGGCAGAGCAGTTATCTCCGTTACGCAGATAAGGAAATAAGGCAGGAAGGCAGAAGTCGGGGTGGCCACAGGGGAAGTGTGATGAGCAGAGGACAAACCTCCATCTCCCCAGGCACACGCTCCTCTCCCGGCCACCCCGTTATCCTTCTTGCCTGCTCCAAGCCAGAGAAGTCAAGTCTCCCCGTGCTGCCGTTCCCCTGCCTTCAAAGAGGGGTAAACGCCTTCCTAGGACAGCTCTCGACGTCAAAAAAGCACCAATTTCCTTAAGTAACACCAGTTCAGTACCATATCCAGGGATAAGATGGACACAGCGGAAAAACGGGTAGGTACGTTGAAACGTGCCTCCTGCGTAAATCATTAAAATCCACAACAATGGTCCAGCCACACAAAAGAGCTATTTCCATTTGTTTCACAGCTACAGATGGCAGAAGAAAACCTCTCAGACAATAAGCTCCATTTAAACATATTGATCCAGCTTTTTTGGTGCGGGTGGGGGGGGGGGGGGGGGGGGGGGGGGGGGGGGGGGGGGGGGGGGGGGGGGG
>JAOXJM010000014.1:3804784-3816222 GCA_026413425.1 Tringa solitaria | reverse complement strand
CCCCCCACCTCACGCGCCGGCCCCCGCTCGCGCCCCGTCCAGGCAGCCCCCCACCAGGACGCCCGCCCACGACGCCCTCCCATTGGGCCGCGGTAGGAAGACGCGGCTGCTCATTGGTCGCCAGGGCAGCCCGTTGGCCGGGAGGGCTGCTCATTGGTCGCCAGGGCCGTCTGTCAGCCCGCCCACGCCCTTGTGTTCCGGGGACGGCACCGGCGGGAAACGCGGAGCGCGGCGGCCAGTTCCGGGGCAGTGGCGGCCCCTCGGGGAGGGGGGAAGAAGAGAGGGGCGGTCCGGGGATGGCGGCGAGGCCCGGGCTAACCCCAAGCGAGGAAAAGCACCCCCCGCCCTCCCATCCCCTCCTCCTGGAGGTCTCCAGCTGTTTTAGTTAAAGAAACTGGTCAATTCAGTTAAAATAGCCCAAACCGCCAGGTGAAGGAGGGCCCAGGGAGCGGAAAAGTGACCTCCCTCCCCCGCCCCAAAAAAAACCATTTCAGAGAAAAAAAAACATTTCATGTGACCCCGAGCCCCCCATCACCACACCAGGGTCCTGCTCCCTCCTCCTCCTCCACCGAGGAACTGCTGGGAAGATGGTTGAGTAAAAGAAAACCATCAAAAGAGATGAAGAAAGAGATCCATAGCTACAAAAAAAAACAAAAAACAAAAAAAAAGCAGGTGCCAAAGAGGAAACTGCCGAAAAGTGAAGAAAAATCCCTGCCCTTTCTTCCTTTTGGACAATTCTTGAACTTTTTCTTTCCCCACTGACCTGCAGCTGCCTGTCTGTTGGGCTCTGACAAGCGGCTGGAGAGAAGCGAGATGGAGCCGGGGAAGCAGGAATGGAAAGAAAAGGTCTCAGACCTTTTCTGGGAAAAGTGAGGGAGCAGCAATTCAGCAGCAAAGAACAAAACCTGGGAAGAGGGAGACGATGGTGAAGCCTCACGGGGCCCTGGGTCCTGCCTCAGCCCCGGGGGCAAGAGGGAGAACAAAGAAAGTGTCCAAATATTTTATTCTTCACAAGTTACATTAACCACATATTACTTTATGGAGCATTTACAAATCATTATTATTTTTTTTTTCCCCTTGATATTAATCTTCAGCTGTACCTGGTCTCCTGAAGGGGCCTTTTCCTGTCTCACTCCCCCCCCTTCAGAGCAGATGCTTTTTGCCCTCCCCACCCTGATTGAGTAACTACTTTAAAAACAATTCTGAGGTCGATATAAAAGTCTAGTGACTTGTAGGGGAACTGGCTGGAGCTCTCTGCTCACCCAAGGAAGGATGGGGGGCACCAGGGGGGTTCGAATTGGCTACAGGAGCCTTTTCCCTCCCCCCAATCTCACACCCACTGTGCTATCACCCACTGTGATAACGACTCTGGGAACCGGTGGTCGCTTGATTTCCCACCATCCAAGCAGCTTTTTTATTCCTTCTGCTCCATACTCGGGCCCACCCTAGCACAGTCACCCAGGTTGATCACTCACATGCATAAAAGACAGATTAAAAAAAGCAGGAGGGGAAGAACAAAAAAAAAAAACAACCAAAAAACAACCACCAAACCCCTTTTAAACACTAAAAAAACATCATATCTTTCTTAGTGTCCACCCCACTACTTCACAGATTGGATGGTTCCAACAACGTAGCCATAATTACTAAACACTAGACAGGTTTTTTTGTGTAGGACTGAGGAGGGAAGAAGCCCAGGGAGCCTCCTGGGAATGCCTGGGGGGCACGTTCTACCCGGCCAGTCCTGACTCCCACACATCTACACCGACCTTTGGGAGGCGACCACCGAGCCCCCGGGGGTTTATCAACGTTGGCCATGGCACTACAGACCTGAACGAGAATCTAAAAGCCAACAGAAAATCCCCTCTCTCCTGGAGGCAAGAAGGTCCCAGGAGCTCCACAAACGTCACCATCCGTAGTAACCGGCAGGAAGATGAAAATGGGGCAGGAGGGGGGGGTTAGGTAGGACTCAAACACTTCTTTGAAGTGGCATGTGGGCAGGAAAGCGAAGACGTCCTGTAGTGACGAGGTGCATCGTTCTTCAAAAACGGGTTTAAAAAAATTCCCATGTAGCAAAGAACATAGAAATGTAACGGTGTAGTTAATATTATTTTTTTTCCCCAGTTTCTTTAGAAAGACTGTCGATGCTGGTTTGTGTTCAGCTTCCTGGATCTTCCAGAAGACAAAAAAAAAAAACCAACAAACCCAATGGAAAGGCTGAGAGGGAGGAGCAGGGACGAAGACTAAGGGAAAGAAAGCGTGAATCTGTCTTTAACATGCAGGTCATATAAAGTATTTTGGTTTTTTTTTTTCCATTATTTTTTTTTCCCCCTCTTGGACACTTCCAACTCAAGAAATGGCAACACGCACATGGCTTCCAGTTTTTAAAGCAAAGAACATAGTTCCCATGGACTGCGCTGCAGAGACAGGGAGACAAGACATTCACAAATTCAATCTTTTACGAAAAATAAAAGCGTCCCTTTTAACCACCGTGAACGCCAGAGAAAGGAACTCGTTTCTCAGCCCTCAACGTGGGAGGGAAGTTCTTATTCACCGCTCCTCGGGGCTCAGCACTAGCACTACTGATGCAGAGAACCCGGTCTGTATGGAGGGACACACGCACCAAATGGCTAAATTAAGGCACAAGACAGATAATTACAGCCAAATATGTGAATTCCCACTCAGCTTCCCCCCCCCCCCCCGCCCCGGGCCAGCCCCGCTGCCGGCTACGGCCTCACCTGAAGGGCTCATTCCTGCTGATCTTCGTTACTGGCACTTGGAGTTCGACTCCTAATCTGGCTCCGTAGCTGCTCTATGAGTTCAGGGTTCTGCTGCTGCATCTGCTGAGCGAACTGCTGGCCCCTGAAGGAGGAAAAAAAAGCAATGGCCCAATTAGCCTCCTTACCCTCAAGGTGCTGGGAAATTCTTCACAAAATTCTCCTCTAACAAATAGCTCTCGTGGCCAAAAGAGGCACTAATTCACCCCAATATTTAATTTAACAGGTAAGGAAGGCTTAGAAGTTTGATTTTTGGTGAGAAAAACCCCCAAAAAGCTATTTACTGATTGAGGCAATGGGAAAAACCCAGCTCTACTCACGCCTGTATGAGGCTGGCGAGGTCGTTGGTGGAGGGGCTGGTGCCGGCAGCTCCCATGGTGTTGTGGCCACCAGAAATCATCCCGGACATGCTGTGGGAATAACGGGTCATAGCTCAGAGCAGGGAAAAAAAAATAAATAACCACACAGAAATTGTTTGGTTTACACTAGGAGGGGAGTGTCAGCATGAGGGGGGCACCCTCCTGCAGGGATGATGAAGTTATCTCAAAGGGAATCTTCTACGACAACTTTTCCTTCATTAACTGCAGAATTAAACTACACAGTGTGGAGAAATACCGACAACAGCGCCAGTATTCCCAGAGATTCCCCCTTCTGTGTGCAAGCCCCTCGTCGTGTTTACTTAATTAAAACACTGCCCTTCCTCACACAAGGTATTTGCTGATCTAGAGAGCCTCAACACGGATCCACTCGTGGGGAACAGCCCAGAGCTCACAGCCCCGTCCTCTGGAGTCCTCGGGCTGCAGCTGTAGCAGAACCTCAGCTGGCAACAGCCATGGAAGAAGCCAAATTATCTCAGAGGGTAATTAAAGGATGAGCTCCCAAAGGTCTGTAGCTCCCTGCCTACCTGTGCTCTGAGAGGATGGCCGGGAGAGGTATGTGCCTTATTAGTTTTATGACTTTATATTATCTAAGCGTCTCACAACCGTTGTGAATTGACCCTCACAACCCTGTAGCACAAAGAATGGAAACGTTCTCGTTCTAATGGAGCTGGAGCTGTGAGATCCTGGCTCCTGGCCACACAAACACCATGGAGACAAAGCAACCCCAAGCTTCCCAAACCCCATTCCGGTGTCATGATCTATCCTGCCTCCCTCCTGCAAACTCCCTCTTCTCTACTAAAACCCCTCTTCAGCACAGCCCGGGGTACTCAAAACACATCCAGTGAGGGAACTGGGCCAGTTTAAAGTCCACTCTCCACAATTCCAGCCCAAGCACAACCCACCCTCCCACCAGTTCAGAGCGACTAAAAATGCCAAAGACACACAGAGCCTCCAAGGACCGAGTCAAAGAGGAAATACAAGATGGGATCAAACTTACAGCTGTTGTACTTGCGGGTTGTTCATTAGGTTAGATGCCTATTTAAAGAGGGGAGAGAAAGAAAAAAAAAAAAAAAAGAAAACACAGCACCCTATTTAGTCAGAAATGACGGGGTAGATGTGCAGATGTTGTGCCATTCAACTACAAACAAAGTGAAGGCAGAAATACTTGGAAACGGATCAATAGGACAAAAATAGCGAGGAGAAGCGCAGTGGCACACACGAGACGAGGCTGGTAACGCCGTAAAACAGAAACCCTTTCCCCAGCCAGCCCGTCGCAAGGAGAAGCCTGTGATTAAGTCACTGGCTTTTTCTTTGACCTTAATGAGACACGAGCACAGTTTCCTCACAGCAACACCGAACCCAAGAAATGAGAACAAGTCTGCTCCAGAGACACGGGAGCTCCCCACGCCATGGACCGACACATTTAACCCCGCGCAGAGCGGAGCGGGCCAGGCTGTGATCTCTGGCCACATTTACCATACTCATGAAGCCAGGGTTGTTCAGCAAACCAGCTAAATCGAATCCTCCTGGGCCTCCGGTCTGTAAGAATAAAGAAAAAAAAAAAAACAAACACACTGATGACATCCTCTCATTTCCTAATGCGTAATACTTTAATATTTTACCCCCAGAGTTATCAGAATCCGGCCTTTAAACCGTGACAAAGGGAACACCAGACCCTTTGTGTGGCTCCCAGCCAGCCCTGGGGGACTGGGCTCCCCAAAGGAGCCAAAGGGCAGATTCTGTGTTAGCTGACTTTCTGACAACCCCCTCCCCAGCTGAGCCCCATCAGCGATGTGCAGCCAGAACCCTGTACAGCTGCCACGTCAAACACATCCACTTGGTCACTTTTGCACTGGAAAAGTCTTTAGAAAATTAAAATCCCCTTCAAAATGCTAAAGTAACTTGTTTCTGCAGGGAGCATGTCAGCAGTGCAGTCACCAGCTTTCTGGCTAGGAAACCTCCAGGTTCCTTTTCTTAAGAAAAAAATCTTTGTAAGAAAAAAAAAAAAAAACCAAACACACCTAAACCACCCTTTTGTTATTGCTAACAGGTCACTAGAAAAAAAATAAAAAAAGCTGGATTTTAGGAGCAGTGATTTTAATTAAGAAAGGTGCTTAAGGCAAAATTGCTGTTTCAAAACACTCCTTTATAATCAGTCTCATTTTCCAGCTCTTTCAAATAAGCCCAAGGTGACTGTGCTCAGGCAGGGGAGGAGAAGTTCCCCTCTCTGGGTTTCAGTGGAAATGCTCGAAGCCAGGCTCATTAACCATCTCCCTTCCCTCATTAACCATCTCCTTAGGATCTGCATCCTAAACACAGCCCAGGGCATCACGGCTCTGCCAGGGAGCACCCGTTAATGCTGACACTGAAAACCCTTCTCATATCACCCAGATGGAACAAGCACCAGTTTCAGAACTTACAGGGCTTGGAGTCTCCTTCATTTTCTGTTCGGCTATTTTAAGGTTGGATTTGTAGGTGTCATTGTCTGGATCCAGCTCCAGAGCTTTTTTGTAGTAAACGACAGCTTCTGTGTGTTTATTTAAACTGGAGAGGGCCAAGCTAATTAAGTGGAAACAAAATGAGAAGTTAAGAGTTAGAGAAGCACCTTCAGTCTTCCTCCACTCCCAGAGGTAAAACACTAGGATTTTTTCCATAGGGCAGAACACACCAATAGCATCACTGCCATTAGGCATTTGAAGATTAAAACTCTAGCACACAAAGAACCTGCTTTTACTTACCCCATTCTGCCATAAGCTTTGCTGTAGTTTGGATCGATGCCTATAGCTCTTTCACAGTCTCTCACTGCTCCGGCATAATTTCCTAGTTTACTGTAAGCAGCAGCTCTGGAGGGAAAATGGAGAAAGATGTGCAGAAAACACTTATCAGCTTGAATTCACTGGTTGAGGTCACTCCTGTGCCCTCTCTGTAGCCTCCTGCTGTAGGAGGTGGAGTGGAGTGTGAAGCTGACACAAACCCAGGCCGTGCCAGGGGGAGCAGGCTGCTTTCCAAACACCCAGCCCACTACAAGGAAATCCAGGCTCTCACTTCTCCTTAGAGACTTCCCAAGAAGAGCCCGGGCTCCGGGGAGGCACAAAGGTATCACACTTGCTAATTCAGTCTCTCAGCTTCCCTTGAGCCTTGACTTCTTACTCATAATGACTCTTCCATCCATTTGCTCACACTCCACGTACGAGGGAAGATTGAGGCTTGAAGGAGCAGGTTATGGCTTCGAAAACAGTCTCACAATTCTTATTGAGGGGCCCAAAACCTCACAGGGCTGACTCTCACGCAGCTAAAGCAAAGCTCCCCTAAAAGCACCAGCTGGAGTTCCTCACCCCAAGAAAGACCTCACCACCATCAGCACGTGCACAGACCCGTCACTCCTGTAGCCAGCAGTACTCATGATAAGCAGAGACCTAATAAATCCCCATTCCGAGTCTCTGTTTTATTCAACAACCGTCTTCCCACCAACTTTCTAACATTTTTGCTTAGAACTGAAAAATGGGAAATTCCCTTGCAGACCCGATTTTGCAGACACAGCAGTTCTCAGTAACGAGCCTTCAACTTATCTCCTTCCACCCCTTTCTTCTTCTTCTTATCAACCCAGTCCCTCACACCTGGGCTCTCCAGCCCACTTGGAGTTAATTGCACAAAAGCAGACGGGTATTTCTTGGCATCCTTATATCTCCTCAAATGCCTAATAGAGTTTGTTTCCCCACCCACATCCTATCTCGAGATGCCAGGGCACAGAGCTGGCAGGAGGCACAGGAAAGTGTGTCACTGAGCTTAAAAAAAAAAAAAAAAAAACACACACAAAGAGCAAGCGAGAGAACAAGCAATCTACAGAATCCTAAAAAGAAAAGATTTTGACCTCTCAAGAGTTTTGGATCCAAGTAGTAAGAACAAACCCACAGGTGTACGAGGGTGGAGAAGGATAACCAGTACCTGTTGCAGAAATACACAGCGTTGGATGGATTTAGTTCAATTGCTTTTCCATAGAAAGACACAGCAGCTTCAAAGTTCTCTGCCTTCATCTGTTCGTTTCCTAAGATGATGGTGGATAAAGCTCATTACCAAGTGAAAAAACGGGGACAAACAAAAGCAAGAGGCCTGGATCTGTGATCTACTTAAGAAAATGGAACAAGGGAAACCAACCACTTGCAACTTCTGCTGTTTGCAAGTGGGGCATGTTGCACAGCGAGGGAGGGGACACGTGTCCCAGCCTCATCCTGCAAGAGTCCTACGCACACCCAGCTGCCCTCGCGCCTGGGGGACACCCGAGGGCTCCCCCAAAGCAGCACCTTGGCCTGAGCAGTGCCCAGGCTCAGAGAAAGCTACACCAAGCACTAATCCTTCTCTCTTGCACGGTGGAGAAAAGGCCACAGGCAAAGGAGAGCTCAAAGGGAAGGTGCCCTGTTCTGCACGGCGTGGGTTTCTCAGGACGGAGAAGAAAGCGTTGCCCCAGCTGCGTGTCTGGGCTCTGTGGCAGATAAATTACACCAACCCACACACGCTCCTGGAGCACAAGCAGAGAAACAAGCAGAAATGGAAGGGTTGATCCCATTTCCTTCTTTTCCTCCCCATTCCAAGCATTCTCCAGGCACCAAGTGATTAAACCTCCCTCCCCCGTTACCGTCCAAACCTCATTACACACCAGATCCAGAGGAGGTTACCTTCAGTCTTGAGCCTTTCAGCTTCGGCGATGTCGTCTTCAGAGGGGGTGATGGGCTCCGAATTCGTTCGGATGTGCTCGGGCTCCTTCGAAGGAAAGGGAGGAGGCTGTGATGAGGACTCCCACCACGATGTACTTCACCTCCCCCCCTTCCCAAGCGCTGCCTCGTCAAGCCCAAAACGTTTCCCTCTCACACACCTCCGAGATGGGCAGCCATCGCCAACGGGAACCGAGCAGAGCTCATCGCTCTGGCTGCTTACATGGAAACCCAGCACACGTTTTAGGGCACTCGCTCACCTTTCCTGCAGCAGCTTCAAAGATTTCAGGAAGAGTCTGGGACACAGCGAGGCCTTGGTCTTCCATCGAGACCCCAAATGCTGTCTCCAGGCACTGGATGGCCACTGAAGAAGAGTCAGACAATGAGCATTCCCCACTCCATCTAAATACACAGCCTTCCCCCCCCAGTGCCTGAATTCCTTATTATTGAACACGTTAGAAAAAATAAACCACCCAATTCCACACACCAGACTTAATATTTGGGCACTACCCTCAAATTTTGCCAAAACCACAGTTGGGCAAGCCTTAGCTCTGCAGAGAAAGCTCCCTGATTGAGTCAATCACCACTCCCACCCCCTCAGGTGACTCCAGAGCAGGTGCTGGCAGTAGAAGTTAATCAAACTGGGGCTTTACCAGCCTTCCCACAGCTGTGGGTGGCAAAGAGAAGGTCAGAATGTTTCAGAAAGCAGCCACTTGTCAGTGGGTGGCTGCTCCATGAAGCACCGTGGCCATAGAGAGGTGCAGGGACACCAAACCTGTAGGGGCTGCAGCTGCCCCCACCTCCTCCCTTATCAGGAAGCTGTTCCCAGCACAGAGGGGAACCCCAGCGACAGAAGAGTTTTACAGCCCCAAAAGCACCAGGAATGAACCCCTCCTCCCACCCTCCTCTTCCAGCCTCACCCAGGAATGTACCCACCGCCCTGCAGACGTGCCCAGGCTCCCTCTCAGCAGGACAAACATACAAGCCAAAGACTAAAGCCTAAGCTCCTTAAGTAGATCTTTTAAGATCCGTGTGCTTTCCTTTATCAGTGAAGCGCTCTGAAAAACCCTCTACAAACACTCCAGGGTGTTGCTCCGGAAAAGCACTTTGATATCAGAGCGGGAAAAAGTGCTCTGCAAGTGTAAAATGCTTCCACACAACAAAGTTCTCATTTTACACAACACCAGGAGACTCCTCCCTCCACCTCATTTAAGATAAAACTGCTAAGTCTCAAACCCAGGGTCAGAGAGGCTTTTGATCCCAGGTATATCCCTTCCTCAAGCTAATCTGTTTTTAAAAGAGAAAAATCACAAGGCAATCAGCATCCCTAATGCCCTGAAACCCTCCCCAGGAAGACAAAATCATTTCAAATCGTGAGCAAGGTGTGATGTTAGGAACAGCCCGGCCAAGTGAGAGGCAGAAGAGAGTAACAGTGTCCAAGTTTTCCCAAACGTGGGGCTGACAGACTGAGACACATCAACAGGGAGGCGCATACAACCACCCACCTTCCAAACTCTCCTGGGCATCCGGAGACAGACCCCCATTCTGTAGCTGGTCGTGTAGGAACTGGATGATGGAGTAGGCAAGGCGCTTCTGGTCTGCCATCCCGGGAGGCTGCGAGCAGCTTGGTACAACTTCAAAAAAAACCTGGAGAGAGAGAGAAGTTGTATCACTTGATGGACAAGAGGTCAAAGAGCTTTCCTGCTGCTCTCTCCCTATGAACACGGAGGATAAGGGAGTTGTTCAGGACTGGCCAAGGCCTCCAGAGCCTTCATTAAACTCTGATGTAACCACAACCCCTCTTTACATTAATTCTCTGGGCCTCATTTCACCCTCTCCAGTGTGAGTTGCACAGCACAGTCCTGCCCACGAGGCTTCTGCCAAGGGAAATACATGAAAGGTGTTGCAGGCACTCAGGCTACCGAAAAGCCTCTGCCTGACAAACCAAACACTGAGGATCTCACCCCTAAACCACCCTCTTCTGCTTCCAGGGCATTTGATTCTGAACCAAAAACCAAAAGCTGAAGCAACGTGCCACAGTTAGCAGAGCAGGGCTGCCAGCCCCCTTGTGCTGCTTGCCAGGATGCCGATGGAGAAGGAGAGTGAGGACCCAAAGCAAAGCCACCCCCCAACCCCCCCCAAGCCCACCCCACCGCTGGGGCTCCCCAGAGACCCCAACACGGCTCCTGCCAGCACAAGGGACGCAGCTCCTTGATGGCACCTCTGCTGAGCCGGAGTGCCCTCCCTCTCCAGAGCACTCAACTGGGTTTGTAGCACAGAAAAACCATTCAGGGGGACTTAATAAGCAAATTCTTTAATTGCAGACTCTGTGAAAGAGCGCCCAAGGGAGCTCGGCTGGCCCCAACCCACTGAAAGCCACTAGAGGCTTCCCCAGACAGGGACTGCGGTGGGTGCCTTGGGCAGGGGGCTGTGCCCGGCTCCTCGCCCCGGTGATAAGTGTAGACATAAAGCCCACAGACCCCCCCGGGACCGGCAGAGAGGAGGGAGGCACCTCTCCTGCCCCGGGCCCCCGCCCGCAGCTCCCCCCAGTGCCCCGGGAGACAGGCCCAGGGGGCGCGGTGGGCCCCGGAACCCCGCCGCCCCGGCACACCGCTCCGTGAGGGGACAGCACCACCGGCAGCGCTCTCCCTCCCGTCAGGGGAACGGGGCCTGCGCAGGGAAACACCCCCCCACACACAGCCCCGGGCCCGGCCCACACCGGACCCCGGCTGAGTGAAGCGCCAGGCCCCGCCGCGACCCCCCAGGCTCAGCCGCTACCCCGCCCACCCGCCAGGAACCGTCCCGCCTCTGGTCCTGGCGGGGAGCGTTACCCCCAGCCCCGTTCCCCGCCCCGCTCACCGGGCACCCCGACACTCGCCTCAGCCGGGGCGGGCTCAGCACTGCGCATGCGCCCCCGCCCACCGCGCCTGCGCACAGCCCCCGCCCGCACCGCGCCTGCGCGGCCGCCAAGCACCGCCCACTCCCTCCCTTATATGGAGAGCGCAGTGACTCGGCGCATGCGCAGTGCGCACGGCTCGGGGGCGGGGCTGGAGACCGGAAGCGCGGCGGTCGCTCCGCCCTGATTTTTTTACCATCGAGAGGGGGTGTTGCCATGGGAACGGGTGGGCCCGGCGGCCGCTCCCGCCGGGGCTCCGCTCCTAGGCCCGCTCCAGGGCTGCCGCCCCGCAGCCACCGAGGCCGACAGCCGGGGGCAGGGATGGGGCTCGGCGTCTGCGGGCGGACGGGCCGCTCCCCCGGTCCGGGTGGAGCGAAGGGAGAGGGGAGAGCGGCCCGGTCCTCCAGGCTCCCACAATCCTTTGCTGCCGGCGCGCTCTCCGCCCGCCTCTATGGTTGGGGCACATGCTCCCTGCGTGGGGCCGGCGCGGTCTCCTCCCGGCCTCGTCAGCAGAGCGGGGCCTCCCGTCACCCCCAGCACCCCCGGCATGGCCCCCCCCACAGGTACCGGGCGGCGGGGTGTGTGTGTGGGAGCACCCGGTGTTGGGGGCGAGGGGGTGGCGGGGACGGGGGGGCCCTGTAGGGGGGGCAGGAGGCGGGCGCCGGGGGCAGCGCCCACG
>JAOXJM010000014.1:3773574-3784288 GCA_026413425.1 Tringa solitaria | reverse complement strand
GAGCCGTGTGGGTTGGCGTTTGGCCACCTCTCCCGTGCCAGGAGTTGCGTGGACTCGTGGCTGGGCTCGTGCTGGAGGAATTGGCTGCGGTCACTCGGGTGCAGCTGTGTGGAGAGAAGTCCCATCTCCTCCTCCTCCTCCTCCTCCTCATGGCCCTGTGCCCCTGGGAAAGGACACAGGGCTCCCGGCCCTTCTGGAAATAGCTCCCTCGCAGCAGCGGGACAGGCTGGGTCCCCTGGCACGGCTCGTGTCCCTGGGGGATGTGGGGGGACAAGCTGGGTGGGAAGGGAAGCCACCAGCCGTGTCCTTGCCAATGCACAGAGCTGGACATGAGGTGGGATCAGCCCCGGCGCTGCTGAGGAGGGACGTCACCTTTGGGAGAGGGTGGTCTGGGAAGGCAACAAACAATTTATTTTGGAAGCCAGGTGAGGGCAGCTCCGTCCCAGGCTGGGATCCGGCTGCCTGTCCCTCTGTGCAGCCCAGGCTGGTGTCACACTGTCCTTCCAGCCCGGGGACAGCAGGAGTTACCCTTCACCATGCAAAAGGCCACGCAGTATGTGGCACAGAAGGTGGCTGAGATAACCAGGGTCCCACAGATGACGAGAAAGAGGAGAAGGTGCCTCTGCAGCCTCTCCTTGCGGGGGGAGCTCTGTAGGGGGGAGCAGGAACGGGTGAGCTTATCGAGGGTGTCGGGGGGGTGACAGGCCGTGCAGTTGGTGGCCGAAGAGCCCTGGCACGTGTAGCAGGAGGGGTGGCAGCTGGCACAGATGCGGGCTGCGTTCCTGGTGGTGGCTCCCTGGATCCGGCCGTAGAAGCGTGGAGGGCAGTAGGACAGGCAGGAGCGCTGGTGGGCGTACAGGGAGCGGGCACACTCTGAGGAGGGACAGTGAGGTGAGCCTGGGGGGCTGTGGGGACACCTGGGGACAAGAGCACTGTCCCCTCCTGCCCCAGGACTCACCCTGGCACGCTCCCTGCACGTCCCGCCTGATGCACTCGTCCATGGTGGGGGCTGCGAAGTGCCGGGCCCTCATGTCCTCATCCGTGCCATGGAGGTGGAGGGTGACACTGGTCAGCAGACCTGGGAGGGACAGGGCTCGGTGACGACGGCAGCCACATTGCCACCCTCCAGGGTTTGGCACCTGTGAGCTGGTGGATGTGGAGCTTTGGGGCTATGTGGGGGAGCTAAGCCCATGCCCCCCTTCCTGGCTGTGTGCTGGCCAGGGAGACCCTCAAAACAAACAAACATGGCCCTGCAAAAACGAGGAGGGCTCACCTGCCCAGGAGGAGCAGGGAGAACAGCCAAGTTGCTAATTAAAGTGGGGGAAGGAAGAAGAATGAATGACTGGATGACACACACACACCCCCCCTGGAATGGGGTTTGCTCCCCTGGGCACCCACCTGTGTTATAGGCATCACCCTTGTTCTCCAGATGGAGCGTCCAGGTCCCGTTGGGGTTCTCGTCCCAGAAGTGTGTGGACATGAAGGTCCAGTCCTTGTAGCCCTGCTGGCTGGTGTCGAAGGGGCTGGAGGAGAGGAGAGCTGGGAGTGAGAGCCCGGGGGCTGGAGGGGGGGGATGCAGCCTGAGGAGGCCCTAGAGGCATTGCCAAGACGTGGCAGGGGCCACAGAGGAGGTTTGGGTGCAGTGAGTTTGCTCCCCGTGGGGACCAGGAGTTTCTTCAGCCCCAGGAGAGGCTGTGAGAGGAGGAGACCCCTCTGCCCCCCCCCGGCAGCTGATGAGTCTCACTGTAACGCGCTCCCTGTGAGCTCGCAGAGCTGCCCTCACCGCACGGTCATCAGCGTGGACGTGGTCCCCATGGGGCTGGTCAGAGCGATCACCAGGTCCCCCCTGCGGCTGTAGCTCAGGGAGAGCTGGACCTGGACGTGCTCCAGCGAGCGGATGCTCTTGGCCCTCCCCAAGCAGGAGGAGACGTCTGTAGAGATGGTGAGCTTGGAGCCGACGTTCCTGCGGGTACAAGACAGAGGTAAGGGTGTCTCTTCCCCCTCTGTGGGTGTCCTACCCCCCCACCCTCCCAAGACCTCTGAGCACAGCCCTGTGGTTACAGCAGACACCGTGTGACACAAACACCTTTCTGGGAAGCATCGCTTGTTCCTGTGGTGGCACAGTGCTGCTTTGCCACAAGAAAATCCCCCTGTGAGCTCTCACGAGGTCACACCCAGGGTTTATCGTCCCTTACCGGGGGGTGTGAAGAGCCTTGACCGAACACTTCTGCTGAGGCCGAGTTCCTGTCCAGGCCCTGGCCATCTCCACCAGCAGACCAGCGTCCAGGAGCCCGTAGCCATAGTGGTGGCTCACTGGGAAGCAGAATGCCACCCAAGAGAAGAGGACACATGAGCCCCTCTGTGCTGAGAACGCACTGGGAGCTCCTGCCCCAGGGGTCTGAGGGGCAGCAGGTCCCCCCACGGCCGGGGGAGGGAAGCAGAACCAGGATGGGCAACGGTTGAGCCCCCAACTCACCTTTGCGTCCGACGCCGTTCACGGCCCAGTCTTCTGCCTGCAGGTGAGCGGGCTTGGAGCTCCTGACCACGAGATGCTGCAGGTCACGCCAGGTCAGTGCCGGGCTGGAAGCAAGGAGGATTTGGGGACAGAAGTCTCTGCTTTGGGTTAGCTTTGGAGGGTGACATCTGGGAATTCTAGCTTCTGCCGTGGGTAAGTTGGTGTCTGCATCCAAGTTTGTCCCCCCTCAACCTCCTTCACTGACAAAACGGGAGCAACAGAGACCTCCAGAGGACAACTCTCCTCCTGCCTCTACTCTTTCCTCAGTGTCCTGCTCCACCAGAGCCCGGGGAGACCTCACCTCTGCACCCCCAAACCTCCCTCCTAGCAAACTTCCCCTTCCTTGTCCCTGCAGGGTCCTGGGGAGGCACCAGGCTCTCCCTGGGGACTGTCCCTTGCTGCACGGCACCTACTTGGCCTCCAGCGCGAGGGCGATCATCCCCGCGGCCAGCGGGGCTGAGGCGGAGGTGCCCGTGTGCTTGTCGGTGCAGCGGTGGCGCAGGTCGGTGGTCACCTGGGGGAAGAGGGGGGGTCTTGGCACCATTGCCTACTGCTGGCACAGAGGGCAGGACCAGTTGGAGTGGGGTGACTTCAGCAAATGCTCCCTCTGGGTCCCTTCGTGCTTTTTTTGGGGTCGAACACAGACGCTTTAATGAAGCCCCCCCTCTCCCTCCCCAGGTGAGGAGAGGAGATGCCCACTCTGTGCTGGGGACTGGTGGTTGCCCCAGCAGAGCCGTCACGGCACTCACGATCTGCGTCTCGCTGGTGGTCCTGCTGCTGTAGGTGGTGGTGAGGATGGCGGAGCAGCTCTCGCTGTAGCGGGGCCTCTGCCCACTCGCCAGGACGCTGCCCACCGACAGGGTGTAGATGCTGTTGGCGTATCCGTCGCAGTTGCAGTTGTCGTAGTTGACGCCACCATTGCCCGAGGCCCAGATGAAGATGGAGCCAAGGCCGCCCCGTCCCTGGGAAGGCACGAGGAGGGGTGAGCAGGGGGTCCTCACACCAGTGAGGCCCCCAGGGCCAGCGCTGAGCTTACTTTGGTGACCCCGGTGTAGAAAGCCTCTGTGGCCAGCGTGCCCGGCCCGTCCACCGTCTTCCCGTTGTCCTCGGGGCCCCAGCTGGCGCTGTAGATGTGGACGTGCTGGGGGCGCAGGCTGAGGGACTGAGCCTCCACCATGTCCGTGATGAGACCGTCCAGCATCCGCACACCTGCAGGGCCGGGACGAGGAGCGGCAGCGTCCGAGAGGCGGCAGCACTCCGGAGGCCACGCCGGCTCCGGCTGGATGTGAGCCTCGCACACGCCATGTGAACACAAGGGCTGAGCAGCCTCTCGCCAGCCCCCGCTTCCCCCGCCCCGAGATGCTTTGAGCACCTTTCACGCGATGCTGCCCTAAGGAGATCAGGCTCCTGCGGCTGCTGCCATGAGCTGGTTCCCAAAGCTCCTCGTTAAGCCCTTTGCAATTAAGCCCAGTGAGTTCTCCCAGCTTTTAACCCTCATTTGCCACGCTCACTTCTGCAGGGGAGCCCGATCCTGCACGGGGCTGGTGCTGCCTGTTGGACCCCTGGGTCGTGGTGGGCATTAAACCCCTGGGGAACACCGAGTCTCCCACCACGGCTGGGTGCGTGGTAACACCACAGCACCTTCTACTCCCCTGCAAGCCCCTAGCTGCCCCCAGAGCAGCCCCCCCTGGGGCCACGTGTCCCTCCTACCCCGGGCTGCCAGAACTGCTTGGTGACTCCCTGTCCCACCACCACTCTGGAGCAACTGTTCACCTCCAATTTTGGCGTTGTACGCGACGCCTGCTCCGCAGATTTGGTTGTTGGCTACAGCCGCCACTTCTCCCGCACAGCGTGTCCCGTGCCTGTGGGTCAGTTAGCTTGTGAGCCACTCTTGGGGGGGGGGGGGGGGGGGCAAAGGGTCTTGGGGCAGCCTCAGCCCCCGGGGAAATAAAACACCCAGCTCAGGGCGATGGGCAAAACTCACCAGTTCTCATCCCTCGCCGTGTACCTGGGCTGGGGGTCAGGGTCGTTGCTGTTGAAGTCGTAACTTGCCAGGGGGTCCTATTGCGAGAAGAGGTGCCAGGGTGAGCAAACCCCCTTTTGGCGTGGGTTGGGGCAGCTCAGCCCGGGCTCCTGGCCCTTCGCCCTCTGCCTGGCAGCGTGGGTCGCCCTGCCTTGCCCCCGAGCTCGCTGCCTGCCCGGCCCCGAGAGGGCAGGGGGGGGCCCCTTTGCACCCAGGAACTGTGCCAGGTTAACCTGGAGTGGTTGGAAATGGGGTTTTACTAAAGGAGTGTTAACTTTGCACGGTCCTGTGCTGCTTCATCGTGCTCACGCTCGGTGACGAAGCCCAGCACGGCGGGTCACCCAGGAGTGAGCCTCGCCGGCCCCACGGGTAGGAGAGAGGAACAACAAACCACTGGAAAGATGTTGTTATAAACAACAACAAAGATTTACTGATCCTTCCCTCACGGAGCACGTGAGGGTTTACCAGCTTTACTGGCTCGGCAGCTTGCTGTAATTACACCTATTACGGGGGCTCCAGCGTGTGCAAGTTCCAACGTTTCCTTGCTGTGAGCTTTCACGGCAGGAGACACCAAACCTTTTTGATCCAGCCACGGCGAGGCTGAGTTCCCACTGCAACGCCCCACGGGCGGGATGAAGGCACCAGCTCCCACCCTCGCCCCGGAGGAGCCGGTTCCTGCAGCCCACGCCACTCAGCCCCTCGTAGTTACGTAGTTGGCAGCCAGGTCCGGGTGGTCCTTCTCGAGCCCATCATCCAGGACGGTCAGCACGACCCCCCGCCCGGTGTAGCCTTTCCTCCACGCGCTGAGGATGTTCAGGTCGGGATTGATGTCGTTGTTCTGGAAAACGGATTAAATTTGGTCAGCCCCCCCCCCCAGGGCAGCAGGCTGTGGGTGACCTTCAAGGGCTCTTCTGCTGCCTCAGCACCGCCAGCATTAGTCCTGTTTACCCGTCGGGGAGGTGATTTACTCAAGGATTAGAAGAGAAAGCGGCGAAATCTCACCATGTACCACTGCTTGTGGAACCAGGGGTCTGTTGGCACCACGCTGACACTTCTCTTCGCGCGCCTCTTTAGGGTTTGCTGCTCAAACCAGAGGACCTGGGTGGGAAGCAGCCTTGCTGGTGGCAGGCAGAGCTGGTGGCCGGTGGCCTCTGTCACCCCAGTCACCTCCACCCTACCTTGGGCTCTTTTGTCAGGCGCATATGCCAGCCCCAGTGTCTGCTTAAGGCTTTCTGCCTGGTGCCGCGGTGTTTGAAATGGTAGTAAGGCTCTCCCTCCATCACCTGCGGGCCAAAGAGCTCCCCTAAGAGACCCTTTTGGGCTGGGGTGTGTGTGCCAGCTCCCCCTGGGCCCCAGAGATCAGAAAGTGAGTTTTTGGTGTCAGGATGAGCAGAGAGCACCGCTCGGAGACGGGGCAGGCTCCCAGGGAAGGTTTGTGTGTCCCTTTTTTGGGTTTTCTTGCCACACGTGGGGGCCATGACCAGCGTGTAGCCCTGCCTGAGCTCATGCTTTCATCTACCTCCAGGGCTTTAGGATCATAGAATTGTCTGGGTTGGAAGAGACCTTTCAGATCATCGAGTCCAACCATCAACCTAATTCTGATAAAAACCATCACTAACCCATATGTCTCTAAGCTCTATGTCAATCTGTCTCTTAAATCCCTCCAGGGATGGTGCTTCAACTGCTTTCCCTGGGCAGCCCATTCCAAGGCTTAATAACCCTTTCCGTGTAAAAATTCTTCCTAATATCCAATCTGAACCTCCCCTGGGGCAACTTGAGGCCGTTTCCTCTTGTCCCATGGCCTGTTCCTTTGGAGAAGAGACCGACCCCCCCGGCTACCCCCTCCTTTCAGGGAGTTGTAGAGGGCGAGAAGGTCTCCCCTCAGCCACTGGAGGGAATAGCCAAAATGCTCCGGTTTAAAATCAAACCAGCGTTGGGCTCTGGGACACCTGGTGGGGAGGAGTGTCGGGGGACGAGCGAAGGGGGGTGCGGGGTGGCCGGGGGGAGCTGGGCTTCTCCTCCCGTTGCCCTCCCGAGCAGGCCGCACCTGGCCCAGGCAGAGCAGGCCGTGCCGCCGGGCCACCCCCGCCGCCTCCCGCGGCCCCGCCGCCGCCACCCGCACGGCCCAGCTGCTCAGGTAAACGCGGGGCTCGGCGGGGTCGGGTGACGGGACGGCGGCGGCCGCCACCACCATCCCCAGCCCCAGGAGCAGGCCCGGCCCGGGCCGCCCCGCCATGCAGGCCGCGGCCGGTCGGAGAGGGGCGTTGCCGTGGCGACGGCGTTGCCGTGGCGACCGCGTCCGCCCCACCCCCGGCGGCCCCGCCCCCGCCCCGGCATTGGGCCCCGGAGGCGGCGGGAGGCGTCGGAGGCACCGGCGGGGTCGTGCCCCCGGGGATCGGAGCCCTACCGGTATCGGGGCCGCCGCCGCCGCCGCCGCCATGGGCACGGTGCTGCAGCGCCTGCAGCGCTTCCTCGATCGCCCCGGGCCGCTGGGCAACCTGCTGGGCCGGCTGGAGGCCCGCACCGGCGTCCGGCGGCTCTACCTGGCCACAGGTGCGACCGCCTCCCCCGGTTCCCCCGGTTCCCCTCTTCCTTCCCCCGCCGTTTGGGGGAGTCTCCGAGACACGTCGTGTTCCCTCCCCCCCCACCCCGGGCGCCCCTCACGCTGCCTCTGGGCTCTATGGGGGGGCCAGGCCCCCCATCCCTCCCCGATTTGGGGGTTACGGGGGGCTCTCACGGATCGGGACCAGGCTGGGGTGGGGGCTGAAGGGGGGTCCCCCCTCTCTGCCTCGGGGCGCCCCTCACGCTGCCTCTGGGCTCTAGGGGGGGTCAGCCCTCCTCTCCCCCCATTTGGGTGTTGCGGGGGGCTCTGACGGATCGGGACCAGGCTGGGGTGGGGGCCCGGGGAGGGGGTGGTTGCACCAGCCGTCCTAACGTGAAACCCCACACCCCGACCCAAGGGAAGGAGGACCCCAAAACCCGTGGGGTCTGTGTGGTAGAGGTCTCGCACCCTCCGGTCCCCCCCGAGAAGCCTGGCCCTGACGGCGGGGGGTCCCCGTTCCACGGCAGGCCAGTCCCGCCCCCCCCCCCCAAACGTGGCAGCTCAGACTGTGGACCGGGGACGGGAGCGCCTGTCGGAGGGCAGAGATCCAGCTGTTAACGAGATCCTGTTTGCTTATTAATGAGAAACCTGGCTGGTATCTCCCGGGGGAGCGGCCTCCTGGCACCAGGTGACCCCTCTCTCCCGCCTGCGGCTCCGACCCTCGGCCCCGAGCCACTCTCTGCTGATTTACTGCTTCCCACCCGCCTTCCCCCCTCCGGTATTCTGTCTAAAACCTCCCAGGAGGGGCTGGAGGTTTCCCACTTGCCCGCATCCCCCCCTCTGGGCCCTTCTTCCCCTGCCTTCCGCCTCCCGGTGCCATTTCCCGGCCGTTTGCCAGCCGCAGGGCTCGCTTTCCTCCCGACTCTGAGGGGGAAAAGGACCCGTGAAGGGGCTGGTGCTGCTGCCAGCGGGTTGTGTTTGGATGCGGTGAGTGGTGGTCGGGCATTTTCCAAGCAAAACGGACCCAGGGGCTTTGGTTGTGCTCGGATGTGATGGAATTTTTGCAGGGCAGGGGCAGAGCAGAGGCACCGCTTCCACCGAAGAGCAATGGTCCCGCGTTTTCCATCCTTATCCTGGAAAGGAGAAGCTGCTGCTAATCCCAAAATACCCTATTTCTCCTTCACCCAGCTCTGGAGCAATTCCTGGTTTTTGTTTGACCCCAGAAGCAACCTGGGCAGCCATGTGGTGGCTTCAGTTGGGTAAAAGTCATCCCAGAGAAGGACGGTGTCCTCTTCCCGAGGCACGGGGCCAGCCGGGCTAGCTGTCACGCCGGCTGCTTGCCCTCCTTGCTGGGACAGGCCCCGTGGGACGGCTCCATTCCCCCCCCCGCCCCTCCCCCAGCAGCAGTTCTTTGTTAATGAAGCCTTTCACTTGTTTTTTTTGCTGTTACATAAATTTCTCTGGACTTGGCCCATGAAATCCCTTCTGGGGCTCCCGGGGGGAATGACACCCGGCGCTGCCTGCACCGTGGCCGCCCGGCACCGGGAGCCAGAGCGAGGGGCAGAAATGCTGCCGTGAGCAGAGCGGGGATAATCCGGCCTCTGAGCCCGAGCAAGGGCTTTCCTCCAATTCACCCGCACAGACAGGTCAAGTCCTGGCTCTCCTGCCAGCTGCGGGCGCCGACGGTGACGGAGGGGTTTGTACACAGAGTAGGGGATGTGACATTAAATACCCTCAACTCCAGGCTCTGCACGTCCCCCCTGGACTGCTTTCCTGCCCTCTGCCCCCTCGGGGGTCTGCGTTTCGGCTGCCTCGGGCAGGTTGGGAGGGAGCTGCTGGGTGCTGGCACCCCCCGAGCCTGCCTGGGAGCGAGGGCTCTTCGCTGTGGCCGGGCTTTTGGCAGCAAGAGCTCCTTCCCCTGGCTCTCCCAGACCTGCCTCCTGCAAGTGTCTGAGGGCTGGGCAGGCTCCAAACGACCAAAGCCTCAACTTACACTTAATTTTAACGATTTAATTGAATAACGGGGCAGCAGGATTGGATTGCTGGTTCTCAGGGGACTGAATCCTTAATGAACAGCAGCTGCACGTGCGGGAGATGTGCACAGGGAGCGGAGAGGAGACGCAGGGCTCTGGCAGCAGGGCTGCTCCCGGGTGCCTGGCTCCGGTAGCAAGGCTTGTCCTTGAACGGTCCTTATTGAAATGCCAAGTGGCTCCACGCGCAGAGAAGTCGGTGCCTTGACTTTGGACTGTAGGTGTGTGCTAAAGTCTCCGCTTCCGACGTCCCTGCAGCCTCGGCCCGGGTCCAGGCTGGTGACAGGTCAAAAGCCTTGCGAGTTTGTTGTGGTAAAGTCCCTTCCAGGCCAGGGAGGGGGACAAACGATGATGAGACCAGACCACGGCTCCCTCGGGGATGAACGAGCGCCGTCACTCCACGACAGACTCTGCCACGTGCCGTGGCTCAGTGCGGCTGTGCCGGTGGCTCGTTGAGCACCTCAGTGGTCTGGTGTGCGGAGGGTCACACTGGAATTAATTGGGGTGGTCGTTATTCCCAACTGGAGGGTCCTGGCATGTGCCTCTTCGCACTACGGGGACGAGAAACCTGCTCAGCAGACCGAGCCGGAGTCTCTGGGTATGTGACCCTCTTCTGTGTGTGTCCCCCCCCTGCAGGTTCTCTGGCCTTCCTGGGGCTGTACCTCATGTTTGGCTATGGAGCCTCGCTGATCTGCAACCTCATCGGCTTCGTCTACCCCGCATACGTCTCGTAAGTGCCCGTGTCCCGGCCCAGCCTCCCCGCAGTGCCTGGAGAGCATTCCCTGCCCCTTAACTGAGGGCCTTCCCGGTAAATGAATAGGCCGTTACTGTCGGGAAGCTCTTGAGACCTTCCTGAAAGCACTGGGAGCTGGCACGGTCCCAGCCTGGGGCCGCAGCAGCTGGTGGGCAGGTTTGCTCCAGGGTTTGAAGGACCTGGGGAAGGAGGTGGCTGCCCTGGCAGCAGGACTGCAGCCAGCAGCGCCCCTTCCCCTCTCCTGCCACAGCATCAAAGCCATCGAGAGCTCCAACAAGGCGGATGACACCACGTGGTTGACGTACTGGGTGGTGTATGGCTTCTTCAGCATAGCCGAGTCCTTCTCCGACATCTTCCTCTACTGGTTCCCCTTCTACTACGTTGGGAAGGTAACAGCTTCTCTGGGGACTGCTGGGGCCTGTGTCCTCTCCCACAAGGGCTGAACTGGGAGGAACCAAGAATAGTGGGCTCTGCCCCATTAGCAGGGTGGTGGTGGTGGCCGTGGTGGGGCCACACTCCATCACGGAACTCCCTGCAGTCAGCTCCTGGTTCCTTTAGTGAGCTTCAGCCTTGGGAGCCTTCCTTTGGGCCAGGTTGGGGGGGACTGGGGCAACTCAGCTGCCATCTGTCAGCTCTGGTGGTCTCTCCTCCTCACAGTGCCTGTTCCTGGTGTGGTGCATGGCCCCCGTGACCTGGAACGGGTCGCAGGTGCTCTACCAGAACGTCATCCGGCCCTGCTTCCTCAGGCACCACGAGACCGTGGACAAAGTGCTGGGCAACCTCAGCACCCAAGCCCTGGACACGGCTTCCAGCGTCACCCGAGAAGGTAACGCGGTTCCCTGCCGGCCCG
>JAOXJM010000014.1:3724758-3743142 GCA_026413425.1 Tringa solitaria | reverse complement strand
GTCTCCCCGGAGCCTTCTCTTCTCCAGGCTGAACCCCCCCAACTCTCTCAGCCCTCCTCCCAGCACAGGGGCTCCAGCCCTCCCAGCATCTCCGTGCCCCCCCAGTCCCTCTCCCACAGATTACACCGGGGGTCCCACCTCAAAGAGCCCCCCCGCTTTGGGCAACAGCCCAGGGAGGGGGATGCAGAACTCCCCAAAACGCGGGTCACCGCAGCCGTTTAACGCCCCCCGAGCGCAGGGTGACGGCCCCGGTCCCGCTCTTACTAGGACATGTCGAGGAGCTGGTCCAGGTCCACCCCCCTGTAGGTGAATTTGCGGAAGGTTCGTTTCTTCTTCTGCTCCACCTCCGCCTGCAGCGGCCGCGCCAGGGAGGGAGAGAACGGGGGTCAGGGCCGCCGGGATCCCCGCTCACCCCCCCGGCACGGAGCTCCGCCGGTACCGAACCCCGCCGGCCGCCCCCCCGGGCCCCTGGGCCCCCTCTGCGCTGAGGCCTAGCGCGGCCCGGGCAGCCTCGGCCCCGGCAGGGCTCTGGAATCCTCCCCCCTCCGCCCCCCAGGGAGAACCCGGCATCGACCCCGCCAGCAGCAGCTTCCCCGGCCCCTCACGGCCTCCCCCGCGGCGGATGGAGCCCGATGGGCGCCCCCGGCGCCGCCGCCCGCACCCACCATCTTGGCCGGGTCTCCTCGGAAAGGGCCGCGGCGGGGCCGGAAGGGGCAGATCTCGCGAGAGCGGCGAATGGGGCGGAAGCGGAAGGAAGCCCCGCCCCCGGCAGCGCTTCCGCCCTCACTCTTCTTAAAGGGGCCGCGTCCCCGCAGCTCAGCGGCAGGGGGAGAGCACCGGAGGGGATGGGGGAGTCTGGTGGTTGTGGTCCACGAGGAGCACCGCTAAGCTGCTCCTTCCCGCTACCCGTGGTGGGACCCGACAGCAGCAGGGAGGGATCACAGTCACCTCCGCCACCTGCCTGCTCCTGCAGCCACACTGGGATGGCTCTGAGTGTCCCTCACCCTGCCCTACCTGGGCCCAGAGCCAGTGGTCTCATGGGAAGACAGCAGCCTTCATCCTCCAGCGATGGACCTTCATCTTCCACTGCCTCTGCTCCCCTCAGGAGCCGGGCACCTTCTCCAGCTCCGGCTGTGAGCAGTGGTTTGAAGCGAGGACAGACCCTGCAGACAAGGCTGGAGAGCAGGATGAATGACAAGGCCACTCAGATGCCACCCAAGGTGCCTCCTGTGTCCTTCCCGAGGAAATCGCTCTCCACCAGGCTCTGACCCCGGGGCAGCAGAGAAGCTCCAGCTCTATCTTGGCTTGTCCCTGGGCAGAGGTGAATTTCGGGTGGATGAGCTGGTTCTGGGCAGAAGGTGTCCATCTCCAAAGCCTTTTCTCCAAGGAGAGCTTGAAAGGCAGCAGAGCAGGGATGAGTCGCCTTCCACTGGTCCTGCACTGGAAGTAACAGAGTGAGGAGCCTGAGGATTCCCAGGGAGCGGAACCGGCACCATCCACAGAAACCAGAGGAGAACCCTCTGAACTCACCACAGTCCCTCCCAGAGGAATCCAGCAGCCCACGTCTCTGCTGTCACCTCGTGCTGAGCAAGGTCACCTCCACCCTGGCCAAGGGTCTTCTGAACTGGCAGCAGCGCACTACTCACTCCTGCAGAGTTAAGGCCTATTAAGAGTGATTAAGGAGAGCAGGACTAACGAGCACAGCTGCACACCTGCAGCACACACACACACCCCCCCCTTGGAGAAGGGTCCTTGGAACAGGTGAGGTTTTGAACCAGCTGCTCATCTCTACATGAGACCAGCACTGAAGAGCCTGGTCAAATAGTTATGGACACCAATCTACACAGTGAGATGGTCATAAATCCATGTTTTATCCATTTTATGTTGCACAGAGCAGTCACAGAGAAGAAAAAACCCAAAAAAGGAGGTAGAGGGCAAGGAGATGAACCCCAGGCAGTGAGAGCACGGTCACTGCTCCAGGACAGGCTCAGGAAGGTGACCCCTGAGGAAGCACCACATCTTGTCACCAGCCAGGTCACCTCTGGGAGTCAGAAGAAGGGGGAGAGAGACACGGGGCACCCTCCTGGAGGGGCACAAACCCACGATGGGACTTCCACGTGCTCCCCACAGTGTGAAGAACCCACTTTTCACAGGGCCTTGGAGCCCCGAGGCAAGAGAAGGAGGAACAGCATCCAACACACTCATCACTGCCACCGACACGTGGGGGACTCGGCACAAAACCCCCCCTTCAACCACCTCAAATCCCAGAGCAGCGGTGACAAAGCACAACATGGTGGGGTGTCCCCCTGGCCCCAGAGCCCCCCTCGGTCCCAGGGCTGGTGGCCCGAGGCCGGCTGAGGCTCAGCGCACGCCCGGCCACTGCTGAGAAGATGTGATTTTTTTCAAAGGCTGACAATCCATTTCTCATGAAAACACAAATTCACCAGGAAATTTTTTTGTCAAAAGAAAAAAAAATAATAAAAAAAATAAAAATGGAGACAGGCTTTTGTTTCTAATCCAAATGTACTTCTCTTTATTCAAACCAGGGGTAATCACTGGTTAGTGCAAAATGCACCTAAACCTTTTTGCCTGAGGGAAATCTACATCTCAACAAGGCCTCCGTTAACCCCTAACGAAATCCACAGAGGATCGGAAAAAGCGTTTGAAGCGACAGAGCTAAAGGCTGCGCTTCCCTAAGTGACTCCGTGCGTCTGACGAGTCTGCCCCTGCCCCCCCGGCCCCGCGCCCGCGGGTCACAACAGCAGAATGCACTCAGTAGATTTCTTCTCAACTCCCAGAGTTTCTGAACCATCCGCCCCCACCAGCTCGTGTCGGGAGTAAGGGGGTCGCAGCTCGCCCTCACTTCCAGCAGCGCTAACGGAAACCCTGCTTTAAATTAAAAAATAAGCCAGCATACATAGTAGAAAATTTCTCTTAAAAATTTCACAATCTGTAAATGTATATATTTTTTTTTTCTTTTAAACATAAAAGTTTACAATATACGGTAAAACAAAGGCTCAGGAAAAATAATTTCAAAAAAAAGAAACCTGAAGTTTTGAATTAAAGCTGAAGACATTTTTAAAACCCTGTAGTTTGAACCAGTGACATTTCTTTATTTGTGCTGATGGGTTAGAGAAAGGAAAATATTTAAAAACTGCAGTCCAAACACCCACAGCTTTGCCTTCAGAAGCCATCTTCCCCCACCCCACCCTCCCCCAAAAAAAAAAAACCCCAAAAAAACCCCCAAAAAAACGTTGTTAGGTTTTTCTTCCATCAAGTATGTGATTGTCACAAGTTCAGAAGTCTGGGATTGCTGGGTTGGGCTGGTTCCAGACATCCCTGCGTGGACAGAATTCCCTGATGGCCAGCCCCCGCTAGCGCCTGTAGGGGTGAAATCCTTGCACGTTGTGGTTCTGTCCTCGTCCAAACCCGCTTCCTCCGGCGGGGGGGCCGCTGGAGGGCTGCACCGAGGGGCCTCCGTAGGGAGGGGGCTGCTGGCTGGGATCAGAGAAACCTTGTCCAAACCCACTCAAGTCTTGTCCATACCCTGGGGAGAAGGGGAGAAGGGCAGAGTCAGCCTCCGGAGCCGCCCGCGGAGCCACAAACCCCAATCCTGCCCCCATCCCTCCCCCTGCACGGCCCAGGAACAAACTCCTCGCTCTGACACCTTAGGATAAGCAGCTGCTTTCCCTTCTTGCCATTATTTACCTCCTCCTACAGAAGGAACGGGCAAAAAGCAGGAAGAACAGGTAGGCAGAAAGGGTAGTTTTCATTTTTGGGCTAACCCTACCCAGGCTGGAGCTAAAACCACCCCGTTATGGCTGTTCAGATGCTTCAAGTGGCCTGTAGGTTTGCTGTCAGCTCATTCCAAATTTAATTTTTGTTTGGGACAGGCTATTTATTGGCAAGAAACTAGGACTGTCAGGTTCAGCGGAGACGCAGATGTCGCAAGGAAGTTTTTCCCTGAAACCTCCCAGCTCTTAAACCCCTGGCACTGCCAGCGCAGCGGCTCTGGCTCTGCAGCGTCAGCTCCACCATCGGCCCTCGACAGCCAACAACCTCCCTCGCTGAGGAAACACGCTGGAGAAGACAATCTTAAACTCCCTTTCAAAAAAAAAAAAAAACCCAACAAAAAAACAGAGTGCTGCTGCCTGAATATGTATTTTAATTAACTCATCAGCCTCTCTCTCTCAAGGAGTAATCAATTTAAAAAAAAGTAAATTGAAACGTGAGGGGGCAAAGTTGGCAAAGGTTGTGCACCCATTATAAACTTGATAATGGAAGCCTTGGTTTAAAGTTGCCCTTAGGAAGAACTAATATCCTTCCCCAGAAACTCAGGGCCCGGGCAGGCTGAAGTGGATTTATTCCAAGTTCAAAAAACAAAGCCCTGTTTCAAACCTGCAGCCCCACTGCTGGCCCGGCCGGGAGCAGCGCAGGCAGGGACCGACTCCAGCGCCCTGCCTCTACTGAACTTCACACTAACGCAGGCTCCGAGTTCACACTCATCTCGTTCTTCCTCAGTCTGAAGAATTAATTACTCCTCCTGCCACGCCGTCCTCCTGCGTCCACCGCCCTGCGCCGGGAGCCGTGCCAAAGGCCAGGTTCCCAGAGGGTTCAGAGTGAGGAGAATTTGGGAATAGGGAGGAAGGGCGAAGACAAAAAGACCTGCTGGAATTCTTGCTGCCAACATGAAAGACGGCTAAACGTAAATTCAGGACACTGAGAAATTTAATAAAAGTTCCTGTAATTAAATACGACTCTTAATCATACCAGTGGCATCAGTGCAAGCCTCTGCTATGAAAGATGGTATTAAGAATCCTAATTACTAAGTACGTTTCTGCGGTTCTGCTTCTCTCTGTGCAGGCTTAAAGCAGGTTTAACTCTCTTAATCCAAAACAAAGTCTCTTAGCATGTCTTCAGTATTTCAATTTCAAGCTCTGCCTGTCTCTCAGGACTTGCTACCACTAATGAGCCTTAAAACACATCTATCACAGGCTTCTATTAGCTCAAAATGCTAATCCAGGCTTTTTTTTTCAGACGGAGATAAGCAGGCAACCAAAAATACAATTTAATTGTTTGCCAAGGGGTGAGGCTCAGAGTTGGGGGAAAAAAAAATATAAAAAATCATCAAGTTCTTCTCACTGTACACTGCAGCGTTACAGCTTCGAGTGGCGGAAACCACAGTTCTCAATTTGTTTATCACAAAGGAAACCTACAGCATAAACCTGAACAGCCAGATATTGTCTTCCCCCTGCTCTCTCAGCACCGCTGCTCTCCCAGCGCCGCCCCAGCCAGGAGGCATCGACTGCCCCCGCTCCAGAACCTGAGCTCAGTTGGGATACACCGGACAAAGCCTCGCCGAAGCAGCGGCTCGGGAGCGAAGGGCAGCGTCAGTCACACGTCAGGCGGGAGGTTTCACTTCAGCCAGGTACCACCACACAGAACCGTGTTGCCCTTACTCACAAAAGTAAACATTCGAGCCGCATTTTTCGCCCCCCCCACCCCTCTTAAAAGAGGCCCTGCAAGAAACACAAGTTAATTTCCCCACGGCAGATACATCAAGAGCATTGGTTGTAAAGAGGCACCACCTACCTACGGCTTCTCACTGCTCAGCCTGACCATAAGAGTGTAAACAAAGTATTGGCGCGTAGCCTGAAGGGTCTTGAGAATAGGAACCCAGCCCTAGTAAGAAATGAGGAGACCAGGGCGCCGAACCCCCAGAGAGCCCTGTGCAGAGATAATTTTTCAGGGTGAGGGAGACGCACCCTTGTTAGTGTTTAATTCACTAGTGCTTACATTCAGCCTGGCTGTAAACACGGCAGCATTTAAGATGCTGTCGAGCCAGGACAAATCTTAAAAACGCCACAACGATAAGATAACTCGGGGCCTCTTTCAAGCCCATAAGCTTTATGCATTTATGTAAATACATGCAGATCAGCTAGACTGCCTATCGCACAGCAATGCTGCTAACTCATTTGCGATCACATCAAGTGCTGAAGCTCTTTTAAAAAAAAAAAAACTTTGAAAGGTTTTACACGTAGCTTTCTGAACAGGCGGATGACTTTGTGGTCCTGCAGGATTAAACACCTCTGTCCCTGTCAGCGCTTTTAACAGCTTTCAGGCTAGAAAAGCACTCGAGGTGAGAGACTAACTGCGGTTATGGTCTGAAAAAACTACCCTTCTCAGCCTTCTTCCTCTTCCTCCCTCCCTGGCACTTTTAAGAGACTAAGAACACCTGAAATATTTCACTGCTGAAGAGGCTTCCTAACACACACCAGGGGTACTACACACACACCAAATACTAGAATGCCCCCTCCCCTGTTTTGCACAAAAGAGACTCTTCCTAAAACTTCCAAGACATCTCAGGTACTGGCTTCCCACTGAACAAAAGGGATTGTGCACGGATTTATCCTTATTTAGTAGGGCCCACTCCCCTTCAAAAAGAGTCTGCAAAGAGACAAGCTCTGGCAAGACAAGGAAAACTTCCTCGAGTCACAAGGGCAAAGCTCTCTGTGAAAGCAACTGTGTTTATAACAAACAAATCAAAAAACATCTCAAATTCACCAGCATGAGAACATATGTTTGCTTTATAAACACATCTGAAAGGCTCCTCTTCCTTCAGAGTCTGTTTTACATTTTTGGAACTTGGAATAGGATCTATTTAAGTAACTTGACGAAGCGTTGATTTCAGAAGAGCTTCTGCAGGCACCACCACACGTGGAGAACTTGTTCCAGTGGGGAAGAGCCTAAATCCATGGGCCTACTGCATGCAGAAAGGTCACTTCAGAAGTGAAAAAATGACCAATTACAATCCCTTTAAAAAAAAAAAAAAAGAGGAAAAAAACAGCAGTGTACCACAAACAGCTCTTTGGACATCACTGCTCAAAAATGGGGCCAAGAGGAAGAGCAAGATAAGAAACTCCCTGTTGGCTTCCATGGGGAGGAGCAGGAATTTTACTCAGCACTAGCACCTGTAGAGCAATTTATTAATCTTTTTAGTAGTACTGTCTGCCTGGCTTAAAACTTGTCACTGTCTTCTATCAGGTATCTGCAAGAGCGATCTGCACAGCACAATTAAGCATTACAGACTTCAGACAGACAGGAAAAGAGCAGGGGGAGGGAGGGAAGGGCACACAGCTCGGGTTCTTACACCCGCACTGCTCACCCCTCAACGCTGTTCTTACGCTTCACATCTGATCCCAGTCAGTCACACAAAAAAGCTGACTCCGAGCTCCATCATGAGCTCTTGGAGGGGAAAAAAAAGAAATTTTAAATACAGATTCAGGGAAAGTGCAAATCAGTAGTTTATCCCACCAGTGCACAAGTCTCTGCAGACTATTTCCCAGCATCTGGGCAATGTTTTAGAGCCGATTAAGAAAATCCCCTCTGGCTAGAATACTGCGTGATTTAAGGATCACTTGAGAGCTGGTGGCCAGCATTCCCGTCCTGGAGGGAAGGGCCTTCAGCGCCAGCAAATGTTTCCGAACACTGACTTTCTACCCAAATATAAGGGAAAAGCAGGAAGGGGAGAAAGCTCAAGCGGAGTTAATTTGATACGCGGTTACTTACCAAACTGACTATAAGGGAATTCTGGCTGAGCAGTTGGGGGTTTGCTCATGTCCTGAGTTGCCTGAGATGGTGGTGGTGGTGGAGGAAAAGCTAGTGGTGCTGCCCCTGGAGTGGCGGGCGGAGGGGGTACTCCAGGTGGGGCAAACTGGTCAGGTGGAGGAGGTGGAGCACCATAACCAAAACCTGGAACAGGAGGAAAGTACAATACACGTGAAAAGACATGGGTAAACCCCACCCTGGCCTCTTGCTGGGCCTTAAGGTGTGATCAGCTTCTTTAAAAATACTTGTAAGTCTCTTAAAACCAAAGTGTTTCTTACCGACAGCTGGCCATACAGTAATTCTGGCAACCACTGTGGCTAAAAGACCCCAACAACAAGCCATCTATCATGAGAAATCTTCCCCCAGAGGAAAACTCCAGCCACTCCAGCCACACCAGAGGAAGTGATGCAGCAGAACTGGGGACCCAACTCTCTGCACTCACATGCACATGTGAGAGACACAAAGATGAAGCCATAGAACTCAAGATCTTAGAGGAAAAAAAAGGTACCCGAAACAAACAGCACCCTCACGGCGGAACAAGCAGCTCAAGACAACTGGGTGGTATTTTCCACCTTCTGTTTTAAACCAGGTTTGTGACCAGACTTTTCAAAAGGTGGCCTGAGGGGGTAGGTGCCGAAATCCTATTGTATTTCCAATGCCAGTCGTGACCTTAATTCCTTAAGCTTCTCCGAAAATCCCAGCCTGTGTCTAGTGCTGGTCACCACACAGTAATCTCTAACATTTCTCTTGGATGTTGTCACAGGGGTACACAATAAATCTAAATTCTTTTAGCAACACAGATTTAGAGTAGAGAACAAATGATTACCATAGCCAAGAAAAAAGTAACCCAACTCACAGACAAACTACTTATATATTTAATTACAGCTCAGAATATACATCCTAGGATAAACATCTAAGGATAGCTGAAACGTAAGGGAAAAAAAAATATCTAAGTGCAGAGGAAGATAAGCAAAAGCTGAAAACTGAATTTGGAGACAGATTGTACTGGAAATCCTGTAGGTCACTTACTAAATGGTGGAGGGGTGCCATAGCCCTGTGGAAATCCTTGCGGAGGCGGGAATCCTCCGGGAGGTGTAGAGACTATGTATGAGGTAAATGGTGGTGGTGGTGGAGGAGCTCCTCTTCCTGGAGGAGGTGGTCCATATCCACCTAGAAAAATAAAGAGAAACCAAGAACTAAAGCGGCTTAATAATGAGAAGTTGCTGCTTAAGTCAGCATCCTCTAGGTGGGGTAAAGCTGATAGATTTCAGACGCAGTCTCAGCCTTCTATGAATTCTGACTTTGGGAAATATTTGTCCTCTAAGCATCCCTACTGCAAATAATTGCAGTGTAGAACATAATTCCTTGATAACAAATTAGCGTGGTTGGCAACAGCAGGATGTATGTCAGCTCCCATTACTGGGTTGTTAAGAACACACTATCTTCTCTTGTGTTCTTTCAGGACAAATTCAATCAAGCTTTTAAATGTAGGTTAAATATTACAGAAATCCACAAATCGCTGTGAATTCTTAAAGAAACAGCACCCTCGCTCAGTAGAATTTCTCGTTTTAAATTGGTCTCATGTAATGTACTTACCAATCGCCTGTCCTGCTGGCACCCACATCCCTAAAACAGAACAAAAAGAAGTGACTTATACAGGCACTGAAGCCACGTACTATGGAACAGGAATGATTTAAAAGGAAGGTGATCTTGCTCTGGGCTGTGGAATAGACCGAGTACCCTCCCAGCGTCCCCTACAGATCTATTTTTATGGTCCAAGAAATAGTCTCGGACTATTTCTGAATATGCAATTCTGAAAAGCCTCTGAATCATTCAGCAAATAATGTGCAGGAGAGACAGCAGTCCCCAAACTCAGATCAGGTGGAAAGCTCAAGAACTGCGAGCACACCAAGTGCAAGAAATCATACTAGTGTGAAGAACAAAAACACTGGGACTCACAGCAGACTACACAGCCAAAGCGTTTTTAATTTACTACCAGGCTTATCGTAGTCATTTTTGAAGTTTTTGAACCATAAAAACATAATCTTCTGCATTCGTCGCAGCATTAAGATTGAAAGATAAATGCATTTATGTCTTACGTTAATCTTTCCAGTAGATCAGATATCATTTTCTCTACAACTAACCACATTGAAAATAATCTAGTTTCTCAATTTGCGCAGTTGCAGATTAGCACATCTGTGCAGAATGTCAAAGCCTCAGCTGCAGCTTTCAAGTTAATAAGCACCATGGGGAAACAAGCCATCCCTCCACCGAGGAATCATCCATTGCAGCACGAGATGAAGCCGTGACACTCCCTTTAGCCCCCCAGGTGAAGATTCCTCATCTATCAGAGCAAGCAAGTTCTGTTCTGTCAAACGCAACTCAATTATACCACCCTATTTCTCCATAAGTTATCAAACCCGTCTTTGGATGAACTCAGCGTATTTATCCTGTCTTCAAAATCTTGTGGGGGTTTAGAGCCATCAAACCCAAAACACACGGCTGCTCCTTTCAGCCCTGAAGGGTTCAAGCTAAATCAAGAAAATTATATGCATTAAGTGCTCCCCTGCACCACTGCTACCCCCATAGCTGCTTGTTATTTTTCCAGGCTACATTAAGCAATAAAATCCAAAGACAAGACCATCTGTTTTTCTCTCAGCCCTTTCAAATTTTACTCATAGCTTCCTTTGAAACTGCCTCATCCTTGAAAAGCCATGTTTCAATACAATTTTTCATCAGGGTCTCAGGCAGGCCATAATCCCACAGCTGGAGTCACAACTGGAGCCGCTGAGCTGTCTCAACGCCTCCTCCATGTTACCCAAAACCACACAACTGTGTTTGGGGAGAGGCAGAAGCAAAGAGGTGAAGCACAGCCTGGGACACACACTAGACCCAGCAAAACCCACTGATTCCTGCCCTGTGAAACAAAGGTTTTTGTGAAAAGAAGCGAAGGAACAATCTCAGCAGCCTTGGGATGAGCTGACATGTGGGATTTTAGTTCCGCTACCAGCAATCCAGCAGAGCAATAGCATCGATAGACCCGGCAGCGCTGTTATTTGCCAGTAAAACCAAATTCCCAGTAAGCTGCAGAGAGGAGACTCCTGGACCAGTGACTCTGACACCAAAGCGGTACCTTGAGGGCCGTATCCCTGCTGCCAGGTCGGAGGGGGCTGACCTGCCCAGCCGTTGGCAGCACTTGGCATGATCCTGCTTCCCCACTGACTGGCACCGGGCGGCCCTGGAGTTTGGCTTTTGCTGTCCCGGGGTTCTGCGCGCTTCACCTCCACCTAAACAAACAGAGGTGCCTTTTAGGAGAGATGCTGCAGGGCAATGCACCCCCCTTCCCTTCACACACACCCTTAATTACACTTAAGACTACACTTAGCATCTTACGACTTATGTCTAAATACTTAATTATTAAACTTAAGGCCAGTAATTTAAAATGTTTCTCAGGTACAATATATATGATGGTAAGACATTACAAGTCCTACTGTTGAGGTATTTCAAGTAAAACACATCCTACAAATCACTTAGGTTTCATCAGAGTACAGTATTCATTGGCTTTAATCTTAAAACAGCAGTACCCTCTTACAACGGCTCTTCACTTAAAAAACAGCATAATCCTTTAAAGTATTTATGTACTAATTTCACATTTAAGGCAGGAGTTACAAAGATGATGTTTTTCGGTAAAAAAAAGGACTTTGAGTAAAGAGTACGCTCTGAAAAAGGGTACTAATGCTTTAACCATTCAAACATGTTTGGGGTTCATTTGGAAGTTACGGTTTAACCCACCCCATCTAACTACAATTTCAGCTCTGCTCATACCTGAGAAACACACAGTTGGTCGGTTGGTTTTTTTGTTTGTTTGTTTGTTTTTAAACTTAAGATTTTATTTAAATGTCTAATGGAAGATAAAGACTTACCTTCCCCAGGCTAACGCTTAAAGAATCTCAATTAACTCAAACAATGTCAGAGGGAATGGATGTGATAAGAGAATCTTACATTACATCTAACAAAAAAGTAAACAAACATGCAAGTAATAAAAATGGACAGTTGAGTCAATAAGAAGCAAATCTTCATACTGTGTTAAGTCAGTGACAAAAGCCCTCCTGTTTTTAAAATTAGTAAGCCACAGTGCTTAACTTATTTTATTCAAAGCTAAAATGTCCTAGTGTTCCAAGCCATCGAATAAGTGCATTTGACCTACTTAAAATAAGCTGCACATTCAATATAAACCTCTCTCTCTCAAAAAAAAAATCCAGTTTCTGATTTAATGAAACACTCTCAGCACTCATGCATGCTGAATTAAAGCCTTTTTTTATTTTATGATTAATTTTAATGGGTGCCAGAGTACAAAGAAAATAAATCTCAATCATCAATGGGCCTGAGTAGTATGGAAAATAAAGTATTCAGAATTCTTCCTGCCATGTCTTAAAAACCATTCATGTCAGAGAACAAACAGGAAACAGGCACAAGGCAAGGACAAAGCCCCCCGCCCCCAGCCCGCGCAGATGCCCCAAGGACATTCGACATGACAGTAACCAAATCTCTGTCAGCTGAAGGCCCTTCCAGAGAGGAACCAAGGGAATTTTTCAAAGGACTCAAATTAATGAGTCTTAACACATTTGCCTGGAGGGAATTCAGTTATTGCTTACAAAAGCAGAGTCCTTCTTGCAATTTTAATTTTTTTTCCCTTTCAACAACATATGGATTCATTTCAGCAATACCTTTTTAATTACCAAAAAGAAAGAGATACCATTTTTAAAGCAGGCATTATTAGTCAATGGAGAGAGCGGAGTAGCTGGAGTTCATTAATCTGTGTGGAAGAATCCCATTAATTTTTCAGTGCACATGTGGAAGCGGTGAACTGCCAAACTGAGGACTGAAAAATCCCTGCGCAATATTCCCAGCACTGGGGTTAAAATTCAACACCTGCTTAAAACCCAGTTTATACCACAAAATGAGGCATCTCCACTCCTCAGAGCAGAAAAAAACGCTGCACTATTCTGGGGGGTTTTATGTCATTGAAAGGGGAAAAAAAAAAAAGGCAAAAATAAATTATTCCATTGTTTGGGAAAGAAGGGAGAACTCTTGAATTCGCACCGATGTTTTTCTGGAAAGCAGAGGTGTTGGAGGTGCCATTTTGGAGGCTCACACGGGGTTCTCCATCCTTTCCCAGAGCTGGGACAGACATACTCTCCTTTGTTCCCCTTCATACCCAACTGCTGCTTTCAGATAGAACCTCTCCTTTCAGTGGTTTGTCTAAGTTTAAGGCAATTCCAAGGCAAGAGCAGAGGATGCCCAGAGGATAGAGACAATTCACACACGTACCGGGGTAAATTTACTGCTGCCAGTGCATCTGCTCGCACCCGGGAGAGCTCGCGGGGGGAACACACTGGTGAGCAAGAACCTGCGCTGACGTTCTTGATTACACAAGCACATTTCTTCCTTTGCTCCGTTTCCATTGTTAGGAAATCAGCCCACCCCTCGGCCCCCAAACGAGTTCACCGGAATAAAAAGCATTATATTCTGCATAACTGACCAGAACTGCTCTGATATGCAAGCACCTGTCCCCTGCTAGCTAAAGAAACGCTTATGAAATATCAGCACAGAGAGACTTTAAAAGACAATGCACAATTATACAATGCAGTAATTTAAGGCAAGTGACTGTCCTTGTGTTCCCTCGAAACCTGCTCACTCTAACCTTAGCAGTTTTAATGTCACTTTAAAAATTGTGGATCTATTGTAAAGCTGCAAGGACTTTATATTTACCAGAATTTCCTGTGGTTAATTTTTCTTTAAGAAGTTATTATTTTCTGGGTATAAAACGTGGGTGCCCTGCAACAATTTACTTTACTTTTAGCTTCTTTTTTTTCCACAGGTACCAGCACATTCCTTGCCGAGTAACATCAAAGCAAACCTACAAAATTCCTCCCTATCAAACACCCATTTGCTGACAACACAGTATGAAGATGAAACAACCAGAGGTCACTTAACTGCATTGTGGTTAAATACTATATAGAGTACGTGGGTTTGTATCAAAGTTTCACAGTAAGTGACCCAATTTTTTAAAAAACCAATCCTTCATGATGTTTTTATGTTTCCTTTTTCTTTTTAAATTTAAGATTATATAGAGCAGATTGTCTCACACCACCTCAAAATTTGAGTATCAAATCCACATCTGAAGGAGTGGTATCTTAAACCAAGCCTTGAACAACTCAGATTTCATTGGGATTCTGATTTTCCAACAGCTGGAAACAACTAATTCCTACCCTTTACCCCTAAGCAGAGCTGACACCGAGGTGGCCATCAGCAACCCCATGTCCCCTAAGGGGTGCCCAGCCCCAGCAGCCCCCCCAGGTCTGTCAGAACAAGGCCTTCCCCAAACCAGAGCACCCCCCAGCCCCAATTCTCAGGATTTCCAGCCCCATCTCTCCTCCACGGGCCAAGCCCCACGTGACCGGTCCCTCGCCTGTTCAAGCAAACTCCGAAGACTTTCCCCACCTTCGTGGATAAAGCCTGGAATTTGGACAGACGTGCTCTCCCGCCTGACTGAATCAATAACCTTTATTCACCAGTGAAATCGCCAGTTGCCCAAGACTTGGTTCTTTCTTAAGGTAAAATAAAACTACAACTACACACTTTTTTGCCCATGATGTCGTGAAAATGCATGTTGACAGCCTGGTCCACTGATTGTTCGTCCTCGAAAGTAATAAATCCAAAACCTAGCCAACGACGAAGAGTGAATCAAGGTAGCAGGGTGTTGTGACACAAAACAGGATGATGAACAGTATTAGGGGCGGACCAAGGGTTCAAGCAGGGGTTTCAGATAACCGAGACTTGTGTTAAATTTTCAAAAAAAAGTCAATCTGAGAAAATTGCAATGGATACTTCCTGTAACCAGGCAATTAATGCCTCATCTTGGTTTCACACATGCAACTTACGAACTGAGCTTGTTTACCATCTTTTAATTTGATTTTCTTCCTAACCCACCTAACAGGAAATGGAAAAAAAAAAGCGCTAATACAGTCATAAATATAACTGTGCCACAGGATTAAAAACAAAATACTTGTGGGACAGCAGATTAAAGCTGCTCCTATCTGTGATTCAGACCAGGTTCCCCGAGTTATTATGTCCCTGTTCCCCAAAGCTGCAAAGCAACTTCCTCCCATCCCTTATCCCATCTTCCAATTAGGGAGTATTTTCCGTGGAAAATAAGAAAGTTGTCTTTGAAATGTAGCTGTTAAAGCATGAGAAATTTTACCACTCCATGGATGAATGATAAGCTTCAGAAACTCACAACCTAGATCAGAGGTTCTCAAGTTTTCCACACCTTCGAAAAAGCCTGTAGTGAGACATTATTCCTTCCAATTCTTTCCAAACACAGCAACCCCAGGCAACTAAGGAAGTGTTGCTTATACAGAGTAGGATACTCGCCATCATGTCCCTTAACCTGTTTTATTTCTTGTATTTCCTGCCGCTTTTCTCTTGAAAAATCTAGGCAATACTTTTCAGCCCCTCTTTTTACCCCAGACCCCCAGGAGTGGCTCGTTCCCTTCCATCTGGCCATAGCCCTCGGCTGAACCCAGCAGCTTTGGAAAGGGTGCCAGGGGAGTGTCTGACGCCTGTAGAAAACACCAGGAAAAAAAAGAGGCAAAGCCCCAAGGACTAAGTCGCTTTTTGAGGTGGCACTTTGAGAACCACTGCACTTAGGTTGTAGCTGCTGCTACTGCCGAGAGAGTGGCAAAATAAGTGGTTAATTCCACAGAACGCGGAGGCTGGTTCATGCCATCAACCACTGATCGCGGTGTGACCACCGGCCCAGGGCAGGGGAACACATGCAGTACAGAATCTGTGCCATTCTTCAGATTAGCTAAGGGGAGAGCAATCAAAATTAGAAAGAAAAAACGAGGTGCGGCATCAAAAGCATATGGAACATGGATGCATTTCTGCTTTTCTGAAACCCAAGATTTCCCCCTTGGTTTGCATTTTGCTTTGCAGCTAGTGCTGACAGCAGCCATATATTGCTCTAAAGCGTTAAACAGAAATACAGTATCTATAACAGTTAGTGTCTCTCTGAGCTTATCCAACTGGGTTGGGTAAGCCCAAAGAGGCCTATTGTAGAGAAAGTTTATATATATAAAAAAATACACAAAGATACAGGCCAAAATAGATTCCAGCAGGTCAAATTCTGCTGTCAGCAACAAGAGCAAAAGACATCACTAAAATAAACTTAAAATAAAAAGGAAAAAAATTAGCATTTCCCACACACAAGAGACTGGCAGTATAAACGAAGTTTTGTTGACCTGTGATGAAAGCAGCCTCAAAGCTGAGAGCAGCATTTCATCACAATATATTTGTCTGAGGTTAACTACAAACCTAAGTATTAGAGCCAAAAGAAAAGTATTTTTATTTAAGTCACACATTTGGTATTGCCGCCTTTATCTAAAAAAGGCACGGGAAAGAAAAATGATGGATACCATCTACATGTGAAGGCTGCTCGTTTAACTCTATTCCAAGAAGATTGAAAGAGGGGAATATATTGTGGGATGGGGTTTGGAGGAGGAGGAAGGAGAATAAGAGGTCACTGAGGAAGCCAGTAAAGAAAAAAATAAATAAGAAAGGGTTTAAAAGGGCCAAACACCACAAGATAAGGAATAGTGAAGAAATCAGAGTACAACACACAGCAAAATTCCAGCAATGTGAAATTTTAAATACAGTTAAAGTGATCATCCAGTAGCTTTATTTTTCTGAAGGACAGGACTTTATTGAAGACCAGAAAGAGGAACTGCCTTTAGCAGGAATGGGAGCGGAGCGCCGACGGGAGCGATGACGCTGGTGTGCAGCCAAGGGCAAGGAGAGAACAAACACAGCGAGAACCTGTAAATTACTTCCCAGTTGTTGGCTCAGCCAAGAATAGAAAACAGGAGAAGCAGAGGCTGCAACAAAGGCACCGTTTCTTTTGAGATGCGAGAGGCTGCCTGCGCTCAGGCTGGGACTGAAAGGAGCTCCGATGAAAGCGCTCGCAGGAGAGGCAGGAAAGCGCGAGTGAGCAGAGAGGACTCGGGTACTTGAAGAGACAGAGCCGGCTCCTCAAGGGCATTGCTGCAGCTCTGACACCAACCCAGACTGGTTCCCAGCTTCCTCCCAAGGAACGGGAGCCAGAGGAATGCTACCGGGATTAGTAACGGGGATAATTTTTCCCTCCTCCTAGCAGCAAACCCATAAAATGACACGCAGCAAGGGATCTCTTCAGAACGCAGGGGTGGTAGAGTTAATGGAAGAAGGCGAAATTCAGAATGGCACAAGCAGAAGATGGCAGGGAATCGGCCTTTTTAAATTTTATAAATATATAGTCATTTAGGTACCACGTTAAAAGGACAAGCGTGTAGACTGAGCAGCACTCTGCAACAGAACAGAGTTCAGAAAGAGAAGGCAAGAGAAAACGTGTTCTGGGATGCGTGGCCAGGAGCACCCAATACAAACCACAAGGAATTTTTTCTCGCGTGCCCCCAGAGACTAACAGGGCCATTTCTGGAGATGACAGTTAGTTCCCACACTACATAAAAGAATGTAACCCAATAAAAACGAAAGCCAGAGCAAAAGGATTTAAGAAGTTGAAGAAGTCAGGTGAATGAGGAGCGAGAGCACTCTGCAGCACACGCTGGATGGAGACGGAGGTTTTCAAACTTCTGCTCTAAGCTCCCGCCTGGGAAGTGCACCCAAAGCTCTCTATTTTTCATTTTTAGTATACCTTTAAGCAGAGAAGCCATTAATCGAGATGAGGATTAATCCAGACCAGGCATGATGCTTTAGTACCTTTTGCTCAGAGGCTGCATTAAATATTGCAAAGATGTAGATGATACAACAATTACTGAAATATTTCCGAACTGCAGTGATAAATTATATTCAGATGCCCGTACCTCTGTCTCCACTGTCTCCTCTATTTAAAATCAGATGCTCTAGAGCATTTGAATAGATGAATTTATGTTCTGCTTAAATAAAAGGTATCTGTTGAAAGAAGATTAAGATAGCTAAAAGCAAGAAAACAAAAAAACAAATATATTGAAACTTCGTTTACACTCCAATAAAAGACAAAGCCCGTCCCTCCTCTGACTGTGGAACTGGCCTGTACCTCTGTGATAAATTATCACCTAGAGAGAAGAAATCTAAAGAGATATCGTTAATCACAGTCAAACAATTCACAGAGAGAAAAGAAAAAAAAAAAGAGAACTTACTTAACATTACCATACTTTACTATGAAACACTTAAATATGTCACTAAGGATGTATGTCTAAATTAAAAATAAAACTAAGACTTAACAGCTTAATAAATATGAGGTGAAGAATATATTTCTTAATAATGAGTCAGAAGAGAAATGAAAGTTCAGATGGCAAACTATTCTCTAGCATGTAGAACATGCTACAGGGTGGTCAGTGCAACTAAGCTTCACATATTTGAATTATTGCCTCTTAATTGTCAAACAGATGAGAGATGTGATGGGAAGTGGATGACATGGAACTTGCTTCGTATTTTGACCAAAGGTTACCACCTTGATTCAATAGTCTGGTGAAACTTCCAGGTTTTGGGGTTTGGTTCTACTGTTTATTGTTGGTTTTTTTGTTTTTTGTTTTTTTTTTTTTTTTAAAGTAGTCTATCATACGGGGATTACACACCCCAATTGAAAAATATATAGAATTCAGAATTATTTTGTGTGGTTTAAGAAGATTTTTTTATTTAAGTGAAGCCATTTAACCAAAACAAAAAGAACAAAAT
>JAOXJM010000014.1:3614605-3627234 GCA_026413425.1 Tringa solitaria | reverse complement strand
AGTAGTTGTAGAGAGTGATGAGGTCTCCCCTCAGCCTCCTCTTCCTCAAACTGAACAGTCCAAGCTCCTTCAGCCGCTCTTCATATGATTTATTCTCCAGGACACCACCGATCCCATCCCGGCCATGCTCCAGCCACAGGCACACAAGGAACACAACAGGAGCGGGCTACGGACATCGGGGAGCTGCTGCTCACACTGCTCTCAGCCAACCCCATCAACCTCGCCCCGTGGCTCAGCACCAGCAGCGGAGGATCCGATAGGGCCCTCCGAGAAGATCAGAGAGGCAACCACCCACGTCAACTTTTTAAATCAGGCTTTGGCTTAAACAATAGTGATTGTTTCATGCGAACCCTGCAGCAGCCGCTCGTGACACATAGGGGGCTGGCGACGGGGCGGCATCTCCGTCCTCACCGCCCCTCGGCCCCAGCAGCCGTTTGGCAAGGAATATCAAGAGAAGCCCTGCGCAGGCCACCAGCCAAGGGCAGCCGGTGGCCACAGAGCCCCCCAGTTCACTCTGGAGAGAGAAAAGTGCAGCAGAAGCTGGGGAGGCACGAGGGACAGACACACGTACTCGCAGGAGGCAGCCGGAGCCGGCTCCCAGCACACAGGTGTCTGTTTGCACCTGGGTATTTATCTGTAATAGATATAAATCTATTCTGAAAAACTACTGCAAGTTCTACCCGTGTCAGAGAGACCAGCCAGGCTATCAACACAGGTATCAACTGCACGTAAAGTAACTATAACTATAACTCAGGACACTACTGAACTGCCCTCATTATGGAAATGCGATGCAAGGCTTTAAAAGCCACTATTATTCGCAAGATCTCTCCCGAAAGCCTGCCCTGGCGCTGACTGCCCGTGGGGGGACTGTCCCTCCGCCCTGAGCAGCTCCAATTTATTCTCCCCGGAGAAACGCAGCTCAGCAACAAATAGATTAGTCCTCGGAGGACTCTCAGGTCTGTAATCAGCACCTTTGTTTTCTCCTCTCAGAACAGGCTGAGAACAGAGCAGAAATGTAAAGCCTTGGCCAGCAAAGAGCCCCCCTAGAGCCCCCCTGCTCCCAGGACGCAGGATACTCCAGGGGAAAACAGAACGAGCCACACAGGGTCACTGATTACAGCTCAAACCTCCCTCCAGCCACAACGGGATCGGGATAAAAGCGACAACAAGGCTACGCTACAGCCCCACAATCGTGTTTTTATTCCCCACATGATGAAACCCACCCCCCTTTAAGGACGCCGGCAGAAGGGCTCTGAAAACATGAACGTGGCGCACAGATACGGGGCTGCCAAACCCTCCGGGGCCCTCAACTTAATTATCATTTGCCTCCACAGTACCAGGGCAGGGACCTCGTTACGTGCTCTGCCTGTGTCCCTCCACATCTTCCCCTGCTCAAATTCGAAATACCTATTACAGCAAAATCAAATTCTATCAAAATTATTTTCATGGCAGGGCCTGGGGCTTGAGGTCCCCTCTTTGATCAAAATCATTCAACTGTTAACATTAAAAAAAAAAAAAAAAATAATCACCCGCTCCTGCAAAGCGAGGAAACTTCAAAACTGCAGAACCCATCTGTCCGAGGAAGAGCAGAGCCTGGAGAGTGACCAAGTTAATTGTCTCGGGTAGAGAAAGGCTGAGAAATGTGTCGGTGGAAGCGCTGAGCCAGGACTGAGCTGCAGCCAGGCTCCCCCGGCCTCGAGAGAGCAAAGAACAGCTTTGCAGGGGGGGCTTGAAGAGGCAAAGAAAGTTATGGGGGTGTGCAGGGACCTGCCGGTGAGGGATCAGGGAAGACACGGGACCAGGAATCCCACAGCCAGGAATCCCACAGCCCAGCTCCCACTGCCCCGGGGGCAGCACCGGACAGACTGAGCCTTCCTGCTGCTCCCACGGAGGACGGTGGCAAAGGCTTTCATCTCCCCCTCAGCCCAACACGCAGCCAGCACCTCAAAGAGGCATGAAAAGGCTATAAATGATATGAAATTAGGGCACATCCAAAGTGCTGTGGTCACATGACAGCATTACTAAAAATATAGATATATATTTTATATATTTAAAAATTCTTTTGCACGTGTGCAAAACAGAGCTGCCGGCACCTGGGGGGGGGGAGGGGGCATTTCTCCTGGAAAGCTCAGCCCCTGGCACAGGATCACACCAGGATCACACCAGGCCCTCAGGCAGGGGGTTCAAGGGCAGCAGTGAGACCCCCAGCTCCCAGGTGACCCCCAGCAAACCCCTCTGTCCCCACTGTCTGATAAGGCTGTCCCTTCTGCCCTGCTTTGTCCCCCTTCTCGGCAGGGGATTTGCTAATCAAAAGGAGCCATCACTCCACAGACAATCTCCATCTTCATCTAAAAGGTGGGGTCATGCAGGGAACCCCCTGACCCGCAGGGGAACTCCCTGGGCTTCTCCTACCAAAGGCACAGACCAGTCTGGGGTGGAACTGGGGCTGAAGGACACAGCCCCGCTCAGTTTTCAAGGAAGAGCCCTCCCCTCAAAGCTAAACAGGCCATGAACAAGAGCACTTTGCAAGCAGTTGTCACCATTGTAGCAGCAGATCCATCTAACAATGACCTTCCAACACATTCACATTTGGTCCTACACATAAAAAAACCCTAAATACCGACACAAGGGGCTGTAAGGCACAGCCTGAGTACCCGCCAATGGAACTCCAGAACCCTTCACAAAGAGATTATTTCTCAACCAGGGCTCTCTGGTTCAAGAAACACAGTTCACGGGGCTTTGGGTCCTCCTCTTCCAGTCTTCAGATGCTCAGAGACCGGTCACCATCACAGTAAAGGTTCTCCAACTCAGGCGGCAGCGCCCTGGCTCTTCCTTGGGTGACCTCAGAGGGAGCCAGCAGCTGAAAGTGCAGAATTTTGGTAGAAGTGACCCATTTCCCTGGTGAACACACGGCTGGAGCTGGTGAATGCAGCGCTGGCAGCCCCACGCACAGACTGCACCACCGATGGCTCTCCTGGAGAACACAGTCCTTCGGCCCGAGAGGCACCTTTCATTTGTAAACATGTCTTTGCTGTAAACCCATGAGCTGTCACCTGTACCTGCTAACCCTGCAAATGCAAGAAAACTGACACATTTAACTCATTCCCAAAGCTATTCCTTCTCTAAATTAACCCCACACCCTCCCCAGATCAGCTCCCCCAGCTCCCACCACATCAGCGTTGATTACAGAGACACCTCCCAAGGAAGCAACCTGATAATGCAGGAAGGAAAGAGGATCAGCCCAAAAATGGAACCCTCTCATCTGCTGTTTGAAGCCGTGGTCAGCAGGGAAAGGGATGGGAGCACCTATAAACCGCTGAGGGGCCAGCAGACACAGTCACAGCACTTGAGTCCAGAGCAGAAAGATTTCAAATGCTGAGCATCCCTCCAGGAATTACGTTTTCCTGCGCCAACAACAGCACCCAACGCAGCACCGTTTAACCGGCAGCTCCGCCTTTCCCCAAAATCATGTGTGAAGAAAACAGGTTTGGTCCCCTTTCCCCCACCCCAGCTGTGGAATGGCTCGTACTGTTAATTAATAGTCATTATAAGCAATTATAAAAAAAATAAAAAACTCGAGCACTGGTAAGGTGATTCCGCTGGACTTGGTCCGTCTGTGCAGCCGGCGGCACCAGTCCCACATCATCTGGAAAAAAAGAAGACACCCAGCATCAGAGCGAGTGTGTACACGAGGACACAGATCACCAGGGCCTCACGCTGGCTGGGGGAACTGGGAGGCCGGGCAGCGACACGCCGAGCTGCATTCCTCCTCAGCTTCGAACAACACCCTCCAGAGAAACCCAACCTGGGCTGAGAGCAGGAATGGATGCCCCACTGGGACCGCGAGTTTTAGCCGCGGTGTGACTTGGGAGGAATTCCTAAACTGAGAAAAATGGGAGGTTTTGTTTTCCTGTCTCCCTTTTGGAGGTCAGGCTGGGCAGAAGGGCTGCCTCTGCCTCCCACGGCCCCGCTGAACACCAGGCACAAAGCCGTGCTCCCGGCAAACCGGGGTACGTCCCTCCCGGTACAGAAAACTGAGATAGTTTCTGAGAGTATCTCACCAGAAAGGTGAGATAAAGTCCTATCCCAACGCGGAGAGCCCACACACAGCAGGTTAACTGATGCAGGTCTGGTCACAGGTTCTACACCAAAGCCCCCACCTCTTCAAAAAAGGCCCCTCGGCCCCTCGCCAGGGAAAGAGAAACGGCCCAAATGCCCGCTCACCGCCTCAGGTTCCTCGTTTCAAACACCGTGTCCTCGTCGCTGTCGAAGGAGGCCATCTCGATGTTCTGGTCGTAGCTGGAGAGGAGGCCGTACTTCTTCCGCTGGGGCTTCTTCAACCTGGAACGAGTTTTGGGCTCATTTCTGGATCCCTCCGACCTGGGACAGAGAGAGGGCAGGGTGAGGGCGCTGCCACAGCGCGGGTCTGCAGGGCCTTTATCGGCCAGAAGGGCAAAAATAACCAAAATAACGGCACCAGGAAACGTTTTATCGCCGCTAATTGCCCTCAGTAATTAACAGCGGGGTGAATTTACGGCAGGATTTCACACGCGCTGCCAGAGGGATGCACAGGGAAGTGCCCGGCAGAGGGAGGGACGGAGGATCCAGGGATAACGGGGCACAAACCCAGAGCCCAGGGGGGAACCGGGGCAAGGAGGGGCACGGCCCCGGGTCGAGGAGGGGTCCGGTAGTCACCGGGCCAGGCCACACTCACCGGAACGCCCGCAAGAGGAAATAGAAGGCGGCCAGGGCGGAGAGGGCGCTCAGCACGTACACCGCCCGCTTCAGCACCGGCAACCCCGACCCCGCCGGCAGCACCGACCCCGGGGGCCGCGGCGGTCCCGGCGTCGGGTCCGGCCGCGTCCCGTTACCCGCCGCCGGCCGCGCCGCCTCCGTGCCGTTGAGCGGGCTCGGGGCGGCCGAAGGAGCGGGCTCGGCGGCCCGGGCGGCGTGCAGGAGGAGAAGGAGGAGGAGGCAGAGGGGCTCCGGCCGCAGCATGGCCGGGCCGGGACGAGCGGAGCCTCGGCGGGGCGGCGGCGGGACGGTGCGGCGCGGAGCAGGCCCCGGCCGGGCCCGGCGGAGCCGCACGGTGCGTTCCGGGGCAGCGCCGTTCCGGGCCGGCCCAGCCCGCACAGTCGCCCCCGATCGCCCTCACAAGGCCAGGTCGCCCTCAGGCCCGCCATTCCCTCCTCCCAACAGCCGCCGCAGCCTCTTCGGGGCCGCCCTCTCTCCCTCGAGGCCACCATTTCCCCCTCACGGCAAGACTCTCTCCCTCAGAGCCGCCATTTTCCCCTCAGGGTCGTCATTTTCCCCCTCGCAGCTGCCATAGCCTCCCCAGGGCCGCCCTTTCTCCCTAAGAACCACCATTTCTTCCTCACAACAAGACTCTCTCCCTGAGGGCTGCCATTTCCCACTGTGGGTCTCTGTGTCCCCCTTCACAGCAAGATTCACTCCCTCAGGGCCACCATTTTCCCTTCAGGGCCGCCATTCCCCTGCCACGACGGCAATTTCCCAGCCAGAGGCGACCACTGCTTGAAACACAAGCATTCTGAGCATTTCTAACTGCCTTCTTTCTCCACAGGACTCTGCTCACCCCTACGAGCTTACGTCTCAGGGAAGGGCCAGGAGCTGCCTGGACGTGAAGAAAAAAGGGCATTTTGGCTGAAAATGGGTCACACACCCCCTCAGCAGAAGTCACATCAGGCCCATGCGACAGGGTTTTACATCCAGCCCCCACCGGTAGCTATTCCCCTCGTTAATGCACTGCCATAATTAGCGATGCCAAAATAACAGCACCTCAAACTAGGCCTCTATTTTTTTGCACCTATTAATTATTCCTGCCTAGGCTTAAGCATCTAGGCATCCTGCTTAGGAAGGTCTTCCTAATAATGCTTTGTGAGTATTTACAGTTTAAATTCATTTAAATGCCACCCGACTGCCTTTTTTTTTATCAGCAAAGGTTTCTCACACCCTCATGTCCCTTTATTTAATATCACCCTTCATTAACAGGCAAAAATCCTCACCGGTGAATTGCTGGATACAGCCCCCAAAAGTGTGTCAGCTGGTTTCTTTTTTTAAACCCTGTTCACTTAGATAATTTGAAAAAAAAAAAAAAGTTAAAAAAAGAAGAAAGTAGGTTTTGGGAAGGAAGCTGGATTGTCATTCCCACTCCACTTGCACCAACACCCCAGGGCATGGATGTTTTTTGGGCAGCAAATGCCCCACTGGCACCTGATTGAATTCCTTTATGCCCAGGACCCCCCAGCAAGAGAAATGTCTCAATAAAAGCACAAGTTTTTAAAGCTTTTTCAAGTAACGTCTTCAAAGGCACTTGGGCTGTGTGAGCAGGATTTATTTTTTGGATCATACACTGCTCTTGGAAGACTGTCCTTCAAGTAGGGTGTAACCAAAAGCCAAAAAAGTATCAGTTGAAAAAAAGGGGGGAGAAAAAAAGCAGGGAAAGAGGATAAAGCTATCGACTGTGTTCTTTTAACCCAGGAAGGAGAGCAGCAGAGACCATCGGAAACCCCCTCTCTGCCTTCACATCGCCACCTCCTGCCCCATTCTCTTCAAAGCTGCCCAAACACATCCGTAACTGCCAGGATGAATCCTCCTCCTTACTGAGCTATGACATTTCCAGGAAGTCTCATTCTTCATTAAATTATTTCTCACGAGCGAGCCTGGGTTTAGCTCGTGAGGGTCTCAGGAAGGCGGTGATGGCTTTGGAGCCCCAAAAAGTGCCAGACATAATTCAGGAGGAATGGAAGCTGCTTCCACCCCACAGTGTAGCATCAAAGATGACACCCTGAAAGGCAAAAGGACTTTCAAGGATGGTTTGAGTTCCAGTGTGATGGATCAGAAAAACATCACCATCTACTTTTAGAGAGATCCTATGATCCACGGCATGAAAAAGGTGGAGTCAGGGACCTGGAGGAACTCGGCAATCAGTGCTCGTGACTTCATTCTTCATTACGAGCCAGGGATGAAGCAGCGAGTAAAAAAATTCCAAATATTCTGCACATACAGAAAAGCAGTTTTTCCGGCTAATTTAACTTTTTGATGGTCCCATTTTGAAGATGGGACATAAAACCAGGCAGGGGGAAGCACCGATCCAACCGAGCTGGGGTTGGAAAGCGCCATCTCTATGGCACAGGTCAAGGAACACAAATCCTCCCCAAAACTTGTTTGCTGGAGAGCCCGTAAAAGTTAATGGAGAAGAGGAAAGTTAAAATATTTTATCATCACCAGGGCACAAACTTCCTGCAAGGAATCCCGAATTCCTTTGCTCTGTGCCTGACTTCTATAGAGCTAGAAAAGCCCCACTGTTCGCAGCCAGCTCAGGTGCAGGAGCCACCAGTCGGGTGTTTGTTTGGACACAGCAACCAAAATTACAGCTGTTAACAACCCCACAATAACCAACATTAATTAAACACCACAACCTCAGTGTTTTAACTCCGGTACAGACCCATCGCTGCAGAATACAGCAGACATTGTGAAAAGGCAACACCTGCTAATTAGGGAGGGTGGCTCCAAGCCCTTTATTAGCCACTGCCCCACACAGAAATCAAAGTGACCAGAGTTAATTTGCTAATACCCAAGTTGTGGCTTTTCAGACCTTGATAAAGTAACTATTTAATTCTCGTGATCCCCAAACCCAACTGGGAAGTTTGCTTCTGCCTTCACCAAGATGGGAAAGTACCCAAACACACAGAAATCATCACCAGTTTCAGACAGGAAAGTTTCCCATCCCACATGAAAATTTTAAGGTGTAAAACTCTGTGAACTTCAGTGATGAGCAGAAACATCACACCTCAACTTGCATCAGCAAAACAATTACTCTAATGCCTATGGAAGGACACCATTCATTATCCAAGCTCCAAAAAAAGCTTTAGCAAATTAAGACTGTTGTATTTGTCACCGTTTCACCTGCAGCAGTGACTTCTCTCCCACACAAACACTGACCCCACATTTGTGCCATTCCTCATGCAGCGGAGCCCCTCAGATGCAGCTGTGTCTCAAGTCAGGCAGATGTACAAACTTCAGGTAATTAAGCCACTTAATTGAAGGTTACAATGATGCAATTGAATTTCTTCCTCACACTAGCCCTTAGTGACAGGTCCCTCCCTGTTCATGTCCACAGAACACAACAGCTTTTGTTTATTCCGTATTTTTAACCAGGCTCCACACCTGAGAACTGGGTTTCTATTGTAAACCTTGGCCACAACCCAATATCCTTCTATTTCCCCACAAAAGTACTACAGAGATTCAATTTTTTTTCCACATTCCATTATTTTATTCTAGCTTAATTGACTTATTTCCTCCTTCAGTTGACCTGTATAAAATCAGTCACGACAGTGGCCAAAAGCTCTTCATCTCCCTCTCTCCCTCCAGTCAACGGCTGCTCCTTCTCGGTCTTCTCAGACGCCTTTTATTGCTGAAAGAGAACAAAAATGGTGATTTTAAAGGCAGAGGGGAAATTTGCACCTAGAAACTACTAGTTGGACTGTTCCCCAATTGGGATGAGAGCTCTGGGACATGGTCAGAGAGGCCAAACCATCTTTTGGCTTGGGAAAAGCTACGGGGCAAGGGATGGAGCCACCGTTTGAGGGGATGGGACTCCCATCATTTGGGGGGCAAACAGTTCTTACCTGGTTGGCCAACTCGCCTCCTGGCCCCGCTTCCTCGCAACCTCCTTCCTCAGGGTGCTCCCGGCCGCCTCCGTCTCCTCTCACCCTGCCAAAGCAACGGGGCATTAATAAAACCATCGAGCGGAGCCTTCTCATCGCCCCCCGCCTCCCCCCCGAACACACCGCACAGGAGGGTTTCACCAGCCGCTCGCTGAACCCACCACACGCCACAGAAGCACAGTCTGGGAAAAAAAACTGTTGCGGGGCTGGCTAGTGCCTTTGATACGCCGGCCAGCGGATCATTTGCTCCCTAAGCAGAGAGTTAACCACTCGGACATGGCCGCTTAGGAAGTGTGGGCTATGGGAAAAAGTTAATGGCAACAAGTAGGATGGCAAAGAAAGCTACAATTAAAAGTGAGCAACTTTAATGAAGTCTAGAAAGAGTCTCGATAGATGAACACGGATCGAGTCAGGGAATTCTTGTTTCCCATCTTGCTTCCGTACCTACTGGCAAGACATGACGGCATGCCCAACTCTCATCTGTGGGACGCAAGTTGTGCCACAAGCCAAAGGTTGCGTACGGCATGGCTTACAATTATTAGTATTATATTATTATTTTTTTCCATCGGTTGACCAAAATTGTCAAAAGGACTATTTCACAAGGTACATTTAAGACTTTTCAAAAATGAGCTCTCAACAAGAGGAAGGATGCGGACATGAGCAAAAGGAGTTACCTCGAATTACAGGACTATTTCCACATATGAACTAGCCAAGAGAGCAGCTTTCGTCTCAGAGGTTTCTGTTGGAGGCACAACACTTCTTTTCTCCAAGGACACTGCAGTTTCCATATGCTAGCAAAGAATTCTTAGAACTTGTAAGGCAATGACAAAGCTAGCTAATTACGGCAATTTACCTACCATTGCACACCCCTGGCACCCTACTAACGAGGCCGGTGACTACAGGACTGGTTCAGCGTTTCAGTGTAGGCTATTTCTGCATTTTTTGGAAACATCAATTATCCTTCCTAACACCAGCCTTCCCTCCGCTTCCGACTGTCGGTCCTCTGCCTCTAGACACGGTTCACCATTCTTATGTGCAGGTTATTTGACAAATTCACATGTCAAGACCGATTTAATTCTAGCAACTGGTCGGTACGTCTGGCTCTTACACCGTCACTAAGGCTTTTCTTTCCTCTCTCTCTCAGACTGTTCTTCATCATCAAGGATTGTGTTGTGCAATGAAATGTAAATGTCAGGAGCAGAGTTCATTTCAGACGGTCTTTTAATAGGCTTCGTAAAGCCAAAGAAAACTGTATACAAGAATCCTTTACCACTTCAAATACAATATCAATGGAATATGCATATTTCTTCCAGTAAAAAAGGACAATATAAATAAACATTTTCAAGAACCTCTTTTTTTTTTATGGTAAGTTTGCAAGTCTATTTCTGGGTAATTTACATCATTACAACAGTAAAAATACCGTTATGCAGGTTGAACATACAAGCAAGTTTCTCTTTAGATATATCAAGGTGGTTTGCCTTCCAATTTGTACCCAGGCTGCATTCCTACCTTGCTACACTAAAGGAATGTTACAAAAGACGAAGGTAATGCACTTAAAAAAAAAATAATAAAAAAAGAGTCCACAGCTTGTTCAGCTTCCAGTGAACATTGAATTAAAGGTCCTTTCTATCTCAAAAGAAACTGAATTGGGGCCCCAACTTCACAACTTTAAAAAAAAAGGAAACACCTTGGCTCATCATGAAGGATAAAGTAAAATCTGAAGTGCTTTCAAAAAAGATTAAAAACACTTGAAAGCAGAGCTTTCTTTAAAGAAAAGTCTAATTAGACCATCTTATTATCAGAAGCTGTCAGGCTGTGTTTGACAAGATTAGAACTGATAATACTACAAAAGTGGAAATACAAGTAGATGTACTACACAATAACGATTTCAGCGAAGCTCCAAAAATCTTTATAAATACAGCCATTGGAAGGACGATCTTGAGTCAGGAAGGATTTTTACTCGTTGTGTGTAGCTGAGGACAAGAAGCAGGCACAATTGTAAAGGCACTGAAGCATAGACAAGTTCCAGCATTTTACTCCCTTTGCATTATTTCCGAAGCTAGTGCTAGTTGGCTACACCGTACGAGAACTCCCCCACCCTTGATTAAAGTTTGTTAGGGCATCCAAGTTTGGGCTTAGTCTCAAGCTCGAGGAACATACTGTGCTTTGTTTTTTTTAAAAAACCTTGCTTTTTGCCTTAGATCCAAGCAACTCCTACACATGCATTACAAATTAGAACTTTTAACCGGCACAACCACGTCCAAAGCCTGACAGATTTGGTTCTTTAACGGGCCAAGAACAGACATAGCGGTACAGTCCGACTGCGCCGTACGGCGTCTCCAGACTCGAGCAGAGGGTGAGAAGGTTTAGAGAGTGCCTACAGCACACGTACAGCGCTCCCGTTTGAACCAGGACTTACCGTAACTGTCGTAGCTGTCTCTGTAGGAGCCTCCTGAGGACCTGTCGCCATAACCACCTTGACTCCTGCTGCGAGAAAGAGTCACCTGCTTTAGAACTGCTCTGCCCTTTATTGATGTCAAACCAGCAACGAGTCTTCAACAGCCTCCCAACTACCCGCCAGCGGCCACGATGCCTTTACCTGCTATTATAGTAGTCTCTGGAACCATTGTACCCTCCACTTCTGGAGTCAAATCTGCTTCCGCCATAGCCTCTGTCTCCACCGCCTGCAACAGACACCAAAAATGTGCTTTTTAAGCACTCTGACAAATGACATCACTACCACAGGTGCCACGAGTCACACACACACACACTCTCACCTCTGGAGAAGCCACGGCCCCGACCTCTGCCTCCACGGAAAAAGCCTCTGCCCCCTGAGGAGCCCCCTCTGTACCCGCGGGATCTGTTCTCTGATGATTTTCCAGCCTGATCAACTCTGATCTGACGTCCGTCTACAGACTACCCAGAAGAAAAAAATAAACCAGGTCAATATTTAGTTAGTTAAACTGCAAAGCACACACACAGTGAGTTACACACCTTCACTGCCAGGCAAGCAGTACCAAAATTTACTAAGTTCTAGAAAGATCTTATTTAAATGTCACAACTAAGCCAACTACACAGTAAATTCATGTTCAAACAGTAAACAGAGACAATTGCTATAAAACATCACTGTTTTTCGATTGTATATGTTAAATTGTAAGACTTTTAACAGTTTCTTTTTATTTATATAGTTCCATTGCTTTAAAACACTAGACTTATGTTTTTCTGTGTGGCATTGAACAGAGACACATCTTTCTAACTTCTCTTACTCAAGTTTAAGGCAATAAAAATGCTCCGAAACCTCCTCACCTTTCCGTTCATGGCCATCATCGCGTCTTTAGCGTCGTCTATGTTTTCAAAAGTAACAAAGCCAAAACCTCTGGACCTCTGAGTCTCTCTGTCTTTCACCACAACAACTGTAAGGAGTGGAGAAAGAAATGAGGCATCAGCACCGGGGCAATCCATGGGGTTCACAGAACCCCCCCCCCCCAGCTGGGGGCTGGCCTCTTACCTTCTGAGATCTGTCCGTATTTAGAGAAGACTTGTTCCAATGACTGCTCATTCGTGTCAAAACTCAGCCCGCCGACAAAGAGCTTTCCCTCGTCTGATGCCATTCTGACCTGCGAAGGCGAGAGAGTCACAGTCGGTACCTCAAAAATCCTCATTCCCACGACGTCTGGACGCCAGAATTGGTTCAAAAGCCGCCGATAACGGCAGATTCTCGTCGGGCACACGCTCAGGCCCAGTGAGCCGCGCTGTGCGTTACACGGGGACACCCTGCGGGCCGGCTCAGCGAACGAGGCCCACCGCCGGGCTCGGGGCACCGGCAGGACCGGAGACCGCCCCCGGTCCCAGGGCCCCGCCGCTCCCGGTGCCCCCCTGCCCACAGGCCCCGCCGCGCGTGCGCATCCCACCGCCCCGACCCCCGCCCGGCCTCGAGACCCC
>JAOXJM010000014.1:3515609-3535395 GCA_026413425.1 Tringa solitaria | reverse complement strand
AGGAGAAGCTTCTCCCATGCTTAAGCCGAGGCTAATCCAGCAAAACAAGACCAGAAAAAGTTCACAGAATATCAGTTTAAGGAGAGTGTTTACTCACAAACTCCTTTAACAGGCAGTTTTCAACACTACCACAGAAAAATCGCTTATACTTTGTCTTTTTATCCCGCCTCTGTGGGAATGGACTTCTCTTCCCTTTCAAAGCAGCAGCCACGGTGCTGCCATCTGCCCAGTAACAGATATCAGCTCCAAAAGCTGTTCTTAATCGGATTGAGAATCCAACAGGCTCGTGTCACATCAGCGTCTCTGCAGCCAGATGGGTGGCCTCTGACATTCTCATGGTACTTTCAGAGCAGGGTTCCAGCTCCAGGTTCTCTCTGGGACATCTATCAGCGCTGCGGGTGGATGCCGAAGCTTCCCCAGAAGTACTGCTGGAGCCTCCACACTGCCAGGGATCCTCTGAATGCAGGTGGGGACAGAAGCTCCCCCAGCTCCAGGGACTTCCAACGCACCATTCCAGCCCCAGCACCTCCTGCTGCTCCGTGCTGTCCCTGCAATGGTCCACAGTGGGAAGAGCCGGCCGCCTGTGGCCGGCAAAGGACAAGGTTGGGCCATGGCCACCCAGTCACTCCCCCCCAGGTAACTGGAGGTCTCTGCTGGCTTTGGCAGGGGGTGCCCAGGGAGCCTGTCCCAGAGGCACCTCATCAGGCTCTTACCTACACCTTGCCCTGGAGGGCCATTCTACACAAAGAAAGGGTGAGAAAACATCAACCCCCCCACGTTTGGGACCATCTCCTGAACCGCAGCCTGCTTTCCCGATAAAACTTTGGAACTGGCACCAGTATCAACCCCCATCCCCACGCCGCAGGCTGGGTGTCAGGTAAGGCACCGGGACCGACTCCTCCCGGGCTTTGGAGAGTGACAGAGAAAAGCCTCACAAACCAACTTTGCTCTAGTGCTCACCTGGCTGAGATCACGAGATGCCACTTCCCTGCACACAGGGACATTCAGAGTCTCTCACAGCCTGGGAAGTCTAAGCTTTTTTCCTGTTTTCACAGTTTACTTGAGGCCACGAGTGGGTGCTGCGTTAGGAAGCGGCTTAAGGTCTCTCTGAAAACACACCCCAAAAGCAGAGCAAGACCTGAAATCGTCCCCTCCTGGCATATTCACATCGTGGCCCGAGGAGCTGCTGCCCCAGACAAGCCCGGTGTGACACAGGGCTCTGGCTCCGCAGGCACCGGGAGCTGCTGCCGGTGGCCACGAGCAGGGCCCTCAGCCAGGCCCCGGAGAGATCCTACAGACCTCGGCCATCTGGGCTTTATCACTCCCAAATTCATTTTAGGAAGCACGGGTTGGATGCACCTCCTGCACTGCAGAACTGTAATTAGAATTGTGCTCTAGTCTTACATTGCCTTGACAGTAGGGCCTAGGAAGAAAAAAAAAAAAAAAAAAAAGAAGCAGCCTTCTAACAAAACCATCCAGCACAAGCAAGGAGTTTGGAGATAAACAAGCCAAAATGGAGCTCCTGGGACAGATGAGCCAGGATTCAGAGGAGGAGGGAACCTTTCTCCAGAACCCCTGCTCCACAATTAGTGTCTTTAAAAAAGGCTTTCTCTGTAGTGACTGAGCTTGAAGTCAGGCTCTGCTCCGAGACAGACGGCATCTTGCCCTTCTCAGGAATGCAGAGGGAAGGAGTCCCCGTCAGTTCTCAAAGGAACCCTGTTTCAATTAGTCCCAGAGCGCACGAAGGGAGCCACGTCCCCTCCTCCCCTGCTGAGGGTCTGTGGGGATGGACAAGACCCCAAAGAGCTCCCAGGTGGCACGTCCCAGTCCCAGCTGCTGCTGAGCCACGGGCATCTCCTTCGTGGTCACACCACGGCTGTGCTGGAAGCTGCCGGGAGAGCAGCGCATTTTAGGGAGGGGAAGACAGATCTCATTTGTCAGGCAGGAGCTCCGGTTCCTGCAGCGGCACCAAAAGAGGCAAGGGAAAGGCCAGCCCAGGTGCCACAGGAACCGAGCAGGGCTCACATAACTAGATTTTGGCCAACGGTTCCAGCAAGGCCTGTGGGTGGCTTCCTCGGGGATGTGCGTGGCACGCAGCGCTCCTAATTCAATCTTTTGATTTCCTTTCCTCAGGAGTCTGCTTTCACCCAGGAAGCGGCTGCCAAGATGGCAAATTCAGCCTGGGCTGATCCAGCCCGGCAGGATCCTCCAGCACAGACCAGAGAACCCAGCAGCCACCAGCTGTTTTTGCCAGGGGCACTGGAGCTGGAGGGATCCAAACTACACGCCAGGGAGCTGAGGAACATACAGGAGGAACGAGCTCAGAAGGAGTGCCAGCAAAAGGAGCGTTTTAAAGGGAGAAAGCCTGGAAATCGACAGCAACCGGTGTTTTTATTTTGCTGTATTTCAGCTCTGCCTCTGTCTTTCCTTCTGTCCTACTTACCAGAAGAGTAAAAATAGGTTTTTATTAGCAGCAGAAACCTGAATCACTGTACTCTAGTCATAATGATTCTATCCTCTGGGAGGTGATTTCAAATACTTGCATATGCATATATGGTAATGAGGATACAGAGTGAGAAGAGAAATTCATTGAAGTTCTAAGAAAATCAAAGACCTCTTGGAAGGAGCCTCGAGCAATTCTTTATGGAGTAGCAGAGTATTTCCTGGCAAGCAATTTTCCAGCAGGGACAGAGATTCTGTTTTCTACACTGGTGCTAAATGGTCTTAGAGAAGATTTGCTCCTCAGCTGAGGACCACTGGCTCCAGCCAACACCTTCATTTGGCTCAAGAGGCCCCTGGCCACTGACTATGCCAAGCAGCAGTTACTCTCCCCCAGCGCCCAGCGATGCAGATGAGAAGGTCCCTCCTCACCCTGCCTTCACCCTGAAACACAGGCTGAGCTCTAAAGCGCCCCTGGTACAGAACATTCCAGGAAAAGCAGATTCCTCCCTGGTCTGGGGAACATTTCTTCGCTGCTCCCAGCCCTTCGAGAAGGAACGAGGGGAGCAGCACTAAGGAGATCATTTCTTACCGCTTCACAAGCTCATGGAGAATGTCTATGAAGCACAAACCCCACACAGCAGCAGGACAAGCATTAATTTGTGCTCCTGCCAGTTAAGAAGTGGTATCCAGACGGGTCGCTATAATCTATGGGGAGATAAGACAGCAAGGGTCAAGGACTGAATGAAAAGAGGAATCTGGGTCAAGCGATGCTTAATGAGCCCGTCTGGTTTGCAGCTTCCACGCTTGAATCTTACATCAGAAGTCATCACTCTGCTCTTTTCAAGTTCTGGGATAAGCAAGGTTAAAATAAGACTCAGTAAGCACAGCTGCAGCTTCCAAACACTCACAGCTAATTCACTTCCCATTCTAGGTCACAAATATTGCACTTCACTTGTTTGGTACATGGACAATTTTCTCTGAAGCCAGATGCCAAGCTGCAGATCCCCACCCTGCCAGGAAGGGTCGGTTCTGAACGATTCTCCACCTCCCACGGTACCAGGCCAGGGCTCCAAGCTTACTGGAAGGTCACCGTCACCCCAAGAAGTGACCAACAGCACTTCGGTTCCCTTCAGTCCTCCCGCAGACAGACGTGGAAGGCGCACAACAGTGTGCCCTGGGGAAAGGCCACTCAGTAAACAGGCAGCGGCGTCCCTGCTCCAGCTCTGATGACATCAAGAGATAGCCAAGTTCTGAAGTCAGAGTCATAAAAAAATAGAAATGAGTAAGAGCTGCAGTTTTCCCCCGTGCTGACGCCAGGGCAGAGGTCGCCGTTCAGACTCCTCTGAGGAGGGGTTCTGTGCAGGAATGGAGACTCACATTCACACACCACACAGCTGCAGTATGAAATCCATTTGCAGAATGTGGGTAAAGAACCAAAGATCCCTCCCCTGCGCCTGCCCTGGGGAAGGAAGGCAGAGCCAGGGCCAGGGCAAGAAAGGAGAGGAGGAAAGGTCTTGTGTGTGTCCCATTGCGGGGAGGTCACTGCAGGACACCAGGGACAGGAAAAGCCCATCACACGCCACAGCAGAGGTTATGGGGAACCCCTCCTGCTCCCTCAAATTCAGGCAGGGAAGCTGAGGAGCAGCCCCAGCACCCACAAAGGATCTTCAGTCATACGCACCCAGATTTCCACAGGCTCCATGGCAAAGCACCCAAGAACTACCCTCTCGAGGACAAGAGCACCCAGGACGGTGGCACAGTCAGCGTGAGACACGAGCCCCGGCAGGTTAATTTGCACCTCCACTAATAAAAGGTGGAAGTGCCTTCCCTTGTCTTGCTCTAAACCCTTGCAATGGTATCTATGACTGCACAAATTAAGTGTGACACTCCTGGAGAAGGAAGGCAAGATGGTTGCCTTGGAAACAAGGGACAGAGGTAGAATTCTGCATCCACTTCATCACTTTAAGTGCTGCAGTGGGGTCAGTGAATTAGTTACAAAATGCAGTGTACGAGCATTAAGCCCTTCAGCAAGCACAGGGTAGAGAGGAGACGGTGAATAATCTGTGGGGAGCAGGTTGTGAACTCCCTGGCTCCTGGCAGCTTTTCTTCACTGCCCCGACCCCAGGAGTACCAAATATTCACTGAGGTGATCTGTGAAAGTGTCATGTTTTCCATTGACCATCGTCCCATCCAGAGCCTTCTGGGAAGAGCAGGTTCCAAGGCTCTGCCGTTGGTACTGAGGGGTGGCCTCTGGCAGTTCCTACCTCTTGGATGATGGGCTGAGAGTTTTAATTCATTTCCACTTACAGCTCCCAGGATTGACTAGGTCTGAAAAGCCTCTGGAAGCAAGAGAAGAGAATGTAGCTGTGTCTGGCTGGATGAAAACAAAGTCCAGAAACATGAGTTTGATGCAACTTGGATACTCTCGACTGTCCACACGAGCAAGTCACAGGTAACAGCAGCTCCAAGACACGAAAGGAGACTTCCAGCTGCATGGAAAGGCACCGGGTGAGCCTGGTTTGGGGCTGTGCCCCACTTAGCAGGGCAGCCCGGGTAAGTCACTTGACGCCTCCGTAGCCCAGTTCCTGTGCCTGAGCACAGGCTTTTGTGGGAGGAGTGTAGAGAAACCCCAAATCATTAATGACTATTACTCCCCCCCACACTAGAAATCTAAGGATGCTAGAAATCAACTCTTTTCTTACTGAAATGCTTTCTAAAAAACCCCTGACAATACCTGAACGGCTACCTGCTGTCCTTCCCATTGCTTTGTTCAATTTTGAAAAAAAAAAATAATAGAAAAAATCAGGGTCAGGTTGCGCATAAGGGCTGAGCTGCTCTTCTATTTAAAGAACAGCCAGGAGAAGCAAACACTGGATTCTTTAGCACAATGCTCCTGCGCAGAGAGGAGACGGACAGACACATCCAAAGCCCAAGGCTGTGGGCTCTGCTGTGCTTGATGTAATTATTAGGATGGCACAGCAGGAGGAAGGAGGCAATTACTAAGAGGGGAAGAAAAGCCTGTTAAGAAGCACTGGCTAAGCTCACAGCAAACTAATAAGAGACTAAGCCTTGGAAATGCTCCTGTGCTCACAGGTAGAGCCATTCTCCAGCCCCTCTCTGTGCTCCAGGATGAAAAGCCTCAGCACCAGTGACGACCGTGCCCGGGGACTGGTGATCGCACCCCGTCCCACAAGGGTGCTCCAGTTTCTCCTGCTTTCTAATGACAGGCAGGGTCTCCAGAGAAACCTCTCTGCTTCCAGCTGGGCAAAGCTGACGCAAAAACTCACTGCCACATGGGAGAAGTATAAAATCAAGTGTACAAAATGGGGTAACGAGCTCAAATACCCAGCAGATAGTGAGAGAGAACCAATGAACCAACGCCACTTCCCTGAGCTTCGGGGCAGGTCACTGCAGCCTTTGGACCCACAGCATCCAGAGGAAAGAAAGTGCTGTCAGTGCTTTTCTCAACACCATAGACTTAACTCCTGCCATGCTTCTTTATAGCACTTACTGCAAAGCATGGGTTTGCCTGCGTGGGGAGCTGATCCCCACCCCAAGACATACAAAAGCAATCGGTGCTTCCCTCTCCAGCTTGAAGGCCGAGCGCTCCCTGGCAGAGGGGAGGACAGCGGGTAACAGCAGGAGCTCTTCTTTCGGGGTCCAGCTCTCTGCAGTGCTTTAATGCCAGGCAGCGTTTAGATGCCAGCCCTGAGCAGCCTCTTTTACAGCCCAGTGTTACCGGGAGGCACGTGCATGGGGAACGAGGGGCTTGGAAAGCAAACGCCTGCTCCTATCGTCTCCCAGAGCCAGTGGAACCACCAATGCACAGGGCTTGGCCGCCATGAAAAGAGCCAGCCTGACTGCTTAATTAATTGACCAGGCAGCTACATGAGACCTGCCTCCCCAGCCTCTTTGATCTGCGCCAGGGGTAGGTGGTGGTTGCTCTCCGCAGAACTCCGGCGCAGTTCCAGCCCGGCAGGTTTGGTTCGGTGGCTCCTGCAGATGCCTCCTGCACCAGAACATCTACCAGGGACCACCGTCCGACGGTACACGGCGGCTCTTTTCCAGAGATACGACAAGACAAGAAAATAGTGCTCTTCCCGCCTGCAGGGCAGCACAAAGCAGGGCCACCACCTTCGGCATCAGAGCCCCCTTTTGATGAGGCTGCCCGGAGCTCGCTGGGCGGGCAGGGCTTGCGGAGCAGCTGGGGTCCAGCCGCAGCCCCCGTGTCCTCAGAAGCACTTCCCATGCAAACAGCAGATAAGCTAATGCAGCCTCCGCGACGAAGCATCCTTATGATGCTTTTTGTTCTTGTACTTTTATCCGCCCAGGAAATCTCTGCTCAGAGGCAGCATGTTCAAACAGATCCTTTAAAAAAAATAACCCTCAGAGATAACGGGGCCTTTGCCCCCCCCTCCCGACAATGGCAAGGATAAAGGGGGAGGATATGGGGGAGGGAGGAATAGGACATTAAAGAGAAAGAAAAAAAAAAAAATTTCCTATTGTCCTAGAACGCTTCTCCACATACTGATTCCATATGGAGCAAATGCCAAGGGATATTTCTGTCACCAGACTGTCCAGAAAACCAGAACTAACACATGTTACCAAACAGTCCTAGTTCAATAACCCAGCTTCAAGGAACCCCTGTTCTTCTGCTCCATTAGTACCAGCTGACCTCTGAAAAAATTAGCCAGAACCCTTAATTATCCAGAACCAGTCACGCTAGAAACATATTTTCAACATATTCATTATTTACCGGTTAGCAATTCAAATGCTTCAACCGGATGCTCTAATAGGAGGAAAAAAGCCAAGTCGAGGTTGCCAGAGCTCCAGCAGCGCTGGAGGAAGGAGATCTAGTGACTTCCATGTGTCTGCTGTCAAAAGGAAAAAGGAGTTGAGAGCAATAGCACAGGTACATTAGCATGAGAAGCAGAAAGAGAATGACTAATAGGAAGAAGCCGAACACTCACTTGTGCTGCCTTATCTGCTGTATTGAAAATCTCTTGGCTGGGTCGTATTCAAGCATCCCTGAAAAGAAGGAAAAAAAAAAAAGAAAAAAAGTCCAGGTGTGATCACAGATGCTCTCGGCCAAGCTGAAGCCAGGAAGCATAAAGCTCTACCCTTCCCTCCCTCCTCCCACCCCCAGCAGCGACTGGTGTATCCAGTCCTGGTGGCAGCTTCGGGAGCCGTTACCTCCAGGAAGAACCTGCTTCGTCGCTCCCGGGAAGCTCAGCCCAAAGCCCCAGCCCCACTGCTGACGCTCCCTGGTCAGGTCTGTGCCTCAGTGTCCCCACCCGCCGAGTGGCTTTGGCCTTTTCCTCCTTCCCACTGCAGGGACGAAGGCTGGGACAGCCCTGGATCATGTGTCCAAGTGTGTCTCTGGGCAAAGAACATCAAGACTTTGCATTTCACAGATAACGCTATTGAGCTTCCTCCACAGAAGAGCCAAAGCCTCGGGCACAGCGTAAATCCAGGTGCTCAGCACCCCAGAAACTCTGGGCTAGTGGAACTCCATTCTGGAAGTACAGCTGGGGAGAGCTGATTAAAAAATAACCCTACTCTGTCCTTCTGCCCTCGCCAGGGGTTTGATTTCAGGCATCATCAACCAGTGTGGGGGTGAGAAGAGAGGGATAGATTCCTCCAACAGACTCAGGAGGTGCCCGCTCTGCTCCACGCTCGTTAGAAAGCTTGACAACAGAAGGGAAGTAGCAAATTTTGTCAGATTCTTCAGAAACTCGCCAACAGGACATAACGAGCCTCAACCAGCAGCACCCAAGATACTCTCCAGTGAAGGATCCGAGAACATATTCATCTAATGAACATGAACAAAGTCCCACTCTGGGTTACCAGGAGTTTTGCTTTCACTGGATGATCCCCCTTTGCTGCTCCTGCACAGGCAGCACCAAGAGTGAGGGTTTGGTAAGAGAAGAGCTGCCTCCAGCTACCAGCCAGAAGAAAGGTCGGGAAGCAGAACAGACTGTCAAGAGGAGTTCAGAAAGTCAGGACAGGAGCAAACAGTGCAGAGCGCCAGGGAGAGCAGCACGAGGACACAGGGAAAACACAAGGAATGTGAGATCCATCTGGATGGACCCTTCGGAAGGGAGGGCTGGAAAGGAACAGTGGAGTTTAGGTAAGAAGTCACGAGGCCCTCGCAGATGAGGTTCTGCAGATGAAGTTCTGCAGTGCTGCTGACCAGACGTAATGGAGGAGATCAATCACCACCAGCACATGTGGTAACAAAAGCTGATCTGGAACATCTTCCCTGTCAGTTTGGTTTGGATCACGCCTCTAAGGAATACAGGCAAAGAAGAGGTACAGCACGGAAGGACTGAGGTTATTTCCCCCCCAGAAACCAAACTACAGTTTCCCATGGCAACTCAGAAAGGTTTATCCCTGCTGATAACAGCACTAATAGCTCGAGGGCTGACGGGGTCACTGCTGACCCACGTTACACCCTGTGGAGCAGGTTAAAGGAACGTGGGGAGACCCTTCCAGGTTAGAGAAGGTCAAGAGCATCACAGGCGTCTGCCCTCGTGAACTCAAGGCACCGGAGCCTTCAGAGCCCGACTCCCCAGAGCACTTCAGACAGAGCACACCGGAAACTTAGACTTGCCTCGTCGAGACCATGAAAACCACCATCCTCCTCCTCTACTGGAGCCACAGAGGCTGAGCTCGGCAGGAGCTACGGTACAGCTCCCCCTGCTCACGAGCTCCAGACCTCGAGTGGTTCCTGATCTCTGGTACCTTCTCCCCGGGACAGGCCAAAGCCCTGCAAATAAATGAGCAGCCCCGGCTGCAGCTACAGCCCCAGCCAGATGTGGCAGAGGCCTTTGCTAACGAACCGACACTGGAGAAAGCCCTCCTTTCGCCCGTGAGTACTAGGAAAGAAACTCCCTTACAGCTACAAACAATGATTGTTGGTTTATCACCGAACACAGCCTTTATCAGGGCCACCTCCACAACAAGGGTCCTCGCAGTGTGTGTCCCTCCTTTGCTCTGCACCCCAACACGTGTCCGTGGCCATCCCTGCAGCCTTCTTGGGGTCACAGAGCAGCTGAGGCTGGAGGGGACCTCTGGAGCCCACCCCTTGCTCCCAGGGCTGTGTCCAGTTGGGTCTCAAACATCTCCAAGGACAGAAACTCTCCAACCCTTCCCCCCCCAACCTGTCCCAGCTCAACCACCCCCACGGGAAAGGGGTTTTCTCATGTTCAGGCATAATTTCTCCTCACCTTACAAGAAAAGAAGTAATAATTGGAAAACAAGTTGGGAAGGTGGCTCAGAGAAATAAAAAATCCCACACCTAATTAAATGACCTATTAATAAGATTATTAGAGAGTAGTTTCACAGCTGAGCTGCCCAAATGTGTTGGCTTTTTTATTTCCTTTAAAGGAATAGAACTGCAAAGAGATCCTGCCTGAAGTCCAGGGGACAGCAGAGCAAGCTGCCTACGTGAGCTCATTAATGTAACCACGAACAGGTCAGTCGGGACACCCCCCAGCACCCAGTTTCTTTAAAGACCCCATTTCCAGGTGATTTTGGAATCCAGCTTTCAAGTTCAGGATAAACTTCCACACATCCAGGCAGGTCCAGCCAGCAGCTCTCCCCAGAGCTGTGAGGTGCAGGGGGCACTTTGGGATCAATGTCACGGGGGGCTGCAGAGGAGCCGCGACACCCTCGTGAGCCGCTCGCTCTGACCAAGGGAAACAACAAACAGGCAGTAACTCAAGCACTGTTTGAAGAACGACAAGGCTAACGAAGAAATTTAAGGCATTTACCGGATGAAACTGGTACAAGCAGAGGATGAAGTTCTGAGGTAAATTATGAAGAGGCCTAACAGCACAAAGAGCCGTGGTGCAGAGCTGCTCGGCTCTCAGGCAATTAAAAAGGCATAAAGAAGATAATTGAGGAAAAATAATATTTACTTTAATGAAAAAGGACCATATTTCGGGCAACGTCTGAAAGAAGATGGGAAGTCCAATCGCCGAAGCCGCGCGCTCATGCGCTCAGCTGCGTGAGTCACCGCCGGCAGCTCTGTGGCTGGAGCCCTGCACCGAGGAGCGGCTCCGGCGAGACAAAACCATCCCGGCCCGTTCCCCAGGCAGCTCGGAGCCTGCCCACGGCAGCCACAGCCTCCCTCTGCCATTTAGGGTAAAGAGCTCAGGCAGTTTATCGCCAGCGCAGACGAGGCGCTGGGAGAGGGCGATGCTTCAGCCGGACGCCCGACTCCAACCTCTGCTCCCGCGGCACTCCCGAGGGATTCGCGGTGCCCGGAGAGGGGATATTGTGCCCGTTACGGCACGTGGGCACTCTCCCACCCTCCCAAATCACGGCAAGGGGCAATCTGGAAACCAGAGACCACGAGCCTGTCTTGAGCTCCTTCCAGCCTCCAGCCCACACGCTTCCACACACCTCAACGCACACCGGTCACGGCGTGTGACACGAGTCATCTCTGGTTGCCCGCAGACAGCGCGATTTCAGGTGTGTGGTTTGAGGAGCAGGAAAGAATCGAACAGCAGGAGTCGGTGACCTCAGCCTGGATTTCACTTCGGTCTCCAACTCCTATCAACGTTTAGAACAACCGATATAAAGCCAGTGTAAGTGCAATTTGCAAAATGAGACAGGACTTTCTCCCTTCATCCTCCACAGGCAGAGCCAGGCGTTCTGACCACGATCTCCCTCTGCAGGCAAACCTCCAGCCCGGGATGGAGCACGGGCAGAAGGACTTGCCGAGGGCCGGGTACAGACACCAGCCCGGGGACTCCCTCCTACCGCAGAACCAAAGCCTCCCACCATCCGCGGGACAAAATCCTCTGCAGTGAGAGGTCAGGGCAGTTCTACAGAATTGAGACAACAAAATGCTGAGAAACAGCCAACTTGGCCATAACGCCTGTAGTGGAGCCTGGAAATAAATCCAGATGCTTCCCGCAGGGGCTGGAGCCTCAGAGCTTTCTCTTTCAGTAAAAGTGTATTCAAAAAGGAGAAAAGAAAACTCAGCTGGTGCGTTTTTCTTGTCCAGAAGCAAACTGCACACAAGTTGACAAGTCATGTGCAGATGGTGACACAAGAACCTCTCAGCTATTTATAAATGCGTCCACTCTGACACATCTTTCCTGACTGCGTGTACAGAAGCCAGAAGAGCACTAGCCCTTCTTTTTTCTACCCAGGGAAGAGTATAAATAAAGCTTCACCCCTGATTAGGGAGACAAGAGGAGCAGCATCCCAACTAATCTGTTGAAATACACTGTTCATGCAAGTCTCTTTATCAGCCAAATATCACAGAAGCTTTCATTCCTCTAAATTCTGCCTCATCTGGAAAGAGGAACAAAGAAACGAAAACAAGCTTGGGGGGGTGGGGCGGGTAAAAAACCACTAGAAAAAGCAGTCAACAGAAGAACAGAAAAACCTTTTAGAAGCGTATTGTGTGCTCGCCTTGCAGCCAGGCCAGGGCTGTGATCAGCCCAGCACTTACAGCCCGAGAGGAAACGAGCACTCTGCAGCACGCTGAACCCTTCCTCACAATAAACCCAGCACAAACGCCTGCAGCACCGCAGAGTGCTCCCAGAGTCTCTTAAAAGCCCCACAAAGGCAAAACGACGTCCCTGGAGAGACGGAGCCGAGCTGCAGGAACCAAAGCACCAGCCATTCACGGTCTCTGATCCGCTGGCTCATGATTCAGCTTCAGCCTCTGCAGAAGGAGCAGGCACCTAGCAGGAAATGCAGATGTTCTGGAGGAAAAACACGAACTAAATAAAGCATTTGGGGTATGTCACCATGGCTACGTAGTGTCCCCTCTGCAGGGCTCGGCCCTCGCCTGCAGCAGGCTGGGGAGATGCTCAGCGCCCCCAGCATGGAGGAGCTGGGGCTGTAACTCGGTCCCCAAAGGTCCCCCTGGTGCTCGAATCACCAGAAAAAGTAAAGTGTGTCAGGCCAAACAAGGACAGCATCTGGATGTTTTGCCAGCTTTTACTGTGCAATGGCTGCATCCCACAAGATGAGGGGTGGGAGAGGGCTCTCAGGTGAGACGGAGGGAGAACAGCAAGAGGAATCCTCAGGGCCTCCCACCACCCTGGAAGAAAGGGTTAATTTGAGAGAAACACAGACATCTCCCCCTGGCAAGCTCCTCTGCCAGGAAAACAGCTCCACTTGCATCTCTGCAGAGTTCAGAGCAGGAGGGATGAAGACAGCCAGCAGGCTGGATGAAGGAAGAGATGGACAGCCTTGGACAAAGGGCACCAGGTACGAGGCTCCCCTCTTTAAAATGGGGCAGAAGGAAGAGTGGGAGATTCTGACTCCAGGTCTCATCCGGGGGATGGAAAGAACTAAAGAGGGAATTATTCTGCTAGTGAAGCGTAAGATTTTTAAGCTACCAATATCCTCAGGACAAGAAAAGAGAAACAATGGTCACACTCCTTTTCCCCGGGGTCCAACAGCGAGCGCAGCCGAGGGGCTCATCCCGAGGACCCCCGGGGTTGTGCCGGCTCCACCACCTGCAGTTTGAGGCTTTGCCATTCCCGAAGCTGTTAAAGGTTGTGAATGCTTTTTAAAACACATGGAAATAGCTCATTGCAGAACTGGCACGGGGCCAGACAAGCTAAACCAGCTCCCCCCGGGGTGGGCTGTCAGGGGTCCAGCAGCCCCCGGGGCCGTCGGAGCCCCCCCAGAGGCAGAGCTTGGACACACAGCACCATCTGCTGCCACCGAGTTGGGGACACCCACGTCCCCAGCTCCTCAGGGGGCCGTGACCCACAGCACAGGCTGGGGCTCAAGCTCCCCGTGGGCAGCGCAACCTTTCGCCGCCCTTCGAGGCCGTAAAATGCTTCGAAATCGTTAACCTTTTTTTTTGGCTGGCCACAAACGGCACCAGCACCACGGAGGGGACACGGCGCCACACACAACCCCCGCCGGGCGCTGACACCCCTACTCCGAGCAGCCTGACCACACTCACCTCCCACCCCACGCAAGAGCCAGAGAAATAAACCTGAAAGAAGGGAACGTGGTTTCGTGTTTGAGGTGTGACCTTTCACAGGGGGCTGAAGACAAGGGTGAGCCCGAGCAGAGGGCTGGGGAGCCCCCACCGCAGCCGTGGGGCGGCAGAGCTCGGGCAGGATCCCACCTGCTGGAATCACAACCCTCTGCGCCGCCCGACGGGCATCACCGAGGGATGGTCACTGCCCTCCCATCCAGCTTCCAGACGGAGAGACCACTCAGTGCTAAACCTCAGACTGCTGCAGTGACAGGAACACAAAACCCCAGAGAAAACCCACAGCCCTCTCCTGCCACCCCAAAAGCGCCACCCTGGCTCCAGCACGGCCCTGGGGTGACAACAGGGACTTGTCACTTTGCCCCAATACCCTTGGCAACTCGAAATTTGGGGGGAAGAAGATGACAGAGAATGAAGGGAATACATTCTGAGCAGAGGCTGATGAGGAAGGACAGCAGAACCTGAGGACTCAGTACTTTATGTTACAGAAAGCTCGGGCAAGAAATTTAACCGAGTGTTCTCACTTGCAAAACCACATCAATGCTCTGATGCCATTTTAGATTTAGTCTCTCGTGGGCTTTGTCTTTAGGTTTAAAAGCTTCCCAGAACAGAAGAAACATCATGTAAGAACCAATTCTATAGAGCAGTGACTGCTTCAGGGTCTAGTGTATCTTAGGAAAACACCAGTGTTTAAGATCTCTCAAAGTCTGACCACAGGGTTCACCAGCAGAACCCCCCTTTCTCCAGGTCCCTGTACTTCCCAGGATGCGGAGTGAAGCTCTTCCCAGCACCACACAAGCTGAGCATGTGCTGCACCCACAGATTTCACCCGCACTTTTGGGGTCCCTTGGGAGACTCACCTCTCAATAAGTCTGAGAGCGGAGGACCACAATCCTCTGGAATTGTGTAGTCACCTTTCCCGATGTTTTCAAATAACTTATAGATATTATCCCCTTCAAAGGGGTACAGACCCGTCGTGATGTTGTATCTGTGAAGGCAGAAGGAGAAGCCGAATGAGGAAACGCACACAGAACGGGGGCTCAGCTCTTACGTGAGTACATAAACCTAAAGCAGCCAAGAGGAAAATAAAAGATGAGTATTTGACAGGATTTGGAAAGCCTCTTTAAACTTAGCCCTCCTTTATCACAGCCTCTTCATTCACATGAGTCAAAACCACCATGACACCTCCCCGACGGGCTGGGATGGAGGAAACTTAAAAATAAATACTAGAGATACTTGTGGTTTCTATTCTTACAGCAGCTGTGCGTCTCTGATGCTGGGAAGGGGCTGGCAGATACGCACGGGGAGTAAAGATTACCTTCTGCAGAATTACAAGCACTTTGGGGAACACACTCCCATCCAAAGGGGGGACCAACACACCCCCCCACCCCCGACACCACCCCGCAGGGCAGTGGTGACAGCAGACAGACAGGACTGAGCTGTCTGGGGGGGGGGTTAAGCTCTGTAATGACAACACCTGGACGCTGCCCGGGCACTTACAGCGTGACCCCCGCGGACCAGATGTCTACTTTAAAGCCTGAAAAGGTGTCAAGGCCATTGGCGATTTCTGGCGGCTGGAATGCTGGCGACCCCTGGCTCGTCCTGCACGTGTCGTCCTCCGCAAAGGGATGCAACGCCTGCGACACAGGGGACACGTTAGCTCCAAACCTCCACGACAAATTGTAACTGTTTAGAAAAGTTTCATCTGGGGAAACAGGGGCAAACTCTGCTACTGAACATCTGCTGACATAGCGTGAGAAGGTGCCAACAGCAACCACACGCCAACAGTGACATTCTTGCACCTCTCCTCCTGAGCTAGGGCACTCTTCAGGTAATAAAGAGGATAAAGTTACGTAGTTTATCGCCTTTTCACCAGACTTTGGGGTTTGTCTAAGATGATGAATTCCTCTATACGCTTCCCGGATGGAAGCTGTGGGCTGTTTTGCCAATTGCAATAAATATTCAGAGTCGCTGCAGAGCCCTCTGCAAGTGGAACAGAGCAAAAGCCTAAATGCACAATAAACCAACCGACACCACAAAGGCGACCTAAATCTAGAGTGTCACGCTTCCCACATTCCTGACTTCGCTGCCCTTCTCACATACCTCTGCTACGCCTAAATCGGATATTTTTAGTGTCCCGTTGGTTGTTAGCAGGAGGTTCCCCGGTTTTATATCCTTGTGGACAATCCCTTGGCTGTGCAAGTATTCTAAGCCGTCTATAAGCTGGCAAAAGTACCTGCAGGAAGAGTTAGAGGAGAAAAAGTCAAGCACTTCCATAGACCGTGACTACATGAACTACCGGGTACAAGTCCGAAATACATTTACACTGGGTGAGGAACTCGAGGTTGAAGTGTGGGGTGTAAGAAATGGCACTAATCTCCTGCCAAAGTCCGCACCAAAGCCCTCTCCACAGCTCCCCGTGTTTTCTAAGTGCCGAGCCCCAGGCTGGCACAGGCCAGAGTTAACGCTGCTTTAGCCAAAGTGAAGTTACACCAGCGAGTTTCCTTCATCCAGGAAGGGTGTTTTGCTGAACTTCAGGGCAGAGACCATGTGCAGGGCATTACTGTAACGTAACAAGGGCTGACAGCCCAGCAACAACTGCGCAGGCAAGTTTTTTATCTCATAATATCCAGAAGCAATACCTGATCTGTAATCTCAGACGCCTTCTTTAAGTATAATGAAAATATGACCATAAAATGACATAGTTACCACAGATTTGCTGGTCTGCACTGATTTGAGATACGTGCCAATCTTCTTGCAGCTATTTCCAGCACTCTGAGGTTCCTTCACTCGCGGAGTGAAAGGGGCTGCAGCTGATCCTACCTAGGGACTGCCCAACCGCTCAGGCTGGGTATTGCCAATCCCTAATCCACCCGAAGACGTTAATCTCTCCTCTGACACCGACCCGCAGGGCTCTCCTCCCTTCAGACAGGGCAAGTCCTCGGGGATTCCAACCCCACACGTCCAAGCAGCAGGAAAGGGGCTGGAAGGGCTGTCACGAATCTTGTGACGCAAAACAAGAGTAACAGAAAATTCAATAGAAAGATGGTTTTTCTTCCCCGAATCTAAGGGCTGTCCCTGCCATCACTTCACTAGTTTTTCACTGGATGTGAAAGATGAAGTTCTTACACAAAGCCGGTTTAATGTGCAGCCAGACAAAGCAACAGATCAGAACGTGCTCTTGAATTCCCAGAGCAGAGCAGCGAGAGGCTAAAGCAGCCCAAGGCACAGAACCGGACTTACCCGTGAGCCTGAAACACCGGAAACCTCTTTTCTGGGACACTGTCCAGCATCTCCTGCATCCCGCACACACAGTACTCCATCACCATATACGTGGAGGCAGAGTTAAGGAAGATTCCGGGTTAAACGCTCCCCAGGCCCACGCACTGGTACCTGCCATCACACACCGGAGGGGCAGAGTCCGAGCGGGGCTGCTCCTCCCCAGGCACCCACCTTCCTCCAGCCCCCCAACGGGAGCAAAGAACCCACCAGAAGATTTTTCTGCTCAATGACCAGCTGCAACCCCGTGATCAGACCCGAAACAGGATGCCAACTCCACGGGAGTTAAGCTGGAGATCTCACAAACACGATGGAAGTGGGATAATACTCTGAAGTGGCTACAAGAAGCCTGGAACCCCCCGGCAGAAGAGCTGCAGCCCCTTCCCCCAACGGCCCGGCTGCTCTGCACCCGATGTGACAGTGAGCCCCTATCACCCCCCCCAAGTTTCTGTTATTCCTAACTTCTGTCCCAAAACAATATAGTACATGAACAGTGTGCACTATTTAACAGCTGCTGCTTACCCCCGTCCCCACAGCAGTACTTCAGTAGCAGGAGGAAGGATCCCCAGGGAGCTGGGAAGCTTTTCTGAGACCGCATGGATAAAAAAAGTTACAGCAGAATGCCAAGAACTGGCAGCACTTTTCAGCATTTGTTCCCTTGCAGCACATTCTAGTTTTCATCTCCTTTAACGCTGGGGCCAAACAATGGAAACTACGCAACAGCCTAAAGCAGTAACTGCCTGTTTCCCTCCTCTATCCTGGCTTTTCCAGGCAGACTCTGCTCCAGAGGGGGCTGCTGTGAACAGACCCTGAGACATCTGCTGGCTCTGCCAAGGGAGTGCACCTTCCAGACCCAGCAGAGAAGAGCAGGGCCGTCAGGCAGTCCATGTTTCCAGCAACACAACGTGTTTCTGTGGTCCCTGTAATTATTCCTGGCAGATGCCTTCTTAACCTAAGCCTAAAATAAGTTGCTTATGTCCCAGGATGCCATCTTAACTCCTGAGGCAGGAGAGGCTAACGGGATGACCTGTGCTTTAAGCAGGATCTGCACGAGAGATGGTGTTGCCTTTTTGCAGCCCATTCTATCCTGGAGCTCAAAACACTCTGCAAACTCGTTAAACTCGTGCCACGTTCCCCATATGAGCCGCCCTTCGGAGGATGCTACAACACTGAGATTTTACGATGGGCACAATGCCACCCAGGAAATCAGCAGAAGCAAGAATAGCAGGAAGAGCTCCCAAAATTCATTCCTACTGTTTCTTACTCGGGAAGAAATCTGTGAACTGCTCATATCACAGGGACGTGGAGGACGTCGACCCTCCCGCCTTCGAGAGGGCAACACTAACAGCGATTACACAGGCTGCTCCCAGGAAGCAAAGCCCAGCTCTCGTTCTGATCTGCAAAGCACAGCCCGAGTTTGGGCCGCTGGCTGCCAGGCTGGTTTCACCCCTTCCTTTGTGCCTGCTCCATCCCTGGGAGAGCAGCCAGCCGAAAGCACGAGCTTCCAGGCTGGAGCAGATCTGTTACAGGTGCCCCAAGACAACGGAGGCTCTCAGTTCCTCTGATCAATAGGGTTCTGCTCCCACGCACCACAGCACGTACTGGTGACAGGAGCTGTTGGGGAGGGTGCCAGCTGGGACGCTGCTTATTGAACTGGGGTTATTTTCTGCCTGGATTAGTTCTCCATTCATCACCAGCTCCGCATTCCCAGCCACGGCAGGTCATTGGAGCAGCCCATTAGATACTAAACACAGTTGATATTTTTAATCCAGTCGCCACGGCTTTCCCTTTCCCAAAGAAAATCATTGCAGGCTCTGACTCGGCAGGGAAGTTGTTAAAGCAGTACCTGCCCAAAGAGGGCTGCAGCCCGTGCTTCACTTCCACCAGGAACTCAGGTGGGAACAGAATCCTTCCTTCTACAGCCCCAGTTTCAAATGCCACAACAGTCATTCTGGAAATGAGGACTTTCTTTTTTTATTAGCAATGGGGAAGTTGACATCCCTCCCCTCCACCCCACCCAACTTCTACCTTGTGTCGCTTCCTGCAAGGCACGAGTGTGGGCACGAGCACGACTACGCGTGCGATGGGCAAGGGAATGAGCTACAGCCCCAGAGAGAGCTCCTTTGGGGCTGGGGCTGTTCCCAGACCCACTCACCAAGCGGCTGCCACGTCCTCGGCCACGCTGCACAGACACCGGCGGATGGGAACAGTGAACCTACACTTCAAAGGGGAAAGAACCAAACCCAAATCTGTCCTTTTTCAGCCACTGCTGCTCAGAAAACAACACACAGACCACCCTCCCGGGCTGAGAGAGGTCACGTTCCCCAAGGACCGTTTTGGGTTGTCATCACCTGGAACCAACACACGAGGTCTCTCTCGGGCTCTGTTTCCCTGCACTTCTCCTCCAGCAGCCCAGCTCCTTCTTAATTAAATGCTGTCTTTCTATAGAGAGTAATTGAATTGCAGTCCCTTCGCTCTGTTAAGGCTACAAAACGCAAGCAAAAGTTGTCATGCTTTTTTATACTAATGATTTGGTGGCAGAGCATTTGATCTAATTAAAGCACACAATTAAATCACCCATTTTCTGAAGTGCTGTAATTGGAAGACAGTATTTAGAAAACACTGTCAAAAATAAAGCAACCATTTATAACACATACTACGACAGCTCGGCTCAATGAACTCACACACTGGTCTGAGTCAAAGAGCACTCTAAGTGTGGCAGACTCATTAGAAACCCAGCTACTGCTTGAAGTTAAGCTGTAATTAGCGTGGTCACTGTCTGGCAGACACAGGGCACTGGAAGAACTTGTTAAAGTCTGAAAATGCCCTGAGATCTCGAGGCACAGCTTCGATCCGAGAACGGAGCAGTTCAGCTCAAGCAGCCGTAGGTCTCCCAGGAAGGACACGCTGTCGGTCTCTCCTGGCCATTACACACTTTAGGTCACTGAAAGCACCGTCACAGGGAACTTTCAAGGAACAGCAGGACAGAGGCAGCTCGGGAGCTCACTTCATCTCGTTAGGGAGAACCAGAGCACAGCAACTGCCCCCAGAAATGGCAGCAGCCCAGACCCCCCGGAGGGAAGG
>JAOXJM010000014.1:3483635-3495014 GCA_026413425.1 Tringa solitaria | reverse complement strand
ATACGGTGTTGGGGGATATGGTGTAGGGGAGAACTTTGTAGAGTAGGGTAGATAGGTTGGAAGAGACCCTTGGGATCATCAAGTCCAACCAAATGATTCTATGAAAGTGGGGATGGAGCAAAGCGTGGAGAGTCAGGGAGCCCTGTTTTCTTGGCTTCTGACCTTAGTGAGTTAAGCTCTTTGTTCTTTTCTCTGTCCCTTTAATTGAATAGTGTAATAACATATTTCTGCCTTGCAGGTGTGCTCCTGGGGCTGACTTCATTTCAGATACTTAAACAAAATACTTAATTTTGCTGTGCGAAGAACTGGTTTTGCCTAACAAAAAAGACCTAAGTTGCAAATAGTGGAGAGAATGGAAAAACTGGTATTTCCATTCATGTTTTGGATTATCCTCAGGGAAAAGATCTGATACTTCTGTTTGTGTTGAACTTTGGTACTCAGACACTGTCTTTGTCTGTCAGTCCCCGTTCTAAATGGGCTGGAGCCCGGTGGCTGCGCTGCGAGGGCACTGTGCCGGCTTCACCAGGGGAGATCCTCACTGCTCTCCCGCGGTTTTCCTGTTCCCGGAGTGAGTCACTGCCGGTGGCAGCGATTGGGGCTCTGATCCGAACCCTTCCCATCCCTCAAGGCACAACGTTGTTTGGTCTGAGCCGTCCAAAAATACAGCGAGAAGAAACGCTAAAGAGGAACTGGAAGCCAGCGTGGCGCTTGAGACATGAAAATGGCTTTTAGGAGTTCTGTAGCGTTAAGTTCCCATTCCTTTGCACACTTACATACTAATGGTGTTCTGAAGAATTCCCTCCAGCTGCAGTGCCCACAGGTGCCTGTGTTGTTGGAAGGAGTGGAGTAGGGGTAGGAGGTTTGGGGCTCCCTCCCTGCTCCCCGGGGGAGTGGAATTAATCTGCGGGAGGAGGAACTGGATCACATTTCTGAGCCCTTTTTGTCATTGTGTGGTAATTCACGATGGGCAGGTTCAGCTCTGACTGCTCTGTGCATGCCTGTGGTTTCCACCCATCTTCCTTCAGTGGAGACATGTAAAATGCAGTACCAGAGGCTGAAGCACGGCAGGAGGAAGCGCCAGCGGTGACTGAGCGGGCAGTGGCTTCTTCTCGCCTCTTGATGGAAGATCCTGCTGAGCTGAGCCCTTACCCACAGCTCCATCCATCCTGAGTATTGCAGAGCAGTTTGTTATGTTTTTGAAACTGGAAACTGTCTGCTACAGTAGTGGTCCCATAAATTTCTAAAAAGCTTAAGCTGTTAAAAAATTGAAGTTTGTGCTCTGTAACCTCTGGGCATGACGAATTCTGCAGGAATTCCAGACCGAACCTGCCCCTTACCACCTGGGCTGAACAGCAAACTTGCCTTAAAATTGAAACTGTTTTTATAGCTTCATCAGAATGACTCGTGATACAATCAAACTGCTCTTGAGGCTTTATTGTGCCGTGTAGGGAATCGGTTTCGTTATAAAACATCAGCTGCTCAGCCAGAAAGGAGCGAGTCCGATGGTTTTCAGGCCGGTGAGCTGAGTGCTCGTGTGCCATTGCTCAGGCTGGGAAATGGCTTTGCTGGTTTCAGCGCTGCCTGCAGAAGGGAAAGAGTGAAGTTCCTGAAGGTGGGAACCTTCTCCTTGTGGTGTTGGGGTTCACTTGCCATCTGTCCCACCAGGGCCCGTCCCTCTGGCTGCCCTGTGGAGCCAGTGCTCTCCTCTTCCAGCCTTTAACACAACTCCTGCTTGCAGGAGCCCTCTCTCTGCTGAGTCTAGAAACAGAAACGTTCCTGCTTGGTGGTGAGTCAGCAGCTCTACAAATTGTGCTTCAAGACAATTTTTTGTAATTATATAGGTTTTGTGGCAGGGAAATGAAAAAATCCATTCCAGTGATTTTCAGGGGATTTATCCTCGCGCTGTCTGGTGTGTGGTTGGTTGGTTGGGTTTGGGTTACTCTGTGGGTTTGTGTTTTTCGGTCGTATTGCTCCCTGAATAGTTCTGATGGCACTGGAGTGCTTGACTTAGTTCTATACGTCAAATAACCCATCTGTAAAACACCAGCAGCCTTGGGATGGGGATTGGTGCTGTGGGACATCTGTGCATGAAGGGAACGTCTCCTCAGAGGGGCGTTACTTTGGGGGGGGTTTGTTGAGGGGTTTCCTGCTCCCAGTGTGGCCCGGAGGACATGACTGGGAGTCCACGACATCCAGTTCTGTCATTAACTGCAGTGCTGACTTTCTTGGTGTCTCCAAACACAAGGTCTCCAGTTTTTGGAGTGCCCACCTGTAAGACTGAGCTGCACTTTGATCTCCTCAGAGGGGTTATGTCAGGCATGTTCAGTGCATTGTCCTTTACCGTCTGACCATTGCTCAAGTGTGGAAGTGCACAGTTCCTCAAGCAGGTTTCCTTCGTTTTGCTAATTGGGCATGATCTATTGTGCAAGAGTTTTCCTAAGGAACTAATGCCGTTTTAGATGGTGGTGCTCGGCAGAGACTCTGGGCAGTGAAACCTGGTGGTGTCAAGACACGAGATAATGTAGCACAGACGGGGAGAAATTCTGGTATTGATTTTACCCTTCCTAAGTTACTCTGGATGTGTAAGTAAAGCTGTATATTTGCTACAGCCGTTACGGGAATAACTGCTGCTGATTTCCTATCAAAAGCTGTTACAAATAGGGGGAAAAAAAAAAGGTAGCAAAACCCCTGAACTCTCTGGTGAAAAGAACAGGCGCAGAATTTAAAGGCACCAGAGGATACTGGGATCTTTAAAGCAGTCTCTGACGTTGACCTCACCACTGCTGCTCAGAGATGGTGGAGCAGTATTTAAAGGTAATCTTTGGGGGGAAAAAAGGGACACCCACACACCCCATCCCCTGAAAAAACCCCAACTGATGCCATCTGTAGCTCCCTGCTGCATTTGAAGGCAGCCTGCTAAAGCTCTTCCTGCTGCTCTGTCTCCCTCGCAGCCTGTGCCACCGGCGTCCCTCCAGCTGGAGAGTCTTAGAGTGGGTCCATGGAAGTGGAAAAGGAACCTTGTCGTAGGTCTCTGCTCCCCACAGCGTCGTTTGGGGACTGGGATGTTGCAGCATGGGCTTTGTTTATAATCGAGGTCCTCTTGTTAAATCCACTGAGACAAGAAGAAAAGCCATGGATTTAGTGACTGGGAGGAGGAATGAGAGGGGGCTATTTTTAAGCAAACCTTTCAATTTCATCCGTTTTGTGCACTGGAGAGAAATGGAGTCATGATAAAAGTTTATCTTGTCTCTTACTACTTTATTCCTTAGATGTAGCTTAAAATTTCGTAGGATCTCTTGTGGACGGCGGCGGCACCCCAGAGCAGTGTAAAGGCAGAGAAGGCAGCAGCCCCAAAGCCCAGAGAGGAGCATCCCCTGACTGGAGCTCGGGGTGGTTCAGTTCTCACTGGCGCAGCTTTTACTGCGTCTCTTCACAATGGATCTGGGGTCAAAGGCTCATTCTGCATCCTTCTTCACCAGCTCTGTTGCAATAAATCACTTCTCTGGGGAGGAAGAAATCATTGAGCATTTTCATGTCTTCACACTCTCTTGTGTGCGGAGCTGCTTGGTGGGTGGGATGTGAGTATTGGGCTGCCCGAGGACATTCGTCTACAGCCCTTTGTCTTCAGGAGATGGAACATAAAGCAGGTTTTGCTTAAATAATAGGGCCTGGGCATCAACACTTCAGTCATGCTTGAGTGGAGCCAGAGCACCCACTAGTACTGAGGAGCTGAGCTCGTCAAGAAGGGCCATGATTAAGCAGCTTCTAATGAGGCTTTGAGACTGCGAGTGGTCAACAGGCTGCATTTTGGGACCTCTGGTGTTAACACTTGGCTAATAAATCAAGAGGCCCGAGGCCAGTATAACAATATTAATTAGGATGCTGGCGAAGTGTTTTTAGCTATTTTTTGCTCCTGAGCTTATGGACTATAAAGCCTGAGTGTGGATTTTATGGTGTAGTAAAAAGAAACACTTTTGCTTGTAAAAGAATGATACTGCAGTAAATTTCTGGTGAAATAAAGCCAGTGAGAAGGATCTAGGTGATCCCAGGCCTTTGTAAAGAGCATTCATTCTGTTAATGACTTATTAAAATGGTTTGAGATTTTTGTAGCTTAATGATCTTTTCGGGTAGCTTGGTGCTATTTCTGCTGGAGTACGACTTTATCCTCTGTAGGTGGTGTTTGGTTGTGCTTTCCTAGGGAAGAAGCTCACAGCTCAGGGTGTCTCGGGCATTAGGGGTTTGGAGGACTTTTTTGACAATTTTTCAGGCTGAGGGAAAGAGGCAAAGATGGGATTAGCAAACTCTGCAGCTGGTTCAGACCCTTGGTGGCCGACTCCCTCTTTGGCCAAAATAAAAGAGGGAATACTTTTTTTAAACCACAAAGTGCATCACCTCTGGCAAATGGTTTAGTTTGGTCTGGAAGCCGTATCTTGTGAAGGTGTTTGTGTGCCCGCGGGTTGTTAGAGGAGCAGGGGCTGCGGATCTCGGTCCCTGCCCTCGCCCAGAAGGTCCCCTGATGCCAGGGCTTTGCCAAGTGACTTTCCTGAGGGATCAGTGTTGGCCTCTCCACCCTGGGCTCAGGGAGATGCCCTTGGTCCTCTGCTCGGGGCTCTCCTGGCCTGGCTGCTGCCACCAGGGAAAGAGAGAGGCATTTTAATTTCGCTTTCCATTACAAATGTAGAAATAATTTTGTCCGCTGAAAGGTCACTTATTTTTAAAGAGACTCTGACTCAGAAATGACTTTTCAAAAATACTACTTGTAGCAACTAGTATCTTTGAAATGATCAAAGCTGGCATATTTTAAATTGCGGCTTCAGTCTGTGCTGCTGAGTTCTGCTTGGCCGGCTCGCCGGGGGGGAATGTATGGCCCGTTCCATTTACTGGGCTGTCACGGTGCAGCCTTTGGGGGCAGAGAGTCGTGGGGGGCAGAAGAGGGGCAAAGCAAAGTGCAGGGAAAGTAATGACACCGTGGATGCTTTTCTCCCGTTTCTCTGGCTGTTTTTACCATCTCTTTTTGTAGTCTTAAATCCAATTGGAAATTGAAGTCCTGTGGGGACATCACTCCATCGCTGCTCCCAGGGACCACATTCCACCTACGTAGCATGTTTTCACGGAAACAAGTGATTTGGGGGAATTGATTGTCATGAGTTTGCATGGAAGTGCAGAATCTTTTTGTGTATTAGGCAGGAAGATTCCTGGCAAAAGCCACAGCAGACTGTGATGATCTGCCCAACTGCAGCGGGGTTTGCAGCAAGGCAGAGGGAGAGGTGCGTTTGATATAAGTTTGCAGGTCTGGGTGAATTCCAGGTGTGGTGATATTTGAGAACTCTGTTTCCCAGTAAAAAAACCTCTCTTTTATAAAAGAGGCAACAGGCATTTCACAGGCTGACGTCTGTTTACCAATCTCTTAGCTACGTTTGGTCTTAGAAGTGTGGGGTTGTGTGGTTTTTTTTTTTTTTCCCTCCCCTTTCGTAAAATTTAAACAGTGCATTTCTTTTCCACCCCAGGACATGGTGCAGGGTGAAGAGCACAGATAAGGACCCTGCCGCCGCTCCCCTGCCCGCCCCCAGGACTTCATGCGGCAGGACGCGGGCTGATGCCCTCTGCACGCCCTGCCATGGACGGGGGGCAGCACTTCCCACAGCAGGAGCACCAGCAGCCGGGCAACGCGCTCTGCAGCCTCCCCGGCCTCCGCTCCCCACTTCCTGCCCCAGCCATGGAGGTGAGCACCCCAGCAGCTTCTCTGGAGGAGTGGGGACAGGCTCTTCTGAGGGTGTCACCAGAGGGGTCTGACAATACCTCTTTAAAGCTTGCAGGTGCCAGGCTGCTCAGGAGAGGACTAAAGGGTTTAAGCAGAATTGCAAACTTTGTTTCTCCCCGAGCTCGTCTCCAAGACGTGCTAAATCTATTGCTGGGTCCTTCTCTGGGAGAGGCAGAGATGAACAGGGCTGTATTTGTCCTGATACAGCTCTAAAACGGGACCTGGTCACTGGTGTGTTTGTTTTCAATGGGGCAAAAAGCAAACCTCTACCCCAAAATAGCTTATATGTCCCTGCAGTTTTCCATTCCTAACTCGTTTGAGTTTTGTCACACGGAGGGATACAGTGGTTAAAAAAGGAGAACCGTTTCACCAACTGCATGTTACTTCCAGCATGAGGTATTGGTGCTTTGGACACAAAAAAGTACAGAAGAAAGGCTGATCTGTAGCTGAGTGATAAGGTGCTGTGTTCTCTCCGTGATTGTACTGGGACGTGCTGAGCTAGAAGCTTCCCGTTAATGTCAGAGGCTGTGTGGGGAGGTGGGGAGACAGAAAGTGAAGGCTGGTTTTGGGTGTTACCTGTCCGAGCCAATTACAAGTTAATGGGTTGGTGCTCACTTTCTGCAGAGGCTGAGGTTAAAGGGCTGGGAGAGGGGTCTGACCCTCTTGTCCTCTTGAGGACAGGAATAGGAAGGTGGGTTCAAAAGCTGGAACTGGGGTGTAGCAGTGGATTTCTCCTGCTGTGGGGGACGAAGAGCTGCCCTGCTCACGGAGGGCACTGGGGGAGAGGAGTCTGAGCCTGGCCCCGGCTCTGCCGCTGCGGGAAATCGTGGTCCTTGGCTGCTGTGACTGCTCTGGTTTCTCCTTCCAGAATTCCATGCTGGCTGCTGACTCCTGGAGTAGCTGCTATCCTGCCTCCTTCCCAACCTCGTCCTTCCCCAGTGAAAACCAGTGAGTGCTCTTCTCATTTGTATAAATTCCCCTCTGCTCTTGCACACCCCGTGATTCGACTGTTTCTTTACTGTTTTCCTTGTTTACTTTACTTCACTAACTGATGGGGAAATAATTGCATCACACACTGATCTTGTGGCATTTCATAAACTGCTACATCTTGGAAAAAGCAGCAAACAGGTTTTTTTAATTAAAAAAAAAAAAAGAAAACCTTTGATTTCTGGTAAACCTGGAGGCTGCTCTAAGGGAGGAACAGCCCTGTTTCAGCCTGGATTTGTTACTCTAATGGAGTTCTTAACAACACCCCGTTAGCACAGCCTCGCTGAGCAGAGACATCATGCGCTCTCTGGCTTGTACAGATGGTGCAGGCGAAGGAGAAGGCTTTCCTGGTACCGGGTGACAGAATTACGGGTGAAATTAAGTTAAAATCTGTTGCTGTGCAGGTGACTGGAAGCTGACTAAATGTTACCCTCTCACATCTGTGTTGAAAACCCCGCTCATCCCCTAACGGTGCAGCCCAGAGTTCATCAGGAGTCATGACTCTTTCCTCTGGTTGTAGCTGATGTTCTTCACTGATAACCTCTCCCCACAAGGTGTGAGGTGACGAGTACGGGCTCGTGTGAGAAACTCTGCCTGGTTCTCAGTAGCGCTGCCTCACGCGTGGCACAGCTTAGTGCTGTAACGCGGAGTCGTGGTGGGTTTCGGTAACCTTTGCGTAGTGACAGTGGCCCTGTCTGCTGGGAAGGCCATCAGCCACGTGCTTTCTGGAGTCACTGCAAAGACTTTTCTAGATTACATGCCCAAAGTAGCAGTTTTGAGGGATCTTTGCATAACAATAAAGATTGTTCTTCTTTTCCCCCATTATGATGAGCCTCCATCCTGAATCAGAAGGTAGGATATGACAGGAGATGTTTGGGACAGCATAAAGTGTCCTTGTGCCACCACTGAGTGATTAGATTGGGGCTCTGGGGACTGGAGATGCTGGTGTTGGGAAGAAGGGTTGGAGGCTGTTGGTTGGCTGCTTTGGTGTCTCCATGAATACAGGGAGTGGCAGAGGTACACAGGATGTGTTTTTATTTAGGTCAGAGGTGGGAGGAAGGAAAAATAAAAGAAACAGAACTTGATATGGTGAGTTGAGTGACTGTGTTCCAGGTGCTGGAGGGTGTAGTTTAACCTCCTTCCTGAAGGGATTGTAGCATCTTTGTAGGGGACAGAGATCCAGTCTCCTGAGTGTGGAAGGTCTAGCCTGGCAGCAGTGGGAGTTGGCTCTTCTGCCCAGAGAGGTGAGACCTGTTTGGTCTCTGCATTGGTTCTGCTCGTTCTCCCCAGCCTGCAGTGGGCTGCCCGGTGGCCATGGTGGGGTGGGATGGGGCAGTTCTTGTGGGGTCACCGAGAAGCTGTACCACTGGTGCTGAGCAGAGCTCTGCCTCCTGGTCCTTCCCGTAGGGAGCACGGGAGAGGAGCTATGAGAGAAGTTTTGTGTCTTTGCTCTGGGCTTGCCCGGCTCTGATTGGAAGAGGATGGACTTTTTAAGCACGATTCCTGTAAATTACACTTTGTGAATCCTCGGGAGAGCTATAACAGAATTTCTGTTTTGCTGTATTGAACCACAAGATTAGATTGTGTTTATCTATTCGGATCGGCTTTTTTTCTTTGACCATTTGTTCTGATTTTGCCCCTCGCTTTCTTCCTGTTCAGTGCTGCTCGTGTCAACTCCACTGGAAACCTTACAGCCTTGATCCTGCAAAGACATGCCTACATTCAACAGAACGTAAACTTGTTGACTTTGCTATAGTTCCTTTTGGAAATGAGGCTTATTGTAGTAATTATTCGCTAGAGAATGATTTAGCCAAGGCTGCACCTTTTGCTTCCTGTTTTTCATATCCTGGTAATTGTAAAAAATTACCTTTCAGGTGAAGTTTTCCATATCTGTATTTCACAAAAAAGTCTCTCCTTTTGTATTTGAAAACTGCACCTGAATCTTTTTTTTTTTTTAGGTGGGTTTAGGGTTAGGACGTTACAGGCAGGAATCCTGAGAGGGATGAAAACATTGAAAAATGGAATTTCAAAGGGAGTTGTCCGTGTTGTAAAAGAGAAGAATGCAGATGGCATTAGAGTTAGTGCAAGTTTCTCTTCGAAGTCCTTGCAGAAGAAATCTCATTTGCAAGTGGCTGTGTTTGGACATGGCTTATTCTCATAGCAACAGCTTTGTCCTGAAGCAGGTTTTTCCTGTTTCTTTTCAGTTTCTTTTCACGCTGGAGAATTTCTTTAAAAGACACCAAAGCTTGCCTCTTTGTGTCAGATTTTCTTAACCTGAAAAATGTAAACAGTGTATTAAACCTTGGTGAAAGAACAAGTGAGGTTCGGGTGCCCTGTAGGGAAGAGCTGTAGCGCAGTTGATTTCCAAGGCAATTATCCCTGAGGAGCTGAGCTTCCCCCACAGCCATAGCTCCATGTGTTCCTTGCTTTGGGGGGACCTGGGCCAGCCCCCTTGTGCTGCTGAAGTGGGGGCATGCATCATGTGTTTCTCAAAACCTGGAGGGAAGCTTTCTTCCCCAGTTTCCAGCACACACAGCACCCTTGTTTCCTGCTGTTTTCCTGCTCTTTTCTGCTTTGCCACCTGCTCGTGGAGTATCGCTTACTGTAAAAGAGAAGTAGCCTTTGAAAAACTTTTTTTTTTTTCATTTCAGACTGTTGGTGCTCACTGGGTTCTGAACCTTGCACACCTTCACGTGCTTTCCTTCGTGTTTTCCTACAGGAAGATGTCTCTCTCGTTAGATTTCTATATATTCTTTTCCATAACAGCTGAATCCTGGGGCTTGGCTTTATTGGCTTGTCTCGCCTGTGGGGCAGGGAGCAGCCCCTTGTTTTTCTGAGCTGGCTGAAGGACTTGCACTGGGTCCTCTTCACACAAAGAAGTGCTGATTTCTTCAAACAGAGCTCTTGAGCCAGGCTCCCTCTTTCTCTTTAGTGAACCAAACCAAAGTGGGAGACCAGCATTCCCTCCTCTCTGGCCCTGTGGTTTCTCTGGGGTGACCTTTCCACGGAGCAGTGATGGTGATACTGGCTGAGTCACGGTGGAGTGTTTCTCTTCTGGGGGCTGGCTGGAGCCCGGGCAGCCTCTTCTGTCTGGAGAGCACAGTGCTCCACCATAGCACAGACTGATTTCTCTGAGAACCTAACAACTAAATGTGTTTAATCGTTTGGGTCAAAAAGGTCTAGTTTTATTCATGAAGAAGGTCAGCACTCAGTTTTCTGCAGCTGAAAGAAGTAAAATGAGTCCAGTCTTCCTAGGATGAACTCATTAATCTCAGCACTGAAGAGATGAGTTTGACTGACTAAATAATCATGTATTTAGTTATTATGAGGTTACTAATTGATGTATGGCCTTCATTGCTTCAACAGCCAACCTTAATGGTTAAAGTGAATCGGTGGCCTGAAGGGGACTGGTGAAACACTTGCCCACAGCTGTGGGATGGACCTCAGCTGTGCAGGTCCCTGGCTGCCATCCCAGCTCAACCAGCAGGGTCTGGGCTCTGGGATGGGCTGGGTTAACTAGAGCCTTCATGGGCACGTTGAATGTCTCCAGGAAGGACGTGGACTTGTGATGTTGGAGTTGGTGAATGCAGGTGTTTTCTGGTGTCCAGGTCACCTGGTTTCTTCTTTAGCGCTGCAGCTCCGAGTCAGACCTTAGGGTAGGAGTGCAAATGGGCGGTCTGTTGTAAATCCGGTGTGATTAAACCCAGTATGTTTGCTTTATAAAGCGTACGCTTTAGAGGGGAAGAGGGGAAAAAGGGGAAGCTCTTGATCCAGAGTAGCTTCCGCAGAGCATTTGACCAGTCAGTTGGTCCTGGGGGCCGAGCAGGTGCACACAGGGCAATCTTGCTGCGAGGCTGGTCCCACATCTTCACTTTGGCAGCACAGCGGGGTCCCACGCTTGAGCCTTCCAGTAAATGCTCTTTTGCAGGTGAATTTGAGCTAATTTGAGAGTGGTTTATGCCAGCTCTTCAAACGAGGGTGAACATCTTTGAGTTCTTCCTGCAAGAAGGGTAAAGCGCAGCACCAGAGGCGCTGCCGGGACTCTGGCGAGCACTGAGTACTTGGTGGCTTCGCTCGGAGCAGCTCAGAGCAGCACACTGCGTTGCTCTTGGCTCTTATTTCAGGCTGGAAGAAGAAAACGCATCTCGCATTCACAGATCTGAAAACCACGATTGAGGGAAGCAAAATAACATTCCAGAGCTGGTCATTGTGCACCAGCTCGGGCTGGGGAGGGTTGGGGCTGTCGTGGTCTCCTCCCCGTTACCTCAACTGACTCTTCAGACCACGAGGTGCGGGTGAAACAGGAGGCGGCGTTCACTTTTCCGGTAAAAATAGTTTCCCCCTTCCCTGGTTAGTTCGTTAGCGCCGGCCAAGCTCTGTCCTGCTGCAAGAGAGACAGTGAGACCACAGCGGTTTCAACTTGAAAGCAATTTAAACAAGCCTTTTCCTGTGTGTAAATAGGTTAATTCCCAGAATTTATGCACGGATTTTAATCTGCCCACATGGATGAGGAGCAGCGAGTTGGTGCAGGGTCATCAGGGCTGTTCCCTGCAGGTGTCATCAGGGTTGCTCCCTGCCAGCCCCGCGCTGGCACAGGGTCAGGTCGCTGCTCTGTGTCTCTGCCGCAGGGA
>JAOXJM010000014.1:3439414-3475172 GCA_026413425.1 Tringa solitaria | reverse complement strand
GCTGTGATGCTCTGGGGGCTGCCCCTTCCCCTGACCCCGTGGTACCACCAGCCCTGGCTGCAGCCTCAGAGCCCGGGAAAGGCTTTTTTCTTTCCCGTTTGTTTGTTGAAAGGACTCTTCTGGAGGAGGTGTTCTGCGTGACGGGACGTGGATCCTCATTATTAAGGGCTATTAATGTGTTATCCCTGTGGAACTGCTGTGCTGGGGTGGGTTGTGCTGTTCCAGCTGCCCGTGGCAATGAGCCCTGTCACGGATGGGTTTTCAGCAACCCCCCCCCCCCTGCTTTGGCCCCCTGATTCTCAGAGCTATTGGAGAGCACCCCCTTTTCTGCTCTCACCCCTGCAGTTCTGGGCATAAGGTCCCAGGAGCTCTCGCTCTGCCCCCTTTGCTGCTGGCTCCAGGCCCTCTCCTGCCCTCCCAGACCCGGGGGTGTCTCACTGAGCCCCAGACATGGAGCTCTGCAGCTGGAGCAGCCCCTGGGAAAGACCCCCAGGCTGTGCTGGGGAGAAGCCAACGGGAACCTCTTGCACCCAAAGCCAACAGAAAAGTTCTGGTTTTTCTGCGGGGCAGGGGGTGCTCTGGCAAATTCACTTCTCCTTCAGCCTCGGGCTGGGCTGGAGCAGACTTTCCTTAAGCGTACGATGACCAAATCCCTTTCACGCGTCCCTTCCTTGTGCCTTTTTCTCTTTCCCCATCAGGAATTGTGCTTACTCCTGATACTCGAACTGTTAAACTTAAAAGGCAAGGCCTTGGAAAAGGAAGGCAGTGTTCCTGGACACTGAGGAATAACAATGATCTAGAAAAGAAAGTTAAGAACATGGCTACTCCTTTTTATGTCTAATTGCAGTATTTGGGGTGGGGCAGATACTGAAGACAAAAGAAAGCTCATGGCTCTTGGGGGGGGGGAATACCCAACGTGTGAATACTTTTCATAATCTTTTTCAGTGTGATTACTTCATCTGAGCCCCTGAAATGAGGAGGGCAGGAGCTCCCAGCCCCAAAGCTGGGGGGCAGGCGCTGGTGTGTTCTTTGGGGGCTGAGGCCGGACCCCCCCCCCAGCCCCACACCGGCGGCGGAGCTCAGCTTTGTTTACAGTGTATGTGTGGTTGAATTACACCACATACAGTAATTCTCCTCGCACTGCCAGTAATTTCACTGACTTACCAAGCAGGCATCATTTCCTGAAAGTCAGCCCCGAGCTTAGAGGAAGTACGAGCTCTCTCCTTCGTGACTAAACACTCTATGCAAATTTCCCTGGGTTCAGGACAGACGCGCTGGATGGCTGTCCTTTTTTCCTCCATTTTCACTCCTTTCTTCTGCATGTTAATTTTTAAAAACCCTTGATGAGCTCCCTTCCTGGCTCTTGCTGCTGTCGCGGTCATGAATGAAGACCTTTCTCCATTATATACTGAAAAATCTCACCTTCCTGCTTCAGCCACCTCCTGCTCTGCCGACAGCACACTGAGTGCTGGGCTAAAATGTCCCAAATGCAGTTCTGGCTAAAGTTCCCATCTCTCTACAAGGTAATGCCTGCTTTTGGCTTTTTTCTTCCTCCTCGGTGTTCCAGGAGTGCTTTGTTTGCGAGGGCAGGCGGTCCCGGCTGCTCCCTGGGCTCGGGTGTCCCGGGAATGGCTGCGGTGGCAGCGGGGGTGTGGGGGTGCCGGCTCTGGGGGCGGATTTCCCACCCTGAAAACGTGGGGTGCGTTTCTCTGAGATGTGTGTGACCCGGGGGCTGCTCCCCTGGGTCAGAACGTGGTCAGGAAGCGCCAAACTGGGAGGCAGAGGAGCCATGTGGAGAATTGATTGGGGGGGTTATGTAGTTCTAACAGTTTTCGGGAGTTTTATTTTTAACCCAGGTGCTGGGTCCAGAAAAGCAGGGAAAGGGCTGCCAGAGAGCACTGAGCCTGTAAACGGCGAGTTTATTGCCCCGGGTTTAGAAAGACTTTGGGTTTTGGCAGCTGAAAGTTTTTTTCTTGTAGCAATTGACTGCTTATATTGCAGCTGTAAAGTCCTGATTCTGTCTTTCCTGAATCATAATTTACTTAATCTGTGATTTTCCAGACACCAACCCTTTCTTGCCTGGCAGCAGCTCTGTTGGGGTGTGGGTGTTTGTGTCCGCCTGGATGTATATATGTTTTTTTTAAAAAAAATATCAACTTTGTGCTGTTTGTAAGTAATGGGTAGTTGTTGTGCAGAAGGAGTATTTGTTTCCTCTGTGTCTGGATTGTGAGCAAATAAACCATTTATATTGATGGCTCGATGGCCAAAATATTCTTGGGATGCATTCTCCTTCTGTATTTAGACTTCACCTGTTCCTTCATTTTTTTTAACAAAGACTTTGTTTTCACTAAAGGAACCACTGGTTCCAGTGGCGGGAGAAAGGTTAAGCGTTTGGATGGTTTTATCCTGATTTTTTTCTTATCTTTTCTGGGGAGCTAATTCTTGGGTTTGATAACTTTTCTGCTTTGGGCTAGTGACAGGAATAGTGTGCCACAGCATCAGCCGGCAGTTCGTGGGCACTCACGGTTTAGAGACCCGGCAAACAATTGCCATTGATTTATATCAGCTCACTCGCTGGAGCACCTTCTGCTGTGGAGAGCAGGCAGTGGTCCGTGACCCTCCAGCTCCTGCTCTGGGCTGTTGAGGTTATTTCACCCAACAGCTTCTCAAGCGCGTTGGGCCGTTGGAAAAGCAGGAGCTGGCTCTGCCGTCCCCCAGCGCCCATTCCCAGCACCTGCTCGCTGGAACCTTCGTGGTCTCTTGGGCCATTCCTCCTGCCCCTGACACTGTCATCTTGTTCTCAGCTGCTTCTGGCTGTGCCTCGAGGTCGGCCCCGTTTGGCTGAGGGTCTCTCCTGGCTGGGATCGGCTGTAACCGGTGTCAGAGCGTCGGTGGGTCTGCCAGTGACTTTACCCCTTTGAGTAAGAGGAGTCCTTTTGCTCCCTCTGTTGTTCCATGAGCCGATGGTTCAGGTGATGATCCTTTCTTTCCCTGGAGGAGACTGAGGCAGCAGCTCCTGTCTGCTCCATATAAACCAGTGGAGCAATTAGTCAAGGTTTATAATGACTCAGGCTGCAGTTATCGGTTTGGTCTTCTATTAAACAATTATGCTGCCTTTTGTATATAAGCATGTCCAATTTACCGGGGTTGCAGTGTGAGCTGTTCAGGGCGGGGATCTGGCAGGTTCCTAGTTTTACTGCTCCTTAGATAATGTAATTAGGGAAGGCAAACGGGAGGCTGAAGTTTGTGACTAATGCCTGGTGGTACTGCAGGGCCATGGGCTCACTTGAGTAATTTCCAGGACTGAGATTGTCCTCCCTCTGCCCTGGAGGCTCATCTCCTCTTCCCCATTTCAGTGGGGGGTCCTGGGCAGTGGTGGGGCTGGAGCCTTTGTGGGGAGACTGGGGGGGGGCTCGGGAAGGCGGAGGGTGCTCCCAGCGTGTGTCCAGTCCTTTCTCACGCCCCGTTGCTGTCCCAGCTCGGCACTGTCCTCTCTTAGGGGCCCTGATGTCCCTCTCCAGGCTGCTCCACGGCCTCCTCGCTGCCGTGCCCGCTGTCTGCAGATGCTTCCTCCTGAACCGACTTCTGTCCCTGCTATTTGTGAATGACTAAAACGGCACAGAAGCGTCTCCTGGAGCGCAGCGATGAGACTGAGACCACCCAACTCCCTGAGATGCTGCCGCCCTCCCTGGGGGGGAAGCCCCCAAGTGAAACACTGTCAGTTAAGTGCCAAAATGGGCCTTTGTGACAAAGTTTTTCATAAGGAAAAAAAAAAACAAAACAAAACACAAAACCCCTGGCTACACAAAGCTGAGCTCTCCTTGCAGCTCCAGCCTTCTGGCTGTCCTGTCTGTAGCACAGCGTCTCCCAGGCTTCCCTGCCCTTGAGAGAGGAAAAACACGTTTCTCCTTTCCCCATGCAGATTGTACTGAATGTCTTTCATCTTCTAGATTTCATATCAGGGATGATGATGTCTCCTGTTGCCTGTTATGAATAGAAACTAGTTCTTGCACCTCAGTTCCTCACGTGAGCTGAGCTCTGAGGGCTTGCTGGGGACCAGCCCCTGCTCATCCTCCCACTGCAGAACCTCGGGTGACCTGTGCGAGGGGGCCAGGCCCCGGCTGGGCTGGTTTCAGGTTTGTCTTTGGGATCTCCCCAGGCACCCGTGAAAAGTGGCACGTCGGGGTCTGGGGACTGAGTTCCAGATCCGTCTCAGGAGCTGTTTGTGTCACTGAGTTGTGGTGGGAACTCAAAGAAGATAAGAGCTGTTGCTTCTAGTGCTGGGCTTTGAAAGCAACTTCAAAGCAATTCTGATGAGCCTCTTGATACCAGCCTGTATTTATCCTCAGTGTAGTATCTGGGCCGTCAGACACCACGGTGGAGTTTCCAGACGCTTTGGGTCTGGCTGCTGCATTAGTCTGGTGTGTCAGGGTGAAGGACCCAGGTGTATCAGGTACCGGAGCAGATGGATGAAGAACCAACCCATCTGCCTGTCCATCACCTCTCCATCCTGGTTGGATCTGAAGAGGTGTGGTGGCACTCCAGAGTCCTGCAACCCTTGTTCTTGGGATCTCGAGAGCAGAGGCAGGAACAGGAGGTTGGGGAGGGCAGCGAGGGAGGTGGTGGCTTGTTCCAGTCTCTGCAGGGGGCTGGAAGGTTGAGAGGGGCTACAGACTTTGGGAGATGAGAATTAATGGGAAAAATCTCTCAATAGCACCCACAAGGTTAGCTGGAGTCCCACGTACGCTGCCCCTACCGTGCTCTGCAGCAGGAGGCAGACAGGAGCGCTCCTGCAGGGTGCACAGGGCACTTCTCTGGCCAAGAAATGCCACATTTACCCATGTGTTTTCCTTCTTTCTTGAACGTGAAACTCTCAGATCGCTTAATTCCGAGGTGATAAATATCAGTGCCTGCTTCAGTCTCTGAAAAGCCTTGGTTTCTGGGTAATCCTGAAATAGCCCCAGAAATATCAAGAGTGAGAGCTGCACAGGAAGCGCTGCCCATCTGCTGCTGGGCAGACACTGGCGGCGGTGTCACACCAGTGGCAGTGTCACACTGGTGGTGTCACACCAGTGGCGGTGTCACAGCAGTACCATGCCCCGAGCCAGCAGGAGGGTGTCCTGCCGGCATAACCCAGTGAAACAGCCCTTTCTCCTTCGGCCTCTGGGTCCCCCCAGGCAGTATTTGACAAATACAAACTGTACACGTTGCACCCACCATCTCCACTCCTGCCTTGTCTTTGCTTTAGTGCATCGGGGCACCTGCACCTGAGCCCCCAGAGCAGGGACTGTCCCCTCAGTCACCAGACGAGTCCTGTCCGGGTCGGAGAACAAGGGAATGTGTCCTGATGGTTTTAAACACTGCAAACCCGTAACTTTTGGTAGCGACCTGGGAGGAGCCTGGCCCCGCTCTTGGCCCGAAGCCCTTAGGAAAGCGCCGGCGGCTCAGCTCTGCGTGGTTTTCTGTCAGGCAGGACTAAGTGACTTTTAAAAATCTTTGGCTGCCTTTCTGCCTTGTAGTAGGAAATTGGCCCTTAACTGGAAATGAGCAGCCATTTCTGCTCGTATCAGACTCTGTGGCTCTCCTGGCAGCCGCGCTGCGGTGTCAGTACTCGTGTGGGTATCTGGGCCAGTGGAGAACTGGGGCCACCACGTGCTGCCAGCCCGGCCCTGCCCGAGAGCCCCAAAACTGGGCTGTTGGCACCGGGACAGAGCCATTGGTCTGTCTGTCTGTCCCCCTGGGACAGAGGCACGTCTCCGGCAGGACCTGTACGCCGGAGTCGGCGTTTGGAAGTCACTCTTCAATAAACAGCAGACAAAGCTTTTCTGCTGTGAAGAGGTTTGGGAGCAGTATTTGGTGTGGAAGGAGAGCTGTGGTGCGGGGCCGGAGTCAGTCACCAGAGCTAAGGGTGTAGGGTCAGAGAGGTTTTTTGGCTGTCAGTTCTTGCCACCTGAAGTCTGAAAACCCAGATTGAAGGTAGGGAGGGGACTGAAGGGTCTTCCTGAGCCAGAGTCTGTGTGACTCAAACCACCATCGTCTCTGGGTTGGCACACAATAAAACAATTGTGAGCTGTGTCACTACCGGCACCAGAAAAAGAGCAAGGGCAGAGCCCGATCCTCAGCACTGAAGCACGTTCCTTTCTTGCTCGGGCCGAGGCGTGTCTTTGGGAAAAGGATTGGTAGATTTGCTGAGATTTATCTAGAAGCAAACCCAGATGGCACTGCTGCTCCTTCCCCCTGCTCCCGGCAGCCCCCTCTGTGCAGAACCTGGCACAGGGAGACAAAGTTTTTCCAAAGCCTCCAGGTATCGCTGTGCTATAAATTGCAATTAAGCAGCTGTGTCATTCTCGGGTGTAGCTGGTGCTCTGTGGGCTTCTGGGCACAGTGAGGTACTCCAGGCTGAGGACTTTTCACCCCTCAGCAGTCTTTTTAGTCAAATAGGAAGTTGAGGTGACTGGTGTCTTGTCCAACACTCCTCTTCCTTCCGCTCCTGTGTGTAGAGACGTGCACGGTCGGAGATGGTCTGGAGCAAGAACTGGCGCTTCTGTCCAGTCACTGTTTTTCCTTTGTTTTCAAGAAACTGAGATTTTTAAAACGGCTGCTTAGAGCACGTCCTCATTTACAAGTTAATTTTGAAGTTTCGTGGAGCATGAAGGAACAGAGCCGCTCGTTTAATAGCAAGAAATTAAAGCTTCCTGGAGGAGTAGGTGTGAGAAGAGACCTCCCTGTTCTTCTCATCCTGCCCTCTCTAACCATGGTCGTTTCTCCGTTTCAGGATTCTTCATACCTCGATGAGCTCTCCAACAACAACTCCCTCTTCTCGTCCCCCGCCGATTCCCTCTCTGACATCGCGGATCCCAAGAACTTCTTGCCCAACGACAGTCTGAACCACGTGCCAACACTATGGGATGTAAACACGCCGCAGCAGAACCAGATCGAGGTAGGGGCTGCTCCTCCTCCCTCCTCCCCATCAGCCAGGAAATACCTCAGCCTTCATCCTGTGGTGTTTTCACCGAGGAGTTAAGAATCCAACCTGATTCCCTGCAGGGGGAAGTTGCAGTTTGGTGATGATGCTTGTTTGCTATTTCCAACTTCACTGAAGGACAGAAAAGGGGAAGTGGTGGCACACATTTTAGTCTCCTGGAAGCAGGAGAGAACCCGACTGTCCTCAGGGGGGTTTGTGCACCCCTTCAGAGGGTGCTGCAGGCATTAGCTCTTCTGAGAGCTGCGGCAGGGAGGTGCCTTGCTGGGAGGACATGTCCCTGAGCTGTTCCACAGGTCCGGAGTGGCCTGTGACAGGGTGCTCAGGAGTGCTGAAGAGGCAGACCCAAGGAAAAACACCATGATGTAGATCATTAACTGCCCCAGCAGCAGCAGCCCCCGTTTGTTTATTCTCCATGGCAAATATTTTAGTAACAATGACTAAAAAACAAACTCTGCCTCAATTTAAGACTAACCATTTGTGTTTACTTTGTGAGTCCAAGTCCCTGCAGGCTTTTACATCCCCTGGTTTTCCTGGGTGTGGGATCTCCCGGCAGTGCCGCAGCAGCCTGTGGTTCTCTGCCTTTTTACCAGCCTTTGCCATCTGTTTTCCCTCGGCTGCTGGGCCCCGGGACTCACTATTGCACAGCCTGGGCTCAGTCACTGCGGTAGCCGCGGCTCTGGCTCTTGGTGGAACCGCCATCACACGTCTGTCTGTCCCATCTCTGGGTCAGAGCACCCAGTGAGGGAAGGCCCTGCTGTGCAGTAGCTTCCCTCGTAGGTCGTTCTCACATGAAGATTTTGGGGGAAGAGCACAACGTGGATGTCCCAGGACGCAGTCTGGCAGACGAGGCTTTAGTCACCGTTGTATTTTGAGGTTCTGTCTTGTTTTTAGAGGCTGTGATGTGCAGTTGGTAGTGTGTCTGACTGTATTTCCATGGTGAATGCTGGCTGTTGGTCACAGCTTGGGAGTAAGTCTTGGCAGCAGTTCTGCTTTGGTGCCGCTGTGTGGCCCAGGGACAGGTCGGGGGTTGAAGGACTTGGTGGCCAGGGACCTGGCCTGGGACCTGGACAATCGGAGCTCCTGTCTGCTTAGACTGTCTGTGAGGTCTTAGACCCGTCACACAGATCCCCAAATTGGGCACCTGAGCTCTTGCTGACACTGGTGAGATTTGATCACCTTTATAGACCTCTGCAGTGCCTGCGTGGTCCCCAGCGGGTCTGTGGCTGGAGGCAGAGGACACCACTGCCCCCCTTCCTGGAGGAACATCCTGTGGATCGAGGGCAGCACAGACCGTCCCCACGCAGCCCAAACTGTGGCCAAGCTCAAACTTGAGGTCTGGAAGGGTTGGCAGGAAGAGCACTGAACTGTTGGAACCAAGAAATGGCTGAGGAATCGCGGGCTTGTAAACTGGGTGATTAAAAATGCTGGAAAACAGGTACATCCCCCAAGACAGAAGGCATGGGCCTTATTACTCCTAGTCTCCTATTATTAAATTGTTTACGTCGTAGCCTAAATCACTGTAGGGATAGTTCCATGGTGTCCCATTTCTGAGCACGTGAACTCTGGTCGAGATACTCGGTGCCTAAAAAACCTTGTGGCTTTGTGTCTGTGGAGTGAACAGCAAAACACTCACTGGGAAAAGCTGCTCCAAACCCAGCATAAAGAATGCAAGTGAGAAACAAATCTGTGTGGTGTAAGTGTGAACCAACTGGTCTGAGCGTGGCAGAGCAGCGTCTCCGGTCTCTCCGTGCTGATCTTCACGTTCCCCTCTCCATCGCCCCTCCAGCTTGTCCTGCGGGGCACTGGGGTTCAGATAAGGGCAATTAACTCCTCGAAATTCCATTTATAAACGACTTCCTTTTGAAAAGAATCTCTAGCTATTTTAAACGTTATCTTATCTGTGCCTTCTGAGTACAGAGGTGGTTGGGGGTGGGGTTTCTTGGTTGTTTTTCTGTTTCTTGACTGAGTTTGATGTTTCCTGAGGAGGTGTCAGTTAAGTACATCCTTGGCAGGAGATTTCAATTTCGTTTTGGCAACTCCCAGGACATGGTAAATGTATTGTCGGGTTGACTAATGATTGGCAACTGTTTTATTACCTGAATTTCAAATATGTTTTTTTCTGTTGTTGTTAAAGGAGGCAAAGGAGGGATCCTTTGCAAAGTCTCCAGGCAGTGCCGAGGAAAAGGTTCTGTACTGTAACAGCTGGGACAGGACGGAGACTTCGCTGATGTTCTGTGCCAACAGACAAGCAATTTAGAGAATCTTTCCCTCTCCCTCCCTACATCATCACACCACTGTCATTTCCCATTAAATTGCAGGAATTCTGGGTTTTGAGCAGCCCGAGCGGTTTCTATTTCTAAGCTTCAGTCCCAACGCTGATGGCGAGTCGGGTTCCCCGATGTGTTCCTCAGGCAGATGCAGCCCCCTCTGTACTGTACAACCAGCCGTACCCAGCAGGTGCCCTGGCACCGGGGCATCAGGACAGGAGTTCTTCCAGGATTTCAGGCTCTGAGGTTCAGCAGATTCAGTGATCTCTGTACATGGCTCTGGTGTGCGGGACCTCTCGGGAATGATGCTGGATGTGTCCTGCCTGTGGGACCCACACGTGGAGCCCGGGTACAGAACGGCCTCATACCTTGTCCTCTTTAAAAAAATACAAAATAATGGACTGTCTTCTGTTGTGTAGCAGTTTGAAGATACATCATGGATAAGAACTCTCTCTGCATTTTGGCTTTCTCCCCCCTTTCCATCAGCCATGACTAGCGCTGGGGAGACGGGTTTGCAGAGAGGGGAGCAGAGCACAGCCGGAGAGAGGCGTCGCAGTGGGAGTGCACAGCCCCGAGCGGCTCAAACTCCCCGAGAAACCCTTCTCTCCAGAGCTGGAGCTTCAGGGGCCGTTTGGGAGCGAGGAGGAAGTTCTTTGTGGGCCGTGCGGGGAGAGCTGCTGTCCGTGAAGATCACAGACACGTACGTGCAGCTGTTCATCGTCTCAGGGACGGGCACGGTGGGAAGAGCTATTGCTCCAGTGTTCAATATTTGCCGGATTAGCAGGAAAACACACTTGCTTCATTTGCGATGAAGTTGTGAAATACCTTTTAAAAATAGTGCATGTAATCCATTGTGTTTTCTCACAGCCCTCTCACCAGTTGACAGTGGCTTTAAGACTGGGGAAGCAAAGCCCTGCCTCTGCAGCCTGTAGCTAGAATTTTTGTGAGCTGCTGATGGAGCTTTTTCTAACTCATTCACAGCACTTTGAGGATGTGAACACCCTTCTTCTCACTCAACCCACAGGGAACGAGTTTCTGCAGAGGGGAGGTGGCTTGGTAGCCAGGTGGGACTCTTCCTTTTCCCGTGGAATTCACAGCAAGATAAGGCAAAATGGAGAATAATGCAAAGAGGGAAAAAAGGGAGCGAGAGCGAGTCATTGATTGTGCAGTTGTCAGCGGCTTTACTGCTTACATCCCAGTGTTCTCTTGTGTGCTGTGTGTGCCTCCTCTGGTAAGGTTTTTAGACATAGTAGCATAGAGGAAGAGGAAGATGGAACTGGGAGGTGAGTGAGAGTAGAGGAAGGAAGGAATTCCCCAAGCTCAGACTGGGCAAGGAGATCTGTCACCCACTGTAGCTGCTGGACGGGCCCTCGCAGCACGTTCTCACCTATGGGTTAGTTCCTCAACGCTCTAGTTCCTCAATGCTCCAACCAACCAAGCCTTCTGCCACTTCTCCTGCGATGCCCGAGGTGAAATGCCGTGTGCCAGGGCCCCGCTGCTGAGTTGGGAGAAGCGGGGATTTATGCTTTGAAGGTTGCGTGATGCAAACCCAGCCCTGCATTAACTTTCCGCTGCTGGAACTGAGAGGAGCCAGTCCTGCCGTTCCTGCACATCTGGGCCTCTCTCTTGCCCAAGAAGAAATCCTTAGGCTGAGCTCAGATTTGTAGGTGGAGATGTTTCACCTGCTCTCCAGATTTGTTGGCACTGAAAATAGCTCTTCTGTCCAGCTTCCTTCTGGTAATTCTGACTCAGGCTTCCAGTAATGAAGGGTGTTTTTTTCTTTCTTCTTCTTTTTTTTTTTTTTTAATTTAAAAAAAAAAAAAGAAGGAAATAATCAGAGTGTTTGTGCTTAAGACCTTCCCATCCCTCACTCCCGCTGGTGGAGCGTGGCTCTGTAGCTCTGGACTGTGATCGTGCAGTGGTGCTGTTGCTGGCAGCACTGCTCGCTGTGGGTGCCACGAGCTGCTGGCTTGACCTTACTTGCTGTCGGGAAATTCCGGAGTGATTTTGTTTGAGTGGGGGCAGAAAAGGATCTCCTGGACTGTGCCCTCCCAGCTGGCAGTGTCCCGGGAGCCGTCCTTGCCGGCTGTGGTGCGCGGGCTGGAGGGTCCAAAGCATCATTAACTCAGGCAGTGGGTGGTGCCTGGGGAACAGGCACCCAAACAGCCTGTCCGGCCCCGGACCCCCCAGCGTTGCTGGTGGTGGGGGGCTCTGGGAGCTCCTGGGCCCCATGACTGGTCCCTAGAGGACATCCTTCCTCTCCCGTGGTTCTGGTCTCCGCGAGAGCAAGGGCCACTGGAAGCTGGGGAGGCTGCGGTGCTCTCAGGGTAACGGTCCTTACCCTCAAGAGAGCTGTTAAACGGGGCTGACCCCGGGTTGTGTTCTGTCCTGGGGCAGGTAGGTAATTGCTTCAAACAGTGCTTTTAATGTTGTAAGCGGAATTGCAGAATTGTTAAGTAAATGCTCACCTCAAGGGCAGTTTGTAAGAAGATGTGGAGTGTTGGTGTTCTGATTTAATGCTCAGTCCTTTCCCAGCGATGGCTTTTGGTTGCAGTTCTGTTCGGTCTTTCCCATTCCCCGTGTTTGGATCCCCTCGGATCCTGTGCTCCAGTGTCTGCTCCCCACAGTGATGTTTCTCTTCCATCAGCAAATCCCACCCAGAGCCCTCGGTTGGACTCACCAGTTCAGGCTAAAACCCATGATCCCGCACTGAGAACCCGCACAGCTCCTTTGAATGGGGACCTCTGGTCGGGAAGGGCAGAGCAGTTTTGTACAGAGCTCCCTTCAAAGTACATGGGGAAACAGTGAGTGACGGAACTGCTGTGGCACAGAGCAGGGCCAGTATTCCCATAACAACCTTCCACCAGGTCTGACTGGTGCTGGCTCCTGAGGGTCCTTTGGTAGGGGCAGTGTTTGCCCAGGGAACGGTCAGTGCCCACGGGAGCTGCGTGAAAGGTGGGCTTATGCCTGACATCTTGTGTTTAATGGCAAAACATGCCATTTTGGAGTGACCCATCTCATCGCGGTGTAGTTTGGCAGAAAGACTCCCATCCTGCAGGTGGGGGAGGCTGTGTGTCCCCACAGGCTTCCATCACACGTGGGCACATGCACAACACCTTCACACTTCTTCCAAGAACGTGTTTATCTCGGTCAGTTATTCCCTCTGTGTGTGTCACAAAAGGCATATATGGTGTTTGCAAGATTTATGGCTTTCCAGATCTTGCCCAGGGCTTTTCTTTCCCAAACAGAGAGTATTAAAGTCCACCAACACCATCGGTGTAAGATCTGAGTGTGGCCCACAAGTACCTTTACTGCTGTGGGTTCATACATGTTGGGGGTGGAGGGTGAGGGCTGCTTTCTCACCCACACCCTTTCTCTTCCAGCTGTTCTCACCCAGCAGATCGTTCTCCGGCTTAAACAGTTCGAATGACCTCATTCCTGCTGTCCCCAACACCCCGCTCCTCACAAGCTTCCAGGTGAGAGCCATGGGCAGCCTCAGGGACGGGACACCAGGCTCCTGGCTCGGGAACGCCGTGGGGTGGAGAGGAGCAGTTCTGAGTGTTCTCCCTTTAGAGGGAGCCAGATGAGGAAATCGGACAGAAACCCATCCCTGCCCTTTCCCAGAAGGGTCTTGTGTTCCCCTCGGTGGAACCTCGCTGTGTTAAAGAGTGATTTGGGCTTCCCTGACTCTGCCCCGCGCTGCCGGGTACGCACGGAGTTCAAAGCTGGACTGTGTCCCTTGCTTGGGGCCAGAGTAGAGCACAGCTGGGCAGAATTCTCACTAGCCCACAGCCCGTCTGAGGAGCCACCCTAACATCTTTCCCTAATTCAGCGAGGACTGGGCGCTGAAAGCAGCTCGTCAAGCACTCGCTGGGCCCCCGGGGTGGGCGCTCGCAGATGGCTTTCCTTGGGTTGCTGGGGTCTGTAAATCAGACTAATTGTATGTGAATTTGCACGGAGCTGGGTTAAAGGGTGGTTTCTTGCGCTGTGCGGCACTGCCTGTGTCCATAGTTCAGTCAGAACATCAACGTTTGGTCAATGCTGTGTTTCTGTTCAGTCTCAGGCTCCTGCAGAGGAGGAGGATGAAGGTGAGGAGGAAGAAACAGAGGAGTTGGGGCAAACGGAGACCTATGCAGAATATATCCCTTCAAAGTGTGAGTGTCTGTCATTGCGGGAGCATGGGGGATTCTGTCAGCTCCATTATGGACCAACCTAATTAACTGCAAGCAGTATGTGGTGCTTCTGTGGCACATCCCGAGCCTGGGTTTTCTCAAAAAGCTTTACCAGGGGACTGGTGTTTCACTGGGGCTGTGCTAACTTAACACGACACCTTTCTGTTGTTGCTTTTGGGGGAGGCATGACTGGGGTTTGGCCATCTGATGTTTTGGTGGAGCAGAAGAGTGAAGAGCAGGCGTCGGGCTGGTCTCTGTCCCTGAGCTGAGGGCGACAGACTGTTAACATGAGTTATCTGTTTTATCCTTTAGCCAAGATTGGGAAGCACCACCCGGACCTGGTGGTTGAGACGAGCACCCTGTCCAGCGTCCCCCCACCCGACATCACCTACAGCCTCTCGCTGCCGCGCTCCGTGGCCGACAAAGGCTCCCTCTCTGCACTACAGCTGGAAGCAATCATTTACGCCTGCCAGGTACACGCTGCCGGCCCTGCTCCTGTGCCGTATGTGGGAGAGAAATTGCCTTTTGTACTGACAGATGTTCCCGTGTGCTCTAAAATAACCTGTGACAGAGGTGATGACACTTTGGGAGCTTTGCCGTATGGTGTTTTAAATGCCTTTTGAAAGAATTATTTGAAGCCGGGGACTTCTGTGGGGCTTGTTTCTCAAAGAGGTAAAACCCTTGACTTCAGCTGCAGAAGGGAGTGCTTTACGTTCTGGGGGCCTGGGGACCTTTTCTGAACTGCCACTCAAGAGCAGGAAATTCACAGGCATGGATGGGATGTGTGAAAGGGTTAAGGGGTGCTCTCATGAGCTCACATCAAAGCTGTTAGCAACGGCAAATCTTGTTTAATTTCCAGTTCTGTCCTTGATTTTGCAGCAACATGAAGTTCTATTACCCAACGGGCAGCGAGCTGGGTTCCTCATTGGAGACGGTGCTGGAGTTGGAAAGGGCAGGACAGTTGCAGGCATCATCTTTGAAAATTATCTGAAAGGGAGGAAAAAAGCTCTGTGGTAAGCTGTTGTGGTTTTTTTTTTTTCTCTTTTCCCGTAAGACCTTGGAGTTAGTTTGGATCTGGGAGTAAGGAATTCCTTAGTGCTGATGTTGGCTTTATGGTTGACTCATGCTGTGGCCTTGGGTAAGTCGTTTCCACCTCTTTGTGCCTGTGAAATGGGAATATTTCCCCTGCAGCCGCGATGGGCAGTGAGTCACTGTGAAATAGCAGATTATGTACTACTCCAGCGCAACGTGGAGCCTGTCTCCGCTGCCTTTGAAGTCGGTGGAGGGGCACCTGGGGGCTTCCTCGGGCGCAGGCAGAAGCCCCTGGAGCATGGGCTTTTACTGCAGAGCACACACGGCTTGTCCGAAGCGGCAGACTGGAGTCTGCAGGGGGATCGTGCGCTGAGGAGTGTGGGCAGCGGGGAATGTGACAGTTTTGCACACCCACGGTTTCGTTAGTCAGAGCTATTAATCACCCTGCGTGCCCTGACTCTCCTGCGGAGATAACCAGACCCACGTCTTGCTTTGCAGGTTCAGCGTCTCCAATGATCTCAAGTATGATGCTGAGAGAGACCTGAAGGACATTGAAGCCTCCCACATTCCTGTGCATGCTTTGAATAAGGTAGGGATGGAAGCTGTAATGGTGTTCTGGAAAACCAGCCCACGGCAGCAGTTACATGGATCCGCCTCAGTGTGTAACGCAGCAGCCGCTCCTGCCTCCGCGCGGCTGGTGGCACCGCCAGAGCAGACAGCAGGCAGCGAGCTCTTCCCTCTCTCCCGGCGAGCTCTTCCCACTCTGGCCTCTCGCTATTTTTGTACACCCTGCAGAGCTGCACAGAGCTGTTTCCTGCAGGGAGAGAGAAATCTCGCCAGCCAAGAGCAAAGTTCAGCCCGACTTGAGCCTTTCTGGCCGTTCCTGGAGAGTCCTGCAGAGGGAACGGCTCCAGTGTGGGGCTGTGCTCCACTCTCCTGGGATAACATTTCCCAGCACTGGTTCCATGGAGCCACTTTCCAGAGCGTGCGAGTGGGGAAGCACCTCTAAAGGCACAGATTGGTGCCTGGCAGGGACTCAGACACACGGCCCCATGGCTGAGCACGTGGGTGTTCCCCTGCTGAGCAAATCAGAGAATATTCGGATTTTCTTCCAGTTATTCAGAGATGAAGATGAAGTATTTCTCAAAAGACACGAGGGGCCAATGTGTAGTCGCTGTTCACAGAGTCCATCATGGCCTGTGCTTTGGTCTCTTGGCCAGGCTTGTGTTTGCCGCTCCATTGGCCAGTTCCCTGAAACACCCTGCTCTGGTTTCCAGTGGTGTTGAACACCCAGCTCTTACGAAGTCACTGGAAACCAGGTGTGCTCGACACCTCTGAATGCAGCTATTAAGAGACTGAAAGGGATGTTTGTTTTCAGACCAAAAAGGCTTTAAATGGAACTTTCTTCAGGTTTGCACCGTGGGCTCTCCCACTGCCTTTTACTTGGCTACAGGTGGACTCATGACAGTAAGACAGGCAACAATCCCACCTGCTCAGAGAGAGAAGTGTTTTCTAGAAGTAATTAAAACAGATGGGAGGGTTCAAAACAATTAAAGATTCTAAACTGTTGCTTAAGAAGATGAAGCAACTTCTGTTGGCCAGCAAACTGGGAGTCCTCGCAGGGTCCCCACGTTTCACTGCCTCCAGATGTGCTGACACAGCGGCGAGTGGAGCTTGTCTGGACGTTGAAAGTCCCTGTCATCACCGTATCTCAGCGCCAGACAGAGCTGCTGACGACGTCAGCTCCCAACAGTCTTTTGTCCCTTCTGCTCTCGGATGGGATTTTGTTCTTGGGGGCGGGAGCACGTGTCCCGCACGGTCACAGCGCAATCGTTGGTGTTGATTGTGGGCAAAGAACGGGCGCGATGTGCTGGGGACCAGCACCGTGAGAATCATAGAATCAGCCTAGAATGGTTTGGGTGAGCGCCTGTGCTCTCGTTCTGCCCTTCTGCAGATTAAATACGGTGACACAGCTACCTCAGAAGGAGTTCTCTTCGCCACTTACTCTGCGCTGATCGGTGAAAGCCAGGCCGGCGGGCAGCACAGGACACGCTTAAAACAGATTTTGGAGTGGTGCAGGGAAAATTTTGATGGAGTTGTATCCTTTTAAAAAAAATAATGGAGAGAGCAAGAAGAATTGCATGTTTATGACTGACTTCACGAAGGAGCAAAGAGCTTGGGGCCATCTGAAGTCAGTGGGAGCAGCTGTGCCGAGCAGCCCTGTGCCTGCGGTGGGTATTTAGATGCCGTAGCACATCGTTCCCTTGCACTCTCCTCCTCCGCAGTGTCCGTGGGAGGACGGGGAGAACGCAGCTGGGATCAGCCTTTTCAGCGTTGTTCTCCCTCAGCAGCACAAGACACACCTTGGAAGAGAAGAGAGAGGGAGTGGGACATGACCTGGGGCTCTGACTAGATGAAACCAGCAGATTTCATACCGTGTGGGGAATGTGTCAGTCCTGCTGATGCTGGGACTGGTTATTGAGTCAGTTGGAGGAGACTGGGTTGTGTTTTCTGTCTGTTCCCACCCTGGTGATGAAAATGAGATCTTTCTCCTTAACCGACATTCCCCTCCAGATCGTGTTTGATGAATGCCACAAAGCCAAAAACGCCAGCTCCACTAAAATGGGCAAAGCAGTGCTGGACCTTCAGAACAAACTGCCTCAAGCCAGGGTTGTTTATGCCAGTGCCACAGGTGAGCTCCTCTCAGTGTCGTGTGGGTGCCATCACCTCTGTGGTGTGAAGGACAAGATGTGAGCACGACCACTGAGAGTGTGTTCGTGCAGGAGGAGGTGAATGGCACCGTGGTGCTAGAGCCGAGAGCACCAAGATCTGCCCCAAGCCCCAGCACTGCCATTACTGTCACTTTTTGGCAAAGTACTCTAATTCCTCTCCAGTTTAACATGTTCCTGGCCAGCTGTTCAGCTGTAAAAAGCTGGATGATGACAGTTTCCCACCTCGTGTATGGAGGGCAGTGTTTGGAAAGGCCCTTGGGGGCCCCTAAGGCACAAGGGCAAATTACCACCCTCTTAAGAGTTCACTTTACTTGAGTCAAAACTGTGAATTCTGTTCAAACAGGTGCCTCTGAGCCAAAAAACATGATTTACATGAGCCGCCTGGGGATTTGGGGGCCGGGCACCCCTTTCAGAGCGTTTGATGAGTTCCTGCATGCAATTGAGAAGAGGTAAGTCATGTCCAGCACCCCATTTCACACGGTTTCCATTTTGTGGCAGCCTTTGCTTGGGACATGGATGCTCTGGATACTGCCCTGGAGCAGAGGAAGGGGGTTCACAGTTGTCTTCCTCTCCCAGGGGAGTGGGTGCAATGGAGATCGTGGCAATGGACATGAAGGTCAGTGGGATGTACATCGCCCGGCAGCTCAGTTTCACTGGGGTGACCTTCAGGATCGAAGAGATCCCGCTGGACCAGCAGTACAAGGTTGTCTACGACAAGGCGGCGAAGCTGGTGAGCTGGTCCCACTGCCGTGGGGAGACGGGGGCACAACTGCCCTTTGGGCTTGTTAAGTGGGAGAGTTTGGGGACTCGAAACGTGGCCATGGCCACAGACCTTGTTTGTGAGAAGGAAAAGAGGTACCCACGCTCATTAAAAATTATCTTACTTTTTTGGGCTTCTATTCAAAAGTTCCATATTTGCAAACCAGATCTTGCAGTGTCATGCTGATGCGGAGAGAATGACCAGACTGTTCGTTCAGCGCAACACAGAGCCATAAATACCGATGTTAAATCAGATTATCCAAGCCCAGACTGTTCTAATAACCTCCTGCACAGCAGTAATGAAAAAGAAAATGAAGGTATTAACTCAGCCCTTCTCGGTGTTGTCTGCAGTGGGCAGAGGCCTTGATGGTGTTCCAGCAGGCGGCCGACTGGATCGGCTTGGAGTCTCGGAAGTCCCTGTGGGGTCAGTTCTGGTCCGCTCACCAGCGCTTCTTCAAGTACCTCTGCATCGCTGCCAAGGTCCGGCGGCTGGTGGAGCTGGCCAAGGAGGAGCTGGCCAAGGACAAGGTGTGGTACCGGAGCCTCTCCGTGCTGGTGGCAGCCACCGGCCTCCCCTTACAAGTGAACATTTTGTCATCTGCAACCAAAGGGAGTTAATTGTTGGTCAGCTTGACCTGAGAGCAATTTCAAACCTCTGTAAGGCTGATTTTCTCTCCAGATTAACCAGAACGAAGTGCAGTGCCCGGGTTTCTGGGAATATTCACAGTAAATGATACTGGGGGGTTAACACAGTCTCGTCTTCCGAGGCATCCCCCGCTGTTTGTCTATGGTAGATGTGGGCAAGCTGATCTGAGAGGGTATTTTGGGTCATGTTCAAGCTAAAAGAGGTGCCAGATCCTTCACCTTGAGCACAGCCCTGTCCTTCCATCCATCCGGATGCGATTTGGAAATTTTAGGCAGGAACCGCTTAGGGAAGTCAGTCAGATTCTGTAATCGCAGCCATCCTCTGCGGTGTGAGCAGAGGTACCGCTTGGGATGCTGAAAGACTTGAGATGGTTCTTGATCAGGAGCTCTGCTACAGCCCAACACGTGTTTGGGACAGGGGCCAAGGGGAACATACCTGGGATGGTGAAATAGAGTCTCCGGAGCCGGTCGCCGCGTGGCCTGACGCCTCCTCTGCCCTCCCTCCTGTTCCCCCGCAGTGCATCGTCATCGGGCTGCAGTCCACCGGGGAGGCTCGCACCAGAGAGGTCCTGGACGAGAACGATGGGCACCTCAACTGCTTTGTCTCTGCTGCAGAGTGAGTTCAAAATCCTTGTTTTCCTTGGGGGAGGGATGCAGGGGGGGGCTGGAGATGTGCCGGGAGAGCCCTACCCTGGGGCCACTTGAGTTCCTGAAATGCGGTTTGGTGAGGCCTCGCCCGATGCAGGCTGTGAATGGAGAGGACACGGAGCTGGGTCCTTGAGGCAGCGTGACGTTATGAGCTAGGTCCTGGATTTTGAAGTTTCCTGTGGTTCAAACGTGCATGAACAGCCTGATCCAACTCTCTACGCTTGGAAAGGAGTTGTCAGATATAGGAGGGACAGAAACGTGAGCTCCAATGGGGTGTGTGTAGGTCTGACTCCGGAGAACGGGGCTGTTGACACGGAAGAGATGAGGAAGGGGATCTCCTGTAATGGCAGAGGCTGGGCTGGGGGACGTGAGGGGACATCGTGGAGCAGCGAGGGGATGGAGGGGTCCGAGGAGTTCAGGTTCACCAGGGCTGGCTCCCAGCACATGAGGAGGTCAGGCTTACTAGAACTGGCTCCCAACACACGTCTGGGCAGGACGTGGTGTTTGATTCCAGGTTTCTGTGGGGCCCTGGTGGTGTTTCCCTCGTTCCTGGCGAAGGGAGGGTTGGTGCCTGCAGTGAAGCCGGCGGCAGGACTCGTGCTGCCCTTTCAGCAGAGGCTGAGGCTTACGCTCCCCCTCATTTCTGCAGCTTTCAAAATACCAGCCCATCCCACAGACGTGGCTGTTCCTGCACGACGGGCGATGGGTTGAGTTGCAGTTCCTCTGCTCTGCAGGTGGCAGGGCTGTCACTGCTCTCTTTTGAAGTGACTTTTAATGCAGGTGAAAGCCATGAGAGACCCCAGAGACAGTCTGTGTGAGGGTTAGGCCAGACTCTCCTTTATTGCTGGGGGTTGTGTTGGTCAGTGTCACTCTGCTGTCTCCAGGCTGTTCCCGAAACACAAATACCGGTTTGGTGGCAGAGACAAGGCAAGTCTAACAACTGCTTGGATTGATTTGGTCTCTTGGACTGGTTTTCGTGTCACAGAATTCAGAGGAACTCGGGCTGGAGGACTCTGTGGTCCCTCTGAGTCTCGCTCAGTTGTGGGAGGAGGAAGGGTCTGTTAGAGATCACACGCTGCTCAACTCTGTCCTCGATTCTAGGGGCCAGAGCTCTTTGCTCAGCAGCATTGGCCAGATAACGAGTGTCTTCTGGCATCTGCTGAGCCTCCAAATGCGGCGTCCTGGTTTTACAGCACTTTGGGGGATTTCTTGAGGGCAGTGTGCTGGGAAGAAGCAGTTGTTTAAAAGATGCCGAGAAATGGGGTTAAAAATAAACAGATTGCTCAGTGAGTGAATTCCAGCCCAGCCCAGTGTTCGCAGGGAAGAGGTGGAGTGTGAGTGTGGGGAAAATGAGCGAGGTTTCGTGGCAGGGAGCTCCAGAGCCGAGAGCGAGTCTTTGCCTGTTGAGCCAGGGTCCCCCAGCGCCGGGGACAGAGGGGCTCCGTGTGGTCCTGGATAATTGCAGTCACTGAACGGCCAGCGCAGGGTCCTGCAGCCCCTCACACCCAGGCTCTTACAGCTCCCACCCCGGTCCCCAAAACTCCCTTTTTCTCACCCGGGTGAGCTGTCATGTCCACACCTCTCAGTTCTCCCTTCCAACGTTGGTTATTTTTCCAACCAGAGCTCATTCAGCGCTGCCTTCTCATTGTGCTGGGGGCTCATCCCCACCCAACACCATCACCATTTCAGCATTTGCTCTTTTATTTGCGGAACAGCCCACAGAAACATTTGGTTTCCACCTCTCGTGATTTTTTTTTTCCATTCACCTGAAACCACTACATCTCCGTGTTCCCTCACTTTTCTCTGTTCTGTGGCCAGAGGGGCCCACGGCCAGCGCATCGGAGGACTTGGAGCATGTCTGTTGGACGGCCCCACGGTGGTCTCTGCTGTCGGGGCACGGAGAGGGGCTGGGACACTGGACTCCCTGGATTTTCCAGTAGTGACATAACAGCTTCCCAGTATAGCTTTTCCCACTGAAAACTCCCTCTTAGTTGGGATATAAAGGTCTTGCAGCTTTGCCGTGCCACACGGTAGCGCAGAGCCCGGGGTCCGCTCTGCTTTCCCTGCCGTGTCTCCGGAAGGGCCCCGCTCCCCCCACCACAGAGTGTTTTTCCCGGCATTTGGGTGCTTTGCCGTCCCTCAGCATGTCCTTTCTCGGCCGAGGATCTGCTGGCGCTGCCCACGCTCCCCTGGCAGAACCCCTTGGTGATCCACGCTGGGTCTGAGCTCAGCAGGGCCGCGCCGTACCGGTGTCTGGCCGATCACGTGCTGGGAGTCGTGGGGCAGGATTTACCCCTCTCTCATGAAACGTGGTACTATCTCAAATAGACGTTGCTACGTGGTAACCGGCAGATGTTCCTGGTAGCTAGAATAAATTTTGCATCTTACTTTCAGAGGCGTCTTTCTATCACTAATTCAGAAGCACTTTCCTTCAACCAAAAGAAAGAGAGAAAAAGGAACTGGCATTAAAAGAAAACGTAAGAGCACACTCCACTGCCCAGCATCTGACCTCCTGCCTTGCTGCTTCACCCCAGCCACTCGGCTTTTTCTTTGCCTTTTTCCCTTTTCCCTACTTCACGCTTTTTGCTGCTCTGCCCTGGTTTCAGTTTGCTCTCCCGCACATCTCCCACCACTCTCTCATCCGGAGGACGGCAGCTCTGGGTCATTCACCCTCTCCTCCCTCTAACCCACTTCCCTGTCACAGCGTAGGTCCTCGCCTCCACTACTTGCCCGTTGGCTCGTGCCCCCCCTCCCTGGGCCGTTTCCTTGCCCAGCCTGCGGGCAGACTGCACAGAGCCCTCTGGCAGCGAGGGGGGGTTCTCCACTACCCCTTACCTAGAGCGTGGCAGGGGTCCTGGGGGGGGAAAAAATCCCTTCCTTGCCAAATCCTTGGCTGCGGCTGCAGGTAAGAAGAGTTTGGGGATTACTCCTCCAGTGGGGTGTGGGGAGGGGGCGCAGGGGGCCAGCGGCACTGGCAGAGATGCTCCTGATGGGCCGCTGTCGCAGAGCAGCCTGTGCCAGTGGGTTTGTGAGCCCTGTCGCGCAGCAGGGGCACGTCTTACTGTGCTTGGAACCACACAATGTCCCGAATCACTGGCACCTTCCCGTGTCCTGCACATTCCTGCAGAGGCAGTCAGCCCTGCGGGCTCCTTCCCTGAGGAGTCAGCGCTGCCTAGAGCCGGCTGCGTGTTCATCCGATGTGTGCGACTCGCTTCAGCCCCGATAGAGATTGCCGCCTTCTTCCTTTCTCTCTCTTCCTTTCTCTCCTGCCCTCCCTCACTGTCCCCCACCCCACCCAAGAGGCTCTGTCTTTCCAAGATCAGCCTTTCATTTGGGGCAATCTCAGCTATTTTGTGATTTCTCCTCCTCCTCTGTCTGAGCTGGCGCTTGCTGTTCTGCACCGATGCACATGGCTGGGGCTCTCCCTTGATGCCGCTCGCTCTCCCTTAGCAGGGAGGCAGAGGGGCCGCTGTGCCAAGGCTCTGAAAGGTGTGTGTGACCTCACGGGTGTCATCAAGATCAGCGATGACAGCAGCACCGACTCCGACATGGGGCTCGACAGCGACTTCAACTCCTCCCCGGAGTCCGTGTTTGAGACAGACGATGTCATCTTCGTCGAGCACACCTACAACGGCTTCGCGGCCGAGGACAGGAGTAAGAGCACAGTGGGACAGGGTCAGCTCCTTCCTTGCCTGGGGACAGCCACCCACCCCACTGTCCTGTGAGCAGAGGCAGATCAGCCATGACCCTCGGGGGGAGGGGGTGTCTGGCAAAGGGGGTTGTGGAGTCTGAGCTGATGGAAGGAGACTCTCCTGGTGTTTTGATGGAATTCTGAAGCTCCTGCTGTGCTTGGCACAGCCTGGTGACCTCAGCTGGGTTTTATCCTGTGATGGTCAAACCTGGGCTGGAGAGGTTGGTTCACATTAACCTGCTGTGATCCGTGAGCAGGACGAACGTTCCCCACATGCTCCTTCCCCACCAAAAGAGGGGGAAACACAGAGAGAAGTAACTCCTCGGCAGCATTTATTGCAAGGCAGGGGGTCTGTCTGCTCTTCAGATAATGTCCCTGGGAGCCCTTTGGGACAGCTTTTTTTTTTTCCTGCTCTGATTTGCAATTACCAGGTAACTCTAAACTTCTGTGTTTTCTGTCGCAGGTAATTTTCACACGCTGCCTTCCCGGAAAGATATGCACGGCCTGAGAGAGCTAGAACACGTGGAAAAGATGAAGCAGGACCTCCTCGCTAAAGTGAAAGCACTGGGCAAAGAGCTACCTCTCAATACCTTGGATGAACTGATCAATCACTTCGGGGGCCCGGAGCACGTGGCCGAGGTACCCCTCACAGTCCAGAGCGAGTTTCGGGGGCACTGGGGGACAGGAGAAGGGGCTGGCAAAGGGGGTTCCTGCTTGGAAGAGGGTTTCCTCTCCTTCCTTGTGATCTGAAAAAGGTGTTGAGAGTGGTCTTGCCGCGCCGGGTGGGTCTCTCCCCTCTGCTGACAGCCCCTCTCTCTCCCGTCGGTGTGTGCAGATGACGGGGCGGAAGGGTCGGGTCGTTTGCAGACCGGACGGCTCCGTCGTGTTCGAGTCTCGTGCAGAGCAAGGCCTCTCTATCGACCACGTCAACCTGAAGGAGAAGGAGCGGTTTATGAAAGGGGAAAAGGTGAGTCGGATTCGAGACAAGGAATCCTCCAAACAGCTGCACGGGAGCGAGGGGAAGGGTGGGGAAGGGTGCCTCTGCCTGCTCCTGCCTTGCCAGCCTCAGGCCAGCAAGGCCAGCGGCTGTCTGTCTGTCTGTCTGCTGGAAGGTGACAGGGAGTCGTGCTGGGGAGTTGGGCTTTGGACTGTTTCTTGAAGCAGTTTTGCCGATGTCCAGGATCCTCACTCCCTTTTCCGCTTGTTGTCTCTCTCCCTTAGCTCGTAGCAATAATCTCCGAGGCCTCCAGCTCGGGTATCTCTCTCCAAGCAGACAGACGGGTGAAGAACCAGAAGCGCCGGGTGCACATGACGCTGGAGCTGCCCTGGAGCGCGGACCGGGCCATCCAGCAGTTTGGTGAGCGCTGGGTGCTCTTGGTCACGGTCCCCATCACCTCACCTGGATCAGACGGTGACTCTGGGCTGCGGCCGGGGAGGGGTGTTCTGCGTTCTGAGACCCGGCACCTGGCAGAGCACGGGGCTCCCCTGTTTTGCCAGGGTGGAAATGCGGACACGAAGTGGTTGTGAGTGATTTATCTCACGGGGAAGGTTTGTGTTGACTCCAGGGGTGATTTGCACTGTGGGAAGGGGGAACCCTCCTGTACCTGTGAGCAGTGTGTCCTCCTGAAACTTGCTGGGGGGTGCCTGGGGGTTTCTGTGCCCCCTGGGGAGCTCTGTGGGATGGGGAGGGGCAGTTCCTCAGTACGTGAGCACAAAAGAAATACCTCAAATCAGGGAGTTGCTCCTCAGCCCCAGGGAGTTAAGGCTGTAAACTCAGCTCTGCCAAGGTCTCGGCAGCTCCAGGGCAATGAAGGCCCCTCAGTCCTGTTCCCCCCCAGGGAGCTCTCCTTTGGAGACCAGCAGGACGTAGAAAGTTGTTTTGGCTCTCTTGCCTCTCACTCCGCCTCACGCTTCCCGGACCGGACAGGCTGTACCAACCTCTCACTTCTCTCCTCATGTCCCTGTAGGTCGAACGCACCGATCGAACCAGGTTTCTGCTCCAGAGTATGTCTTCCTCATCTCGGAGCTGGCGGGGGAGCGGAGGTTTGCGTCCATCGTGGCAAAGCGTCTGGAGAGCCTCGTAAGTGCCCCGCAGCAGAGAGATGAACGGGGCAGTTCCAGTGCTCTCTGAAGAGCTTCCTTTTCGGTGTTCCCGCTGGTCCGGGGTGTTGTATCGCCCCGACTGAGGGCATCGCAGTGCTGGAAGGCAGAAGGCATTTAGCACCCCGGGGTTTGGGAAGGGAAGTGAAGGCGAATACGTAACCAAGGCATCAGGAGGAATTTCGGGGAAGCAGAACCCAATTCCAGATGCTGGAATTCCCCGTTACAGGAGTGTAAATCCATCTGCTTCCGGAAAGCTGATGAAATAATTAATGGAATAATTAGTTTGTTTCATTTTTCTTCACTTTTGATAAATCCCCAAATAGTTTGGCAAAGCCTCAATGTTCCAGAGGAATGCTGCTTCCCCACGGCTTGTTCTGATCCTGGCCTCTTCCGAGACGTGGCTTTCACCATCCTTCTCTGGTGGTGTGCAACAGCCAAAAATAAGAACTTGTTGCTTGCTCTGCCTTCCTAGGGTGCCTTAACCCATGGAGACCGACGGGCCACCGAATCCCGAGATCTCAGCAAGTACAACTTTGAGAATAAGGTGAGTTGCGGCTGTTGCCGGGGTAGCTCAGCCGAGGAGGGGTGGAAGTCGTTGGCGAGGGCCCTGAGTGGGAGCCAGCGCCAGGAGGATCATTGCTGGCATCTACAGGCAGGATCCGGCCCTGCACCCAGCTCCCCACACCTGCCCCCCAAGTACAGCATCCAGAATGGGGTTAATCACCAGCAGGAGCAAACAAGCACCGCGCTGGCGGGGGGGACTGTGCTCCCGTGAGAGCCGGGAGGGCGCTTGGGCCTCTGTCCCCAGGGGCGGCGGTGCCAGCGCTGGGATGGGGACGTGCAGGGTCCTGTACGCTGGTCCCCCAGGGACGGAGGAGGACCCTGACACGCGGCTTCCCCCTTGGCTCAGCGACCCGGCCAGTGGCCTTCCCGGAGGCGGTGGCTTTCCTTGCAGTGCCAGCACAAGTGTTGTGACACACTCAGGTTCTCTGAGCTGCCCCTGGAAGCGTGTCCCGTGTGTGACTCTTGTCTCCTCTCACAGTACGGGGCTAAAGCACTGGACAGAGTCCTCTCCACTATCCTCAACCACATGGAGAACAGAGTTCCTGTGCCCAAGAGCTATGACAAAGGGGAGGCCGCCTTTTTCCACGGTAAGAACGTGACCAGCTCTGGGGTTTCTTGCCGGGCAGGTTGGTATCGGGTTTGGGATGGCTGAAGAGCCGAGTGGAAGGTCAGAGAGGGAGCAGTACCGCTACCTTAGAGCTCACTAGTGAGCGGGGCAACTGACCGTGGAGCATGTCACCCTGCCAGGCCTGGGGGGACAAAGAGCCTGGGAGAGACTTAGCTGTGAAATAATGGGCAGAGCTGGAGGGGAGCAGCCCTATGGGACTGCTGAGGGGGGGCCTAACCCGAAAACGATGTCTTCTGACCTTCAGAAATGAAGCAAGGTCTCATCTCTGTGGGGATCTGCTGCAACCAGATGAAGTATGGCACTGTCTCCGTGGAGAAAGGTATGTGTCAAGCTTTTCCTGCCCAACGTGGAAAGGTCCCGGCCCAGCTGCTTCATCTTTGGGGGGGCACGGCCTCGGAGGGTTCACTGTGCGGTGGGGGCAGGATCTTTGCTTTGAGGGGAGGGTCCTGTGGACTGGATGGACTAGGTGATCTCCAGAGGTCCCTTCCAACCCCATATGATTCTGTGATTCTGTTGGGTGGCTCTCTTTGGGGACATGCTGGTGGGCTCCGTGCCCAGCTGTGCCATGGTCCCTGACCCCCCACACTCTTGCAGACTGCTCCATCACCAAGTTCCTGAACCGCATCCTGGGCCTGGAGGTGGACAAGCAGAACATGCTCTTCCAGTATTTTTCTGACACCTTTGACTATCTGATCGAAAAGGACAAGAAGGAGGGCAAATATGACATGGGCATCCTAGGTACGGAGAAAGAGGGGTGGCTGGACCCCTCCTTACTGCACCCCTGAGGTTCCCTGTTCCTCCCTGTGCTGATGGACGACAGTTCCACGGCCATCTCGGGCGCTGCGGTGTCCCCACGCAACACAGATCTTGAGACTCCTGCAGGGAGAGGAGCTGGTACAGGAAGGTGGATTTTACAGCAGTCTCTTCTCCTACAGATTTAGCCCCAGGAGTGGATGAGATCTACGAGGAGAGCAAAGAGGTTTTCCTGACGCCCGGGCACCCGCAGGATGGGCAGGTTGTGTTTTATAAGGTAGGCAGCCTGCAGAGCTATCCCTACAGCCCAGCTTCCTCCAGCGCTTCCCTGGCCGGGGCTGTGAGTCCCTGTCCCCCTGCCCTGTGGCTTTGTGGCATGTTTGTGTCACATCTGCAGTGCCTGTTTCTAGGCTGCAGCATCCCAAAGTTTGTGTTGAGGGTGGGATTCGTGAGACAGACACTGATGTGTGTGTCCTACCCCTTGAAATTACCTAATCCCTCTCTCTGTCCCTGTGTAGATCAGTGTTGACAGAGGCTTGAAGTGGGAGGAAGCCTATGAGAAGTCACTCAAACTGACAGGATCCTTTGAGGGCTTCTACCTCTCCCGCAAGGTAAGTCCCCGGGATCTGCCAGGGTGGCATCCCAGCTCGGAGGGCGAATCCAACGGGAGATCTCCTCTGGCTGGAAGAGGTCTGTGTCTGACCCCTTGCTGTGGCCTGGGAGATGCCTCCAAGGACCTCCATACTGGAAGGAAGGAGTTAGTTTAGAGAAATATGGGCTCGGGAAGAGGCTGTGACTGTAACCACTGTCTCTCCCCACCAGACGCGAGGCCACAGATACACCTGTCTGCTGGCAGAGCAGAGCCGCGGGAAGAACTTCATCCTCTACAAGCCAAACATTGGGAAGCAAAGCCAGCTGGAAAGCCTGGACAGTCTGCAGAAGAAGTACCGGCAGGTAGGTGGGAACTGTGGCCCTCTGGTGTGGGGAGAGGCAAATCCTCTTTATTTGGGCAGAGGTGGCTTTGGAAGGACATTTGCTGTCACCCTTTCACAGCTCCTCGGAGTCCCGGTGGGGGTCAGGCAGAGCTCGTGGCAGCACCCGGGTGTCCCCACTCCCCACCCTGGATTTCACGTCTCAGCTGCATCTTGGACAGTGGAAAATCCCTGCCTCTGTCTGTCTCTTCTGCAGGTGCTGCCCGAGGAAGCCAAGGAGCACTGGAACAACAGTTACCACTTATCCTTGAAGAGCTGTAACCATGCTGCCTGGTAAGGGGGCTGCAGCCCCGGCCTCCCCTGCCCTCCCCAGGGTAGAGCTGGTGCTGGGGAGAGGGTCCCTGGCTGTGGGGGTGGGGAAGGGCCCCCCTGGGGGGCCCTGTGGGTGGGGGATCCCCCTCTGCTGCGGGAGCCTCTGCTAATTGGGGTTATTTTCTCCCGTTTGGATGGCAGGAACGGGAACTGCAAGCTGATCCAGGAGGGGAAGGAGTGCTTCCAGGGCATGCGCCTGCGTCACTACTACATGCTGTGCGGGGCCCTGCTGCGGGTCTGGAGCAGGATCGCCAGCGTCATGGCAGACATCACCAACACCAGCTACCTGCAGATCGTCCGCCTCAAGACCAAGGAGAAGAAGAAACAAGTCGGTGGGTGAAGTGCTGAGTGAGGGAAGGGGAGCAGGACATTTCAGGAGAAGAACGAAGGGGTCCGGCTGCCCAGTGCCAAGGTTCCCTTCCTAAGAAGGGACTTGTTCCAGCCTGGGAGCAGCTGGTGCTGGATGACCCCTTGGGAAGGTGGGGAGCTGGGCAGGGGGTGTCAGCCAGGCTGGAGCTGCCCTGTGGTGCCCACGAGAAGCAGTGCTGCTGTTGTCTGCCACGAGCCTGCCGTGGGGCTGGTTTTGCTCCGTTTGTGGTCCCATCTCCCCCCTCTGCAGCCCGGGTGGGAGCTGAAGCACCCGGGGCTGTGTGTGACAAACAGCCCCCAGAGCTGCTGCCCGTCCCTCTGTCCCCACAGCGCCCCATCCCTTCCCAAAGCGCTCTGGGGACTGATGCACCTTCCTCCCCCAGGGATAAAGATCCCCGAGAGCTGTGTCCGAAAGGTGCTGGTGGAGCTGAAGCAGATGGACGAGAACGTGAAGCGAAAGCACAACCGACTCCTGCAGGCCCAAGAGCAGAGCCCACAGTTCTCCCTGCCGCTGCCCATCCTGCCCCAGCCCCTGGACCTCACGCAGACGGGGCCCGGGGTCCCCCTGCCCGGGCACTCCCTGTGCCAGGACGAGATCCTGGACTTGACCTACAGCCCTCCCGGCAACAGCATTCCCGACGTGGTGATGAACCCAGAGCCCAGGGTGCTGTGCTTCTCCTCGGAGCCCGTTCTCCAGCCGCACCAGCAGCACGGATTGCCCTTCAGCTTCAGCCACCCTTCAGCCTTCAAGAGCCCGGCCCCCGTCCTGGAGGGGAACGTGCCTCTGGGCTCAGCGCTGCACGATCCCCTGCCCCTGCCTCACCCGGGACCCCTGCAGACCCTGCAGCAGCCGCAGCAGCAGCAGGATGATTTCATCCAACAGGATGAGAATATCAATTTCAGAGAGATCCTGGAGGACATGCTCAGGACGTTAAATGGGGCCCCCCAGGAGAACATGCTCCCCCAGGAGCGCCAGAGCGTGATACAGTTCAGTGGGCCTTTCCCAGACTTCTGAACGCCAGCCGGGCGGTGCTCGGCCACTGGGAATCCATCGCCTTCAGCGCAGAGGTGAGAGCTGGGGAGCCCCGGCTTTTCTACTGGTCTGGACTGACCCTTTTCTGGTTTTGAGGGAAGAAAAAAAAAAACATATATAGTTCCTTAAAGCAAAGTTTATTTATATATAATATACAGTCAGGCATGTATAGATTTGTATATAACATGCTCTTGGGGGGGAATTGAGCTGCCAGGTTCAGCTGATCTGGACTGATGGTCTCTGCTGTGTTGGAGTCCTGCTCAAAGGTCAGTGCCCGGGTAGGACTGAGCCCCCCCAGCTCCTCCCTGCCCGTCCCCTGCAGACTACTGAGTTCCCCTCGGTCGTGCCTTCCCCAGCCCAGCGAGCTGGTCCCCCCAGAGCTGGTGGCCAAACTGCTGCCAGCTTTCCCCTTGGGCTGTCCCAGCGCTCTGTGGACCCCGAGGCTGGGTCCGAAGGTGGGGTGAAGGGGAAGGGAATGGTGTCCCAGAGCTCGGGTGTCCCCCTGGGCAGGGCTGAGCAAAACTGTCTGCTCTGCCCTCCCCGGGCAGGGACACCGGCATCTCCGGGGCCGCCTGAGCTCCGCGGGAGAAGACGGGAGCTGGTGGCAGAGCTGGAGAGTTTGTCAGAGCTCAGCCACCCCGGGACCACGGGGGGATCCCCTGAGCAGAAGGGCCCCGTGCCCCGTCAGCCTGTCCTGCACTTTAGCCTCGCTGGGTCGCCGTGGCTGGCCCTGCTTCCTCCTTCTTCTTCCTGGTGTCCCCTCGCCTGGCCATCTCACCGCTCCGGTTCTGCCGGGCTCGTCCTTGGCTGGGCCAGGGATGCGGGGTCCGTGTTGGGATCCCCAGCCCTGCCCTCGGAGCTGCTCCCCAGCCCCGGAGATCCCTGGGCAGCCCCGGGGCTGGGCAGTGTCGCTGCTCACGCTGCAAATTCACCCTCCAGTACCAAAGAGCAAAGTTCTGCTTTGCAAAGCACTGCCCCAGACAACCCGCTGCCCCTCGGCCCGGAGCGGCTGGGCAAGCTGCCCCGCGACATAGGTAGCCCTTGGCTGCTTTGGCCACCGTCCCTGTCCCAGCAGCATCTCGCCTCGGCAGGTCCCGGGGAACTGTCTCTTTTCTCCCTTTGTCCTAAGGGGCCTGGCAGGAGGCTGCCTGCTCCGGGGACGCTCCAGACCTGGCCTCCCCTCGGCCACGTTTCCTCCCTCTGCCTGGAGTCACCGAGGGGTTTCCTACCAGTGGCACCGGGATGTTTCTGGGGAGGGACAGGAGACCCTCCCTGGCTGGGCCGACCCTTCCTCGGGGAGGACCTGGGGAAGGGGGTCCAGCCAGGAGAGGCCTCTGCTGGGTCCCCCGTGCCCCGACGGGTCAGTCTTGAGGGGGCTGGTGGAGCCCCCTCCTCCAGGCAGAGAGCCCCGACCCCCCAGTTCCCCCCCAGAGCCCGGCTGAGCACCCTGTTTGCTGTTGGGAAGTGCTTTGGGTCGGTGGCCGCAGCGTTCGTGCTCCTCCCGAGACGGGACCTGCCTTCCCCGGGCGCGGAGGCCACAGACCTGCCCCCACCATGGGGGCAGCCCCCCTCTGGGCTCGGGTTTGAGGTTCTTCTGGTCCCTGCCCTTCCCTCTGGGGGCTTCTCCTTGCCCCCCACTCTCCCCAGCTGGCACCTGCCCCTCCCCACCCGGGGTCAGTCCTGCCCTCGGGGCGTTTTACTGCATTCAAGGAAACCTCCTTACCTCAAAGTGAACACCAAAGATGGGGGGAGCCCCTGCGTGACACCCCCCCCCCAGTCCCCTGCTGCTGCCCCGAGAGGTTTGTGCTTGTCCCACAGCTTTTCTCACCTCTCGCCGCAGGGCCGTGGGGCATCACCGCTCTCCTGGGGACCCGACAGCCCTTTCTCCTGGTCCCCAACAGAGCAAGGCTCCCCCCCGGCCCCAGACCCTCCTCTATTTAAAATCTGTCCCACCCCATAGCGCTGGGGGGGGGGGGAAACCCTGGATTCACCCCGGTCCTGGCTCGTTCAGCGCTCGCTGGAATCTCGGGGAGGAGAGGAAAAAACCGGGAAAACCCATTTCAGAGAGGCTTAAACTCAGGAATAGCGAGGAGGAGTTCTCCCGCTCGGCACCCCCCGCCAGCCCCCGCCCCGCCGGCACCCGGGGCCTTTCCTGGTGGCTTTGACGTTCATTTTAAAAATATATGCAATTGTCCCTCCCCGATCTCTGGACAGACAGAGAGCACCTTGGAGAAAGCCCTTCCCTGCCCCGATCCTGTGTTTTTGTCAGGGTTAATAATATGTAACAATATCTTTTAAACTAAATTATTATGCAGTTGTCCTACTGATTGTATGTATTTTTAAATGAGTCCCTTTTTTTCCTTCCCTTACACCTTTTTGTTAGCACTTTTTAATCCGCTTGTTGTTTGCCTTTGTTTTTCTATGTGTATTTATAATTAATTGAGATGTATATATGTAAAGAGATTTTTTTTTTTTTTAGAATATGTGCCTTTGACTAATAATTCCTGGATTTTCTACTTGCCTCAGAAGGATAATTTTTCATTGTGCTCAGTAAAAATGGAAAGGAAGCCACATCCGAGCTTTCTGCAAGTCCCAGCTCTGTCTGTCCGTCTGTCTGTCCGGAGGGTTAGACCTGCCCCAGGATCAGGGTGGGGAGTCTCAGGGTCGGGGTCCTACCGGCAGCTGGAGTTTATCCCCAGTGTCACCGTCCCGGTGGCAGTTGAGGACCGCTGTCCCGACCCCCCCTTCTCCCCGGGCCCTGTGGAGGAGGATCCTCCCTGGAGCCGCAGGCACTGGCCTTGGAGGGGGTTGTTTTCTCTGGGCTTTGCTGGGAAAAACACAGATAAAGGAGCCGCTGTTGAGGCCGTTCCTCCAGCTGCTGCTGCGCAGGGACATCTCGCCCCGGCACCGCTCTGTCCCCGCGGGAGGTGGGACGGGGGGAGCCACGGGCTGTCCTCACAGTGGAGCAATTTGTGCCTTGCCTTTACCCACAGAGCTCAGGGTGAGACCCAGTGGAGCCGGGGGGCACCCCCAAAACCAGTCTCACTGCTCCAGGGGGCGAGTGAGCAGGCAGGATCCTTCCCCCGTCCTGGATGTGCTGGGCTGCAGGCATGGGGGGTGGGGGGGTGATCCCTGCAAGGACCCTGGGGCTCTTCCCCACTCCCGATGGGAGGACAGGGCTCTCCATGGGGGCCCAGGGTGGTTGGGGGGGACCCAGACCCCAGGGAAAAGAGGGAAGGCAGTGCTCCCACACAGCAAATCACCCCTAAAACCCCCACTCTCCCGGCCTGTGGAGATGCTGTCCCTGCGGGGGCTCGGCCTGGCCGGGACTCCAGGAGACACGGTCCTGGCTGTGGTCACACACGGCTCCAGCCACGGCGGGTATTTCTCCGTGTCCCAACACGACGGGTTTGTTTTGCAGTCGCTGCCCCGGCCGTGGCTTGCGCCATCGCTGGGACTTGGGGCCAGGAGGGGGCTGGGGGCCAGGGCTGCACTGCTGAGCACCCACACTCTGTGGTTGGAGAAGAACACCCCAATTGCCTCATCGGGGCAGACGCCCGTTGGGTTTGGATGAGGAAGGATCCCAGGGAGGACACACACACCTCCCCCCCTGCCCCGCTCTGGCTTTTCCCTCGGGAACACTCCTGACCCGGGATTTGTGTGCAATCCCCCTCCCAGCAATAATGAGGATTATCCCCACTGAGCTCAGGAGTTGTGTAAGGGCTTGGCTCCCCTGCAAAGCTCTGGGTTCTCCCTGGGAGCGGCGCAGCAGACCCAGCCCCGTCCCCTCCACCCCTCAATGCCACAGGCCCAGACAGAACCGGTCGCTTCTAACAGGTTTATTGGGAAGGGAGGTGGGATCCTGCTCAGTGCCCACAGAAAGGGGCCGCCCCAGCAGCGGCCGCCGGCCCCGCAAAGCCTCTTCCAGCGAGTGTACGCCAGGTCTTCAGGGCTGCCTCACCAGCGAGCTGGCTTGAAGGCAGCCCGTCATTGGGGCTGGAGAAGACTCTGCAGCAGCAGGAGGGCGGTGCTGGGGGGCAGGGACAGGGCAAGGGGCAGAGGAGCAGCTCTACAGGTAGGGAGGCAGGTCCTTCTCGATCACCTGCGAGAAGGAAGAGAGCGTTGTGCTACAAGAACAGTGTTACCCCAAAAACACACCCAAAGTCTCCAGAGGGACCCGCTCAGAACCACCCACGCACCCCGTGCCGGGCAGCCAGGGCCCCCGGTGCCGCAGCCACTCGCACAGAGCACAGGAAGCCTTTTCTCCCCCAGCCAAAGGAGAAGAGCGGAGACGCAGCAGCGGAGGCTGCTCGGCCCCGGCACTTCCCTTTCTCCCCAGAGGTTACCCCCAGGAAGCTGCATTTCCCCTTTTCCCGGGGGTCAGAGCCGTCCCCCCACCCTGGCGCCAGCAGCACTTACGTAGGGATCGTCCATGGGGCTGTACCTCTTCACCACTTGGCCCTCCCGGTTAATGAGGAACTGTGGAAGCCAAGCAGCACCCAGGTGAGTGCAGCTGGAAGGTGGGCTCTGCGCCCCTGAGAGCGGCAGAGCAGCCCAGGGAGCTGCCCACGGCGGGGCTGGAGCCCGTTACGGCCCCTCTGGGCCAGGGGCTCCCAGGGGCTCCCAAGGGACTCCAGGCTCGGGGACCGGGACAGCACAGGAGCCCCTCGGGATGCTCCTACCCACCATCCCGGGTACCCGCGCAGCACAGAGCCTGGGCGTGAGGATCCCTCCTCCCTGGGACCCCCCACCACCCCCCAAAGAGCAAAGGTGTGACCCAGGGAAACCCGGGAGGAGGCAGCTGGGTCCTACCTTAGTGAAGTTCCATTTTATTGCACTAGGAGAGAAAAAACAGGAGTGAGACTGTAGCAGAAAACCCCCTTCCTTGTGCTGCAGCCCAACCACCCGCTGGGATTGAGCAGCCCAGAGCTGCCCCCTCCCTGGGGCTTTCCACAGCCCCTGCCCCACACTCACTTGCCCAGGGTGCCCCTCCCTTTGGGCTGGTCCTTCAGCCACTTCCAAAGGGGGTGGGCATCGTCCCCGTTGACATCGATCTTGCTGTACATGTCGAACTTCACACCGTAGTTTTCAGCAAAAGCCTTAATCTGAGCCTCATCCCCGGGCTCCTGCAGAAGGTGAGGGAAGGGACACACTGTGAGCGCCCCGGGGGGCAGAGGGGGAGCTCCTGCCCCAGCTCCCCCCACCTACCTGTTTTCCAAACTGGTTGCAGGGAAAGGCCAGGATGCGTAAACCCCTCTCAGCATATCGGGCGTACAAGTCAACAAGCTGAGTGTAGTTTACAGCAGTTTTTCCTCATTTTGAAGCCACGTTTGTGATGATGCAGACGTAGCCTCTGGAAAGGGAGGGTGGGGATGAATCAGCAGCCCTTCCCCAGGCAGGAGCGGGGAGAGGCCCCTCTCCCCCCGCCCCCGGGTGAGGCGGGAAGGCCGGTAAACAAGCTGCTCTCCCGGGTTACGCAAGGGATTAAGCCGCAGCGGGACAATCGTCGCCGGGCGCTGCCCCGGGGCCCTTTGAGCCGCGTTCCCTCCTCCCCCCACCCCCAGGGCCGAGAGGGCTCCGGCCCCCTCCCCCTCCTACCGGTACTTCTCCAGGGAAACGTCGTTCCCATCGATATCTCGGGCGTGGAAGTCATAAATGGCCTTGGCCGAGTGCCAGTCGCCCGCCTGGGCACACTGCGGGTGGGGGGGGACACACCGTGAGACGCCATCACCTGCCCTCCCCCGCTGTGTTCCCTCCGACCCTGGGGGGAGCCCCCGCAACCACCTGCCCCCACCCCCGGCTCCGTCTCCGTCAGAACCGCCGGCTCCACGTCCTTCGCTTCCCCAGGGAGGGGTCATTCGTCCCCCCCATCTCCCCGGCCAGGCCTCAAACCCTGCGCCCCCCCAGGACAGCCCCCCTAACCAGGCCTCACCCCCTAGGACAGGCCTCAAGCCCCCCGACCAGGCCTCAGCCCCTCAGAACAGGCCTCATCCCCCAGGACAGGCCTCAAGCCCCCCGACCAGGCCTCACCCCTCAGGACAGGCCTTGAGCCCCCCGACCAGGCCTCACCCCC
>JAOXJM010000014.1:3407042-3418728 GCA_026413425.1 Tringa solitaria | reverse complement strand
ACTCGATGATCCCAAGGGTCTTTTCCAACCGGAATGATTCTATGATTCTATGAAACCACCAGCCGGTGAGGCCACTGGGGAAGCTGCTGCTCTTCCAAGAGCTCTCTGAACCCCACAGCAAGAATTTGTCTGTCTTGCATGGTTCTTGGGGCAGCTCTCGGGAGAAAATAAGAACCTGGGAGGGAGCAGGGGCTGTGCCCGCCCAGACAGTGCCCTGCTGCAGCCAGAGCAGTGTGAAGCTCAGTGGTCCCTCTTCCCACCCCATCCCATCCTGCTGGGGACGGGGATCAGGGCAGTTATTTACAACGCGGTGCTATGACCAGGCAGATCGAAAGGAGAAGTGGTGGGTCCTGCCCAGCTCTGGGGCTCTGAGGGTGAGGGTGTGAAAGGGGAAGGACCCCCCACCCTGGGCTGGTTTCAGGATCTACCTGCGCCCGAATCCAGGCTGCTGTCACCTTCAGTGACGGAGGTCGGCCAGGATTTGTGGACCTGGTGTCCTCTTCCCCCTGCAGAGGAAAACACATAGTCCTCTTGAGATTGCTTCCTGCGTTCAGGGAGAAACACGGGAGAAGCACCTGGACTCTGGGAAACAAACTCCTGAAGGAAGGTGCCTGGTTTCCTGCTGACAGGGTGGGGAAGGGGCTGGTGGGGTTGTGGGGCCTTCAGTAACACCATCTAGGATGGGAAAGGAGAGACGGGGAGATGGAGAATGGTCTTGGGGAGACAGAGTGGTCTGTTTGGCAGCACTAGCAAGAGCAACCCTCCCCATGGATCTGATTTTGTGTCCTTCAGGAAATTCAGATCACAAAGCTTCCAGCCTGTCCTCCTGCTGCAAAGAGAAGCCCCCCCGGTACCCATGGAGGTCTGGCTTTGCTCCTGACCCCCCCTGACCGCGGGGCTGGGGGTGCTGAGGGCTGGGGGTGCTGAGGGCTGGGGGCTCACCTCTCCGCTCAGCCCCCACGGCCCCGCTCTGCTGCTCCTTGGCTCCCGCTCCTCCTTCCGAGCCGGCCCCGTCCCTGGGCAGCCCGGCCCCGTCTGAGCCCGTGGCCGTGGAGAAGTCATTGGCGTTGAAGCTGCCCTTCCGTGTGCGAGTGAAGGGGGACCTGGTGGGCAGAAGGAAGGAGAAAAGGGAGTGGATGAGAATGAAGGAGACTTGAAAACCTTGTTCTTGGCCGCTCTCCACATGTCTTGGGATTTGCAGTCCTCTGCCTTGGGCACTGGAGAGTCTCTCCCATCCATGGGGGGTCAGGAGAGGGATTCCCAGCTGGTCCAGCCCCAGTTTTCCCAGCAGGAAGCACGCTGGTGTCTGCAGGGGGGGGGGAGCACGGAGCCAGCCCTGGGGGATTTTTCCAGCGACAGAGAAGACAAGTATAAAACGGGGAGGGGGTACTTTTCCCTCTCCCTTCCTACCAGGCATTGTGCGACACGTAGGGCTCGAAGTCGTACTGGATGTCGGGTTCGTCCCCGCGCTGCAGCTGCCGGACGTGGGAGGCGTACTGCTGCCCCGGGTCGTACAGCTTGCTGCTCTCGCACAGCGTCTGGAAGTTGACGGGCAGCGGGGCCGTCTGCATGTGCATGATCTGGTAGAAGGAGATGGTGGCCTGAAAGCAGCGGGGAGAGAATCAGGCGTGAGCCCTGCGAGCCCACGGACAAGGCAGAGAGAGACGAGGAGCTGCGGGCGAGGGGGGACATCGGGAGCGCGGAGCCGTGCTTGGTCTGCAGCCTCGAGCCTTGGCGTTTCAGAGCACCAGGGAGTGAGGAGAGCTCACGTCCACCTGGAGCTCAGCCAAAGCCGGGTCGGCTGGGGGGGCAGCTCTGACCCTCTCCCGAGCAGGGCACGGCCACCCCCCGGCCCTGGGGACCATCCCAAGCCAACCCCACTCACCGTCTTGATGACCTGGTCGCTCTGTTTGATCACCTCGTGGATCTGCCGCAGGGAGTTCACCTTGGTGTCCTCCAGCTCCTGCTTCTGGGTATTTGCATCCGCCACGCAGGTCCGATACGTGGCCATCGCCTCTTCTGCCTGAGAACCAGGAGAGCAAGAGATGGGAACAGCTTGCAGGTAAGGAGAACAGGAGGACATCGCTCTGCACTTGGACCCTGTTCCTCCAGGGCCGTATCCGAGGATCCGTGGGGAGCTCAGTTCACCCACTTTGCTCAGGGCTGCCCCTGTGCTGGGACAGCGAGGGGTGAGAAGGTTCTCGCCAGGCTCAGCCCCGGTCCAGAGCTGTCGTGTTCCTACCTTGTTCTTGGCTTCCTCTTCCAGCCGCCGCTTCTTGTCCAGGGTTTTGGTGGTGATGCTGCTGGTGGTGTTCTGCTGCTCTTCCTCCGCCTTCACCGCCATGTACTTGGCCTTGTCGTGCTCCTCGCTGCGCTGCATGTAGGTCTGCTTGGCCTTGCGCAGGTTCACCTCCGCCTCTTGCTGCCCAGGAGAGCAGTGACCCCGGGTGAGGACCGAGCTCCCCAAGGGCATCGTTACCTCCCACAACCTCCCCAGGACCCCTTTCCTGGGACAAAGCACCCAGCGCCGCTGGAGGGGGGCCAGGACCCCACCATCCACGGAGGGGAGCGAGTCTGGGGTTCTCCAGGGTGGGCTCGGGGGCACAAACCCTGCTCCTGCTGCATGGCTGGTACTCACCAGCTTCCTCTGCGCCCGGTGCCACTGCTCCTTGATCTCCTTCCTCCGCTTCTCATGCTCGAGGCGTCTCACCGTCAGGGGCTGAATCAGGAGGGAGAAAGAGCCCCCAGGCTGGTCTGAGCTAAACGCCGGCTGCTCTCCCCTTTGCAAAAAGGGCTTTGCAAGGAGAGGTTCCCCGTGGCGGTTGTTATCATTCCCCAGCACATCTGGGCTCGGTTACAGGGAGGGTTTGTGTCACGGACAAAGATCTGCAGCCTGGGAAGTGCCAGCAGCTCCGGACTGAGCGAAGGAAGAGCCACCCTCTGCAGCGATGGGACACGGGGACACCGACCCCCTCCCTGGCAAACGGCCCCGGAGAGCGGCTCTCCCTGGGGGGAGCTTGGGCTGGACTGGTGGGGGAACGCAGAGAGACCTCGGATGAGGTGGAGATGGACAAGGAGGTGCTGGTTGATCTCCCAGACCTCGAAGGGGGTTAGATCTGGCTGAGAGCTTGGGCTCATTGATCCACCGAGGCCAGAGCAAAGCCGGGGAATGCTGAGACCACGCGGTGGCTGAGCCCAGCAGCAGCTGGATTCCCCGGATTCCAGTTTCTGGAAGAGCTGCCTGTGGCAGAAGGACCAAGGAGACCACCAGCCTCCCTCGCTGTTGGGGAAGACCCCTCTGAGGCAGCCTTTTGTCCCCTCACCTGCAGGAAGGTTTGCTGCTGCAGGGTGTTGGCCGCCTGCAGAACCGAGGTCCCGTGCTCCATGTCCTGCTCCAGGGCCAGCAGGTAGATGGACAGGAAAGGCATGTTGGTCTGAGAAACGAGAACAGGCACAACCCTGAGCCCCAGCCCCACGTGGGAACCGGAGGAGACGCATCCTCCAGTTCCCCTGGTCTCTGGAGCTGGGTCACTCAGAACAGGCTCTCCAGGGGCTGCTTTCTCCTGACACAGCCCAGATGCCGGGTGGCTTTAGGGACATGTGGCCTCACCTCCTGACTGATGGTTTGCTTGCAGCTGTTTGCCATCTTCTGAAGCCCTTTGGCAAACTCCATCTCTGGAAGAAAAAGGTTGGAATAAGAGAACAGACATAGGAAACACCAGGATTTCCCTGCTGATCGGGTTCCTTCCAAAAAAATAAATCAGGAACGTCAGGAATGAAGGTCACCGCTGTCCCTGCAGTGTCTGGCTCCCTCAGCCTCATTGATCATACAGAACCTCAACCTGTTCTGATGCTGCTCCAAGGAGTTCAGCCCCCTCTGACCCACCCACCATCATCCTCATCTCACCCAGCGTGGTCCTTTTCTCCAGGTACCCGATGAGGTCCTTCATGTACTTGGAGATGTTTTTGGCGTACTGGAGGGCAGCATCTACCCCCCCCTCGCAGCGCTGCAGCATCACGTCCACTTCCTCGGCAGGAGGGCGGCCTGTGATGGGATGAGGGGGGGATTTTGGGGGGGAGGTTAAAGAGGAGCCGTGGGGAAGATGCTGGTTCCTGCCAGCCGCTCTGCTCAGTGGGTACCCCACCACCCCGACCCCTGCACCCCATCCTCCTGCTTACCCGTGTCATAGGTCTCCATGCCCGAAGGCAGGCCATCTCCTCCAGGCCCTGGGATCCCCCCGTAGAGGCTCTCCATGCTCTTTGGGAGTTGGGAGACAAGAGGGAGTGATCAGGCAAGAAGAATGGGAACAGTTGGAGGGGCTGTTGGATGGAGGGGAGGGAGAAAGCCGGGGCTGCTGGAGCCCTTCTGCTGATGCTGGAAGTCTGCAGTGCCCAGTCTGGGGCCAAGAGCTAACGGGAACGTCACTGGAGAAGTATCTCCGTGCATGCACCATCCCAGGGCAGAGCTATGGAGAGTGACCACAGCCCTGGTGCCAGAGCTGCCCCATCCCTTCCCGAGCCACCCTGCCCTTTGGACCAAGCTGCTGGGTGGCTTTGGCCTTGGGATGGTGGTGAGGACAGGAGCAAGGCAAAGCCTACACAGCTCCACCGGCCTTGGAGGGGGGCTGGGAATCCCACGTCTGGGGCTGGGGGACTCAGCCCCATCCCGAGCCAGCACGTCCTGAGCCCCCCGTGATGGGAGTGGGCATTTCTCACCTGGTTCTGGTCACTGGGTGGGATGGAGAGGATGGTGCTGCTGTCCACCTCCCCCATGAGGAACTCGGACACGCTGTGATGAGAGGAAGAGGACAGGGCTCAGCAAAGGAGGGGACAGGCGGTGACAAGCAGGGCTGTCACCCAGCAGCACCCAACCTGCATCCCAGGGTCCGGGCAGGGGCCAGGGCAGTCTGAGCTCGAACCACTGGTTTCAGTGGGGACCAGCTCAGCTCCACGTGTTGAGGTTCTTGGTAACTGAGGTGGAGGAGCAAAGCTTGGCCCAGGACTGAAGAGGGGCTGGGACATGGAGTGAGCAGGCTTTGGGGTCCCTCCTCAGTGCTGGAGGAACTTCTGATGTGAGGGGCAGGAATAAGCCCTCCCCATGGGGTCTCTCCAGTCCCCAAACCCCCCAAAGCAGCCACCACTGGGGCCATGCGTGGGCGCAGGGACAGGGTGAGGGTGGAGACGTGTCCTGGCTGGGGGAGATGTGTTCTGGCTCCATCAGGGAACCTTCTGCAGGGACGGCTGGGCAAAAGTCCCTTACGTGCTGCTGAAGGACACCGCGATGGTCTCCACGGCCTTCTCGAACTCCCGCTTGTCCGTCTCATTGTTGGATTCGTAATGGAAACCTGGAAATGTGGGAGCCTTGTCACCACGACCCTGTCCCTGTCTGAGGCGGGAGAAGGAGCTGCCGGTCCCAGCTCTGCCCGGGGCTGGTTGGGGCTCAAGGGAGGAGGGGACAGTCCCCATGGGTGAGGGACTTTCTCTTGTGCGGTGTCTCTGCCGTTGCTCCCGGGACTGGCTTCCCTGCCAGCATCGCTTGGCTCATGTTCACACCCGGCACCCAACGCTGCTGCCCAGGGAACTGCTCCTCTGCCTCCGCTCTCCCACGGCACCTCCAGAGCCCCCCACTCCCAGGGGGAACGCTGTCCCCCAGGAGGGCTCTCAACCAAAAGAGGAACCACCGGCAGCAACAGGAACCAGCACCGATGGTGCTTGGCTTGGTGTGTGGGCCAAGGGACACTTGTGGCACCCCGGGACCTTTCGCCCATGCCCTGGTGGGGGGCTGGGGCCAGTGAGCTGAGCCCCCCCCACTGCGGTGAGGGGCTGGGAACTGCCCCCACCCCTCTGCCCGGGGACGTGGGCAGCCTGAACTCGCTCCATCCCGGCCCCGCGTGGGGCCAGCCCCACGGCAGAGCTCCTGCCACCCGCCACGAGGCTTCCTGTCCCCTCGCGGTTGCTGCTCGGTGTCCAGGAAGCAGCGGGGTGACGCAGGGTGTTGTGCTCTGCCTGCGGTTAGCGCAGCCGTCCCCCTCCCCGCTGGTGTCACCGCGGGCAGGAGGTGGTGCCCCAGCCGGGATCTGGGCTCCACAGACCCCGCTCCCACAAACACGAGGCGCTGCCAGGAGCCGGATCTGACCATTTAAATGTTTTTCCTGCGGCTCTGCTTGGAAACCCCCGGGCAGGGATCTGAGCTCTGTCATTTCTGAAACCACCTCATCCTTAAAACTAAAGCACAGCGAGGAGGCAGGCGATGCCTTTGTCCCCTCTGCCTGTCTGTGGGGCAGCTCTGCTCCCGGCAGCCCCCCCATGGGCTCCCCGGGCCCCACACATCCCAACATGGGGCAGGAGGGGAGCGGGACAGAGCTCCCAGCCCCATCGTCTCACCCTTGACTTTGGAGATGAGGGTCCCGGCGGCCGTCAGGGTCTCCAGGGTGTTGAGCAGCGGGTACTTGTTGATGACCTGGCGCAGGATGCGCAGGGTCTCACCCAGACACTCGTGGGCCAGCGGCCGCTGGGGCTCCTTGGGGTCTGCAAGAGAGGGGGCCTGAAACGCTGCCCCACATCCCTGCCCCACGTCCCTGCCCTCCCGAGCCTCCCGTCCACCCCCTTCCCCATCCCGGGCAGGGTCCCGCCGGGCTCCCAGATCGTGCAGCCCATCCCCTTGGCTTCGGGCTCCCCAGGATGGGCACGGCTGCACCACACTTGTCCAGCACCTCCCCAGCCTCCTCCCCTGTCCCCGCCGGGGCTGAGCCAGCCCGGGTGTCCCCCCCCTCCCAGTGCAGAGACAGGCTTGGGGCAGCCCGACCTTTCAGGCATTTTTTCCTCAGTAGTAACTTTTTCCCTTGAAAGCGGTTTGGGAATTTCCTCCTCGTTTCCTTCCCTTCCTCCCTGCCGGACGGGCACTCCCAGCCACAGGGAGGGATGGGGCAGGGCTGTCCGGCCACTGTCCCCTGTCCAGCCGGGCTCGCCGCATCTCACAGGGTCCTTTCCTGGGCACAGTCCCCTCCACGGGCTCCAGCCCGGGGGGCCAGCCCCACCTCCCACTGGCCCAGTGCCGGGGCTGGGCACTGCCAGCCCTGTTAGGATGTGTGGAGCGTCCTGTAGGGAAGCGCTGGGACGGGAGCCTGGCACCCCCAGCTCAGGGTCGGGAAGCGGTTTCCTCCGCTCCCGTTTCCAAGCCTCTTCCAGGGTGGGAACGGGGCTGGGAATGGGGCTGGATGGCTGCAGAGGAGAGATGGATTCTCCAAAACCACTCTGTGTCCTGTGGGTCAGCCCTACATGGACCCCTGACCTCTCCCCATCTCTTCGCTGCCTAAGGGACGGCTCCATCCCAGTTGTCCCAAACTGGCCCCAGTGACAACCGCAGACCCTGAGCGGGGATGGCAGCGGGACGGTCTGGCTCGGGGCTGTGTTCTCCGTGCCCTGCAATGCCCAAACCTGGAGGGACATGGAGGCATCATCCCCCCCAGCTGCCATCCCACCGCCCCCCCGGCAGACCCCGGCCCCGTTCCCCGTGGCCCAGCCGTGGCTCGGGCTGTTTCCCCAGGCTGGGCGCTGCCGGCGAGTGGGGATGCGTCAACATGTTTGCAAAACAGCACCAAAAACGGCATCATGTGACACACATCCCCCCCAGCCCCACCTCACGGTGGGGACCACGAGGTCCTCACAGTTCCCTTTCCCTCCTCGGGCAGAGACACCCACCCACGGACCCCCCGGCCCCACGCCCGCACCGGGGCATCGGCACCATCCCGCAGGCAGCCCTGGTGAGGCTGGTTTGGGGGGCCGAGGGGGGGCTGGGGGCTGTGCCCAGTGCCCTGCGAGGCTCTGGGGGCCCTGGCAGGCAGCTGGCACCGCTGCGCTGTAAACAGGAAAGCGGGCGGATGAAAATAGCTCGCAGGCAGGAAGCCACGTTATCCTGGCTCCGAGCTCCCGGCAGCCACCCACCACCTTCTACCCACGGCCACCACGGCCCCCCGGGGGTCTCAGTTTCCCCCCAGCCCGGGCACAGACCCCCAGCCATGGGTCCGGTCTGTCCCCAGGGAAGGGATGCTCCTGCACCATCCCCGCAGCGGCGGGCGATGTGGGGCAGCTCGGGGGCTGGCGGGAGCCGGGGGCACCCTGGCACTCACCGTCACGCAGCACCACGTCCCGCAGGTTCTCCAGGGCTTCGGCGAAACGGGCCACATCCGTCAGCAGCTGGGAGATGTCCTCCGTGTCGATGAAGGGGCCCTCCCCGCCGTCCATGGGGCTGTAGGACGTGGGGGTCTTGTGGCCCTTGGGCACGGCCCTGGGGCCGGCGGGGGTGAGGGGGAAGCCGGCGGCGCTGGCATGGCGGCTGAGGCTGGTGGGGCGCTTGAGGGTGCCCACGGCGCTGGGGCTGGTGCTGAGCTTGGAGCTGGGGGGGGGCAGCTCCCCCAGGCCGGGGCCGGGCGCCTCCAGGCAATCCTTGCGGGAGAGATCCTGGGGAGCAGGGACAAGCGTGAGCCCCCGACAGGCACGGCCAGGGACACGGGGCACAGTGGGGACCCCAGCTTGGGCAGGGAGGGGGCAGCACCCCCCAGTGCCACCAGCCTGGAGGGACGGGCTGTTGTCTGAGGGACTGGCAGTCGTGCCGTGCCTCAGTTTCCCCAGCTGTGTATCCCGGCAGAGCCCGAGGATCCAGCCCAGCCACAGTGCTGGGTGCTGGGATGCTCAGAGGAGAGCAGGATCGGGCCCCACTCAGCCCTTCCTCTTTTTCAGCCTGTCCCATCCCCAGGTCGGGCACAGCCACCCCTTCCCCCCCAAAGGGCTGGGGGCAGCGATGGGGACACCTCCCAGGCCACTCTGTGGAGACTTTGCAGATATTTTACGGACGGAGGGATCCCCCAACTTCTAGGGGTAAAGTTGCCTGGAGGGAGGGGCCGATTTTGGCATCTTCTGGGGCCACACACCCAGCAAGGGTCCCCGTAGCACAGGGAGGGGGCTTGTGGCCGCCCTTGCCCCTCCAGCAGCTCCCATCAGTGACCCTCAGGCACCCGGGTGTGACATGAGTGTGCCGGGTCTCAGCATCCCTGGCCGGGCGCTGCCGGCGGTGGGGCCGGAAGCCGTTTGGTACCGACGGGGCAAACATCGAGCTCCTTCCCCTCGGGAGCCACCCGGGAACACACGGCTGCCGTGGGCGAGGAGCTGGAGCCGGACCACCGTGGGGCTCCAAGGGGGCTACCCAAAGGCCCCCACCCCAAAACGGCTGGGGCCAGCCCAGACCCTGCAAAACCTCTCCCCGTCCCACCCTGGGGTGCAGGGGCCCTGGAGACCCCCGTCCCTCCCCACCGGTGCCCATGGGGCGCACCCGGCCGTACCGTCAGCCGCACGGCGGGCGCGTGGGGCAGCGAGTCCAGGGAGCCCGTGGGGCAGTGGGCTTTACCCGTCCGGCGGCGCCCCACCGAGTAGGGGCTGTAGCTGTTCCTCCCCGCCGCCCGGCCGAGCATCCCTCCGTCTGACACCCATAGGCCCCTCTCCCGGGGGGGTAGGGGGGTTGGGGACCGGTGCCCCTCGTTAAGGACCCACAGGCCGGCTCTGGGGCCCCCTCGGCCCCGTCTCACCGTGCCCGTCTCGCCCCATGCTCTGCGGGCTGGGGCGCAGGCGCGGGGCGGGCAGTGCCAGGGTGCTCGGAGGAGCCCCGTCCGGCCCCGCGGAGGAGAGGTGCTTCCTCCCGCACCCCCCCAGCGCCGGGGGGTGCCCGACAGTAAATAAATGCGTGGCAGAGCCAGGGCACCGGGGCTGCCCAAGCCCGGGTGTCCCCCCGCTCCCACCCCTGGCCCCTGGGCAGTTTGGGGGTTTCTCTATCCTCCCCAAACCCCCAGCCGCAGCCCCCACCGCGGGGCTCCCCTGCCCTTTGCTGCAGCCCCCATTTTCCCCCAGCCCTGCTCACCCTCCCCCCTCCTCTGGCGGCTGCTCCGTCCCCTTCATCTGGGGCAAAATCACCCCCCAGACCCGGTGAGCAGGGTCTTTCCTCGGCTCCCTTCTCCTCCTCACGGACCCCCTGACTCTGCCCAGGTCCCCCTTCCTGCCCCGCGGCTCTTCCCAGTGGCTCTGTGGGTACCGTGGCCCTGTAGCCCCCGTGGCCCCGCGACCCCCAGCCCACCGGGGGGGCACGTCAGAGACTCACCGGCAGGGTCTGCGGGACAGGGCTTCCCGCCCGGCTCTTCTTGGAGATGGAGGGGGTTTTCATCAGCTCCCGCTTCTTCCGGGAGAACATGGTTCCCGGGGGGCGGCCGAGCCCCGGCTCTCGGTGGCCCCTGGCTCGGTGCAGCCGCGGGGCCTGGCTGCCACGCTCCTCACCGCGCCGGCCACATTCGCCGGGGCGAACTGTCAGGAGGGCGCGTGTGACGCCGCCTTATTTCCTCATCGGCTTCGCAGGCGAACCTGAAACAGGAAAAGCCAAACGCACACCCGGGGCGCGAGGCCGGGGGGGAAGGGGGGGACCCCGGCGGCCCCTGGGGGGGCTCGGGCCCGTCTCCAGCCCCGCAGGGGGCACAGAGGAGACACGGGCGCTCTCGGGGCGGTGGGTGGGCTCTCAGTGGCCGTTTGGGGGGGGGGGGGGTTCGGTGCTGCACCCCAGAGCTGCACAGAGGGGTCTAGGGGGCAGAGAGCACCCACACTGTGGGACCGGGGCTGACCCCCGTGGGCCCCCAGGCCCCTGTGGGGTTTCCCCTTGTTTGGGGGTGTCCGTCAGTCCAGGGGGGACGAGCCCTGTCCCACGGGACGTCGCTGCAGGCCCCAGCGGGGGGTGGTGAGTGGGATGCAGGGCTCCGGGCTCCCACCCGTGGGATGCTCCGGGCTCTGGCTCCCCCGTGGGCTCTGTGGCGGTGCCAGGACGGCCCCAGCTGCCCCCCGGGGTCGCTGCCCTGCCCCTGGCCCCCGCCACCCGCAGCCTCTGAGCACCCACGGCCCCCACCCGTGACTCCCCCACCGGTGACTCCCCCACCCGCGGTGTAACGCAGCCCCACGACTGTGCGTTCACCCACGGGAGCGCCCAGGGAGGTGGCGGATAAACCCCGGGAGGGGGACGCGACGGGACAGACCCCCCCCTTCCCCGGGGGTGCTGCTCCCGTGGGGACCCCCGGCCGGATCCTGCCCCGGCCGCTGCCCACCGGGCTGCTGGGGCGGCTGCCGCCCCCCGCGGGGCCACCGGGCCGGGGCCGTCTCTCGTGGGCCACCTGCCGGCCGCGGGGGGCGAGCGGCCGCGACGGGACGGGACGGGACCGACGGCTCCCCGGGTGCGGGACGGGGAGTGTGCGTGGGCAAGGGGGGGGGCGCCTGTGTGCGTGTGAGTGTGCGGGGCAGCGCCCACGGGTCGGGGGGTGCGTGTGCCCGTCCCGGGATGTGCCCGTGGGTCGGGGTGCGCGCATCTCTGTAGGCGGGTTCGTGGGGCGATGCACACGCGTGTGCGCGTCTAGAGGTGTGTGCGTGTGCCCGCGCGTGCACCCGTGTGCCCGCCTACCCGGCTGCGACCACGCAAGCCCCGGAGGGCTCCAGCCTCAGCCCCGGGTCCCCCGGTGCCCCCCGGTGCCCCCCGGTGCCCCCCGGTTCCCCCTGGGGTCCCGGTGTCGGGGTGCGGGACCCCCCCGCGATCCGGCCGCTCCTGCCCTTATTTGGGCATTTCGGCCCCGTCCAATCAGCGCGGGGGGGCTGGGCCCGACACCCC
>JAOXJM010000014.1:3369395-3396943 GCA_026413425.1 Tringa solitaria | reverse complement strand
ATGTTCTGGTGGCGAGGACTCGTCTCTGTCACCACCCAGGTCCCTTCTGCAGAGAGATGGTCCGCAGCTTGGAGTCCAGCCCCTTCTCCCAGATCTTCTGGAGGGGGATCAAGCCCCTCTTCATGGGGAAGATCCTGTACACACCGCCTGGCCCCGGCCCCGACAGCATCATGGCTGAGGTAAGGTGGGGGGCTGGAGTTGGGGGAGCTATGGGGGGGGTCTCACCCCACCCCTGCCTCATTCTCCTCCTCCCGTAGGTGAACCGGACCTTCCGGGAGCTGGCGGTGCTGGGGGAGATGGGGGGTTCCTGGCAGGAGCTGGGACCCCGCATCTACACCTTCCTCAACAGCAGCCTGGAGATGCAGGTTCTCCGGGTGCGTGACCCCCAGACCCTCTCCCCATGGGGGACTGGGCTGCGGTGGGGTGTGAGATGGGGGTGCACTGGGTGTGTGTGTGGGTCCCTCCTGGCTGGGCTGCATCACCCTGGTGCTTTGCAGGACCTGCTGCTGGCCCCGGGGACAGCCCAGCTCCTGGATGGGTTCCTCAATGGCACCTCCTGGAAGCTGCCGGCGCTGGTCGGGTTCCTGGGGGGGCCGGCAGCGGGGCCGGGCCCCACCTGGCAGGAGGTGTACGCCGATGCCGACGTGGTCCTGAGCACGTTGTCACAGTTCATGGAGGTACATGTCACCCCGGTTGCCCGGGCAGGCTGACTCCCCCAGCCCCACTGAGCCGTGCCCACCCTGCCTGCAGTGCGTCTGCTTGGACAAGATCGAGGCGGTGGCCACCGAGGAGCAGCTGGTGGCCCGGGCCCTGGAGCTGCTGGAGGAGCAGCAGTTCTGGGCAGCTGTGGTCTTCCAGCCCCCCATCAACGCCACGGCCCCCGCGCTGCCCCCCCACGTCCGCTACAAGATCCGCATGGACATCGACGACGTCACCAGGACCAACAAGATCAAGGACAGGTCGGGGGACACCCACCCTTTTCGTCTCCATGGTCCCTGAGCATCCTGTGCCCATGCTGGGGGGGACCCCTCCCAGCGCCATGCTCTGCCCTCAGATTTTGGGACCCGGGCCCCGCGGCCGACCCCTTCAGCGACCTGCGCTACGTGTGGGGGGGCTTCGTCTACGTGCAGGACCTGGTGGAGCAGGCGGTGGTGAGGGTGCAGACGGGGGCTGCCCCACGGATGGGGGTCTACGTCCAGCAGATGCCCTACCCCTGCTACGTGGACGACGTGTGAGTGGGGGGTGGCCCCAGCTCCCCAGGACCCTCAAGTGACGCACTGATGTGGGGGACGGGTCCAAGCACCCCGCAGCATCGCTGCCCCAGGGAGGTGGCACGGGGCTGGTCTGTGCCCCAGGTGTCCCCTGCCTGGTGGTGGCCCCAGGGTGCCAGGCTGGAGGTGGAAGGGCTGGTGCCATCTCCCCCAGGTTCCTGCGGGTGCTGAACCGCTCGCTGCCCCTCTTCATGACACTGGCCTGGATCTACTCGGTGGCCATGATCATCAAGGGGGTGGTGCACGAGAAGGAGACCCGTCTCAAGGAGACTATGAAGACCATGGGGCTGAGCAGTGGGATCCTCTGGCTCAGCTGGTTCCTCAGCAGCTTCATTCCCTTCCTCCTCAGCTCTGCCCTCCTCGTCCTCATCCTTAAGGCAGGTTGCAGGGCACAGGGGACAGCATGGGTGATCTGGGGAGCATCAGGGCTGGGAGCCAGCATGGTGGACTCCACAGGGTCCAACCTGCCTCCATCCACAGCTGGGAAACATCCTGCCCTACAGCGACCCGGCCGTCATCTTCCTCTTCCTCGGCACCTTCTCGGTGGCCACCATCAGCCAGTGCTTCCTCATCAGCACCTTCTTCCCCCGCGCCAACCTGGCCTCAGCTTGTGGTGGCATCATCTACTTCTCCCTCTACCTGCCCTACGTGCTGTGCGTCGCCTGGCGCGACCACATCACCTTCCCGCTCCGCGTCCTCGTGGTGAGTGGCCATGGCTGCCCCCTCCCTCATGCCCCCTGGGCATCCTGAGTGGGGGGCTTTGGGCTGAACCCCACTCTCCGTCTGGTCTTTCTGCCCACACTGCCGTTCTTGCCACCACCAGAGCTTGCTATCACCGGTGGCCTTCGGCTTCGGCTGCGAGTACTTCTCCCTCTACGAGGAGCAGGGGGTGGGCATCCAGTGGCACAACTTGGCCACCAGCCCTGTGCCGGGAGACCCCTACAACTTCGCCACGGCCATGGGGCTGCTGCTGCTGGACGCTGGGCTCTATGGCCTGGCCACCTGGTACCTTGAGGGTGTCTTCCCAGGTGAGAGCAGACCCCCAGTCCCCGGCAGCCCCCCCGGACCCCAGCAGCCCCCCAGCCCCGCTCAGTCCCTGTCTGCTGCAGGTCAGTACGGGATCCCCAAGCCCTGGAATTTCCCTTTCCTGAGGAGCTACTGGCTTGGAGAGCCGTCCTCAGCCGGGCACCCTCCCTACCCCACCAGCCCCCTCTCTGCACCCCAAGGTGAGCCCTTGCCCACCCTGGAGCCACGCGGCCAAGGGCTGGTAGCCACCGAGCTGGGCTTGAGCCCTCCCTCCCACCCGGGCTTTGCCCCCTGGCGAGGGGTCCTGCCTGGGACGTGACCCTCCGGTGGGTTCCAGTGCTGGTGGAGGAGCCTCCTGCCCAGCTCCAGCCCGGTGTCTCCATCCGCAACCTGGTGAAGATTTACCGCAGCAGCAGCCGCGTGGCCGTCAACGGGCTGAGCCTGGACTTCTACGAGGGGCAGATCACCTCCTTCCTGGGCCACAACGGGGCTGGCAAGACCACCACCATGTGAGCTGGGGGGGTGGGGGGCACAGTGGGGATGGGAGCTGAGCCTGGCTCTGCCCTGGTGCTCCCACGTCCCCATCTGATCTGTCCCAACCTGGGTCCCCGTGAGGCCGGGCGCTGAGCACCCTGCATAGGATGGGGCACCACTGGCCCTGCTCCCTGTGACCCTCTTTCCCCACCGAACCCCCTCCAGGTCCATCCTGACCGGGCTCCTGCCCCCCACCGCCGGCACTGCCTATATCCTGGGCTGGGACATCCGCTCCGACATGGACAGCATCCGCAAAACCATGGGGACGTGTCCCCAGCACAACGTGCTCTTCGACATGTAGGGGCAGGGCGGGCAGGGCAGCGGGATGGGGGGCTGGCACGGGCCGGGCTGCCCCCCCTGACCCCCAGCCCTCACCCCAGCCTGACGGTGGAGGAGCACGTCTGGTTCTATGGGCGGCTGAAGGGGCTGTCGGAGGAGCAGGTGAAGGCAGAGATGGAGCAGCTGATCCAGGACACGGGGCTGCCCCACAAGCGCCGGGAGCAGACCAGGAACCTCTCGGGTGCGTGTGGGGGGCAGGACCGGCAGCTGAGTGGGGGGTCCACAGCCCCGGCGCCCCCCAACGCTGTCCCTGCTGCCCCTCAGGAGGGATGCAGAGGAAGCTCTCGGTGGCCATCGCCTTCGTGGGTGGCTCCCGGGTGGTCATCCTGGACGAGCCCACGGCCGGTGTCGACCCCTACTCCCGCCGCAGCATCTGGGAGCTGCTGCTCAAGTACCGCAAAGGTCAGGGCTGGGGGGTGCAGGGGAACCCCGCTTCCTCCTCCGAGCGTCTGAGCCCCCCAGCGCTGGACAGCCAGCAGCAGGGCCCCTGGGGCGAGCAGGGAGAGGTGCTGGTGGGGAGATGCTCACAAGGGGGGGTCCAGCGAGGGGGTTGGGGGTTTATCCCACCGCCTGCCCCCCCGACCCCAGGCCGCACCATCATCCTGTCCACCCACTACATGGACGAGGCGGAGCTGCTGGGGGACCGCACGGCCATCATCTCCCAGGGCCGGCTCTGCTGCTGCGGGTCCCCGCTCTTCCTCAAGGCCAGGCTGGGCACCGGCTACCACCTCACCCTGGTGAAGCGGGAGCCGGTCGGGACGGGCGGCAGCACCGGCACCGGCCCCGGCACCACCAAAAAGGTGGGTCCCTCGGCCCCGCCGAGCATCAGCCAAGAGGGTGACCGGTGCCTCTGCCCCGGGGATCGGGGGGTGCCGAGCCCCAGGCTTGGGGCCGGGTCCTGCCGCAGGGTGCCAGGCTGTGGCCACCCTTTCCCGCAGGACAGCAGCGACTCGGAGCAGAGCAGTGACACGGGGCTGGGCAGCGAGCGGGGCAGCGAGGCCAGCGCCGTGGGTGAGGGTCCCTTCCCTCCCCGTGCCCTCAGCACGGTGTCACCCCCCGGGTGCTCCCCACATGTCCCCCCTTGGCCAGGGCTGGGGTGTGGGTACGTTCAGCCCCACGCTCTGCCCAGACGCCAGGTCTTGCCCCCTCTGCACTGGTGGGGCTCCCTGTCCCCTGCAGCCCCCTGGGCAACCCCCAGACCAGAATGCAGAGCACATGCCAGCTTTGGCCAGCTCCTGCGCTGGCCACCGGCTCCTGCCCTGGGCTTCCAGCCCTCCCTGTCCCCCCAGATGTGACCCAGCTCTCAGCACTGATCCAGAAGCTGGTCCCCGGCTCCCGGCTGGTGGAGGACATCGGGCACGAGGTGCTCTTCGTCCTGCCCTACAGTGGGGCCAAGGATGGAGCCTTTGGGGACCTCTTCCGTGAGCTGGACGCCCGCCTGGGGGAACTGGGCATCTCCAGCTACGGCATCTCTGACACCACCCTGGAAGAGGTAGCTGGAGCAGCTGTGGCTCCCGGGCTGCCCACCCTCCCTGGAGCTCTGCCGGGGGCTACCCCCGACCTGGGGGATTTGCCTCACCAGGGAGGTGGGTGCTGGTGGCCAAATTTAATGCCAGCCCCCTCCCACCCTCAGATCTTCCTGAAGGTGGCCCAGGACACAGGGCTGGATGCTGACATGGCAGGTAAAATGCCTCGGTGCTGGCTGGAAGTGAGATTCAGGGTGCTGGGGTGCGGGGTCCAGGGGGAGACACTCAGCAGCCTGGAGCAGAGGGATGCGGGTGTCACCAGCACCCCAAGTGGCCCTCGCCCTTCCCAGGGCTGAGGTCCCTGCTGGGAGCACCCATGGGTGCAGGGAAGAATCACAGGCTCTGGCCTCAGTCCCACCCTGGTGCTCTCACCCCTGTTTGTCAGGCACCAGGAGCGGAGCAGCCCCTGGCGAGGGGGGGGATGCAGAAGCAGCCGACGGGGAGCTGGGTAAGGAGGGGGGAGCTGGGTCCTGGGGCTGGGGCCATGGCACGTGTCCATCCAGACACATCCATCCAAGCAGGCATCCCTTTGGACACGCGTCCCTGCAGGCAGGGGGAGGCTCAGGGATGCTCCATCACCCCTGCCCAGCCTCAGGGTGCCCCCCAGGGCATCGGGCAGGGTGATGGTGGGTTTGGGGGAGCCCAGTTCTGTGCAGGGGTTGGGGTGGGACATGAAAACCCAGGGGAAGTATCCAGGCCCCTTCTCCTGGAGACAGAGCTCGCACGGGGGCATCTGGGGGGGCCTGGGGGGGCTGTGACAGTCTGGGGAGCTGGCTCTGCCCTGGGTCGGTGCTGACCCGGCTGGGCAGGCACTGGCGTGGCTGTAACCCCTCTTTCCTCTCCTTTACGCTGAGCCAAAGGAGCCCGGCGAGGTAGGAGTTGGGGGGCTGAGGGGAGGGCTGGGGGACTCCCATCACGTCCCTGCATGCAGCGCCCCGTCCCTGCTGGGGTGGGGGGACACCCCGACCCCCCTCGTCACCCAGCCGAGCCCCTGCCCCTCGCCGCTGGCCCTGCCGAGGCCGGACCCGTCTCTGTCCCCGCAGCGGAGGAGTCCCGGGAGACCGACCTGCTGCGGGGGGGGTCCGGGCAGGCCTGTCGCAGGGTGAGGGGCTGGGCGCTCACCCGCCAGCAGCTCCGAGCGCTCTTCATCAAGAGGATGCTCCACGCCCGGCGCAGCACCCGCGGCTTCTTCGCCCAGGTACGGCCGGGGGACGGGGCTGGGAGGGTGTTCAGGGGATGGGGCAGGGGGTGCGGAGCCAGCCCTGACCCCCAACACCCCCCCACATCACCCCCACCCCCCGGCAGATCGTCCTGCCCGCCGTCTTCGTCTGCATTGCGCTGCTCTTCAGCCTCATCGTGCCGCCCTTCGGGAAGTACCCGCCGCTGCGCCTCCGGCCCTGGATGTACGGGCAGCAGTTCACCTTCTTCAGGTGTGTCCCCATCCTTCTGTCCCCCCGTGTGTCCCCCCCCCATCCCCGTGTCCCCTGTCCCCCTCTGTTCCTGGCTCACTCCCGCATCTCCCGGCAGCAACGATGCCCCGGGGGACCCTGACACAGCTCGGCTACTGGCCACGCTCTTGGCCGAGCCAGGCTTTGGCACCGAGTGCATGAAGGACCCCGGGGAGGAGTGAGTGGCTGCGGGGCTGGGGGGGTGGGAGGGGGCGGCTGGGGCTTGGGGGCAGCCCTGCCAGCCGGTGCCGTGCCACAGGACCCCCCCCAGCCAGCCCCATGGTGGGGGGAAATTCCTGATGCTTCGGGCTCACTCCAGGCTGGTAACAGGGGTCTCTCTCCCCCCCCTGGTGCCGGGTGCCCAGGACAGGCCCATGCCCCCCAGCTTCCCACCCCGATGGCTTCTTGGCCCCCCCGGCCCCCCCAGCCCTGCGGGCAGTGCTGCAGCGTGGGAACTGGACGCAGGCTGAGCCGTCCCCCCCGTGCCAGTGCAGCGGGCCGGGGGCTCGCAAGATGCTGCCTGACTGCCCCCAGGGGGCCGGGGGGCTCCCACCGCCCCAGGTAACCCCCTGCCCGCAGTGGGGGGACACCAGCACTGCCGGGTGCGGGTGCAGGTGATGCTCTGGGGAGACCAGTGTGTCTGTGTGTCCGTCCAGACCTACTGTCCGTCCCCCCAGGTGCAAAGGGGCACAGGAGACATCCTGCAGAACCTGACGGGCAGGAACATCTCCGACTACCTGGTGAAGACCTACCCCCAGCTCATCCGCCAGGAGTGAGTGCTGGGGCCGGGGACACCCTGGGGACACCGTTGGGGACAGGGCAGGGCTTTGGCACAGGCTGCCTCCGCGCTGGAAGCAGGGAGGGACTCTGGGGACCAAACCCCGTGAGGGCACCACGGGGTAAGGGGGGAGCTGCTGGGGGACTCGTGGCCGGGCGGGCGCTGCCGTAACCTCTCCTCGGGGGTGTTTCTCCCCCCACCCCATTTCTTTCAGGCTGAGGAACAAGAAGTGGGTGAACGAGCAGAGGTGAGCCTGGGGGGGCTGGTGGTCTCACATAGATTGGAGCTTCCCTGTGGGGTCAGGCAGAGCCTGAGCCATCTGTGGGCAGAGTCCTCATCTGGGCAGCTCCAGCCCTACCCTGTGTGCCCCTCACCGTGGCCTCTGGGCGAGCGGGGTGCCCAGAGCAGGGTGAAGGGGCCAGGAGGGATTCTATGGGATGGCAGGATTGGAAGTACCCTTCCATCCCTGCAGGTACGGTGGCTTTTCCCTGGGTGCCGGTGGCTCCCAGGCCCTGCCGTCGGCGTTGGAGGTGGAGGAGGCGGTGCTGGAGCTCCGGGCGCTCTTCAACATCACCCCGGTACGGCCGGGGCTCGGCTCCCCCAGCTCAGCTCTGGCATCCCGGTGCTGGGAGGGCTCTGGCCCGAGCCTGCTCCTCACCCCCTGTTCCCACACCCAGGGCAGCCCCTCGGACCGGCTCCTGCGCAACCTCAGCCGCTTCATCGAGGGCTTGGACGCCCGCAGGAACATCAAGGTACGTCTTGAGAGAGCGAGCTGCAGGGCAGCGGGGATGTGGCACCCGGGTCTCCGACTGGGGTGGGAGCAGCTTGAGAAGACCTGATCCCAGATGGAGCCAGGGGGCAGTGGGAGCTCCTCGGGGTGCTGTGGGTGCAGTGCTGGGGTGGGAGGGGGTCTCTGAGCCGCTGGGCTCCCCTGGGCTGCAGGTCTGGTTCAACAACAAGGGCTGGCACGCCATGGTCTCCTTCATCAATGTGGCCAGCAACGGGCTGCTGCGTGCCTGGCTGCCCACCGGGACTGACCCCACGCTCTACGGCATCACGGCCACCAACCACCCCCTCAACCTCACCAAGGAGCAGCTCTCGGAGGCCGCCCTGTGAGTGCCGGGGAAAGGGGTCCCGCAGGGTCCCCCGCTGTCCCCGGCTGAGCCCTCCCCTCTGCGACAGGATGGCCACCTCGGTGGACGTGCTGGTCTCCATCTGCGTGATCTTCGCCATGTCCTTCGTCCCGGCCAGCTTCGTGCTCTTCCTCATCGAGGAGCGGGTCAGCAAGGCCAAGCACCTGCAGTTTGTCAGCGGGATGAAGCCTGTCACCTACTGGCTGGGCAACTTCGCCTGGGACATGGTGCGGGTTGGGGACAGGGATGGGGTACAGCTCTGGGGGGCCAAGTCCCATTTGTGACCCCCTCTCTGGCTTCTCCGTGCTCACAGTGCAACTACCTGGTCCCTGCGCTGCTGGTTGTCCTCATCTTCCTCTGCTTCCAGCAGAAGTCCTACGTGTCCTCCGCCAACCTGCCCTCCCTGGTGCTGCTGCTGCTGCTCTACGGGTGAAGGGCTGGGGACCCCCCCCGGGACTGGACCCCGGGAAGGAGGGGACACAGAGGGGGCTCTGAGCAGGGCTGGGGGCAGCCCTGTCTGAGGGGGTCGTGGTGATGGGGGCTGGGGGCTGGCTTGTTGTGCCCCCTGGGACGGGAGGTGCACCTCAGCCAGCCCCTGTCTCTCTGCCCCTCCAGCTGGTCCATCACCCCCCTGATGTACCCGGCCTCCTTCCTCTTCAGCATCCCCAGCACCGCCTACGTGGCCCTCACCTGCATCAACCTCTTCATTGGCATCAACGGCAGCGTGGCCACCTTCGTGCTGGAGCTCTTTGTGGACAAGGTGAGTCCCTGGGCTGTCCCGAACCCCCCCTCATGTCCCCACGGAGCTGGAAACCAGCTCCTCGACCCCTCTCCTCACTGCCCTGGCAGAAACTCAACGACATCAACCGCGTCCTGAAGAAAGTTTTCCTCATCTTCCCCCACTTCTGTCTGGGACGAGGCCTCATCGACATGGTGAAGAACCAGGCGATGGCCGATGCCTTCGAGAGGTTCGGTGAGTCTGGGGGCGTTGGGGCTGCTCCCCCTCCCCAAAGCCAGGCCAGTGCAGGGGCCCTCCCTGGTGTCCCCCACTTCTACAGCCCCTCTCACCACTCACAGGGGACAAGCGCTTCGTGTCCCCACTCTCCTGGGATCTGGTGGGGAAGAACATGTTCGCCATGGCCATCGAGGGTGTCATCTTCTTCCTCTTCACCCTCCTGCTGCAATACCGCTTCTTCCTGCGGCTGGGGTGAGCACCGGCCGTGGGGCAGCCGTGGGGTGGCCGTGGGGTGGGCAGCCCTGGAAGTGCCCCTGCCGCTGTTGCCCCCAGGCCACGGGCTCTGGAGCTGCCCTCGCTGGGGGAGGAGGACCAGGACGTGGCCCGAGAGCGAGCGAGGGTGGCCAGCACCCCCCCCCACGGCCACCTCCTGCTGCTGAAGGACCTGACCAAGGTGCGTGCCGTGGGGCCGGACCCTGCCCCGGCCTTCGCTGTGGGGGTCCAGCCTCTCCCGTAGCCCCCGGTCCCGCTGGTGGGTGACGGGTGGGGGGCTCTGCCGCGCAGGTCTATCGGCGCAGGAGGGCTCCGGCCGTGGACCGGCTCTGCGTGGCTGTCCCCCCCGGGGAGGTGAGTGCCAGACGGGACAGACAGACGGACAGACAGCACCGTGGGCATTGCCGGGGCTGCCGTAACCCCGGTCTGTGCCCCGCAGTGCTTCGGCCTCCTGGGGGTGAACGGCGCGGGGAAGACCTCCACCTTCAAGATGCTGACGGGGGACACGGAGGTGACGCTGGGGGAGGCCTGGCTGAAAGGGCACAGGTGGGCGAGACGGAGGGACCCCACAGCCAACCCCCTGGTCCCCCTCTGCTTCTCCCCACATCATCCCTGCCCCCACCCTGTGCTCCTCTTTGCCCTCATCCCTGCGGCGTTCTGGCGCTCAGCTTCATCCTCATCCTCATCCCCGTAGCGGGCTCATCCCTGTTCCCGCAGTGTGCTCAGCCTCGTCCCCGTCCCTGGAGCTTGTCCCCGTCCCCGCAGCGCGCTCAGCCGTGTCCCCGTCCCCGCAGCGTGCTCACCGACCTGCAGTCCGTCCACCAGCACATGGGCTACTGTCCCCAGTTCGACGCCATCACGGACCTGCTGACGGGACGGGAGCACCTGGAGTTCTACAGCCGCCTGCGCGGTGTCCTGGAGGAGGAGACCCCCAGGGTAGGGCCCGCGCCCCGGCCCCCCCCAGCCCAGGGCACCCCCATCCTCATCCCCACCCCATCTCTGGCAGGTGGCCCAGTGGGGCATCGCCAAGCTGGGGCTGGAGCCGCACGCGGACCGGCCGGCGGGCAAGTACAGCGGGGGCAACAAGCGCAAGCTCTCCACGGCCATAGCCCTCCTCGGCTCCCCCCCCGTCGTTTTCCTGGTGAGTGGGGGCAGTGGGGGGGGGGTCCCGTGGCAGCGCCTGGCCCTGCCGGGGCTGACACGGCCACCGGGGCTGTCGCAGGATGAGCCCACGACGGGGATGGACCCGCGAGCCCGGCGGTTCCTGTGGGACTGCATCCTCAGCGTCATCCGGGAGGGCAGGTCCGTGGTGCTCACGTCCCACAGGTGAGCCCCCATCCTCTGCCCCCACGGCACCCCCGAGGGGAGCACCCCTCTGCCCCCCAGCCCTCACACCTTGCCCCCCGGCAGCATGGAGGAGTGCGAGGCGCTGTGCACCAGGATGGCCATCATGGTCAACGGCCGGTTCCGCTGCCTGGGCAGCGTCCAGCACCTCAAGAACAGGTAATGGGGCCCCGGGGGCTTGGGGAGGGCTCCGGCGGCGAGGGACGGCCAGCCTGCAGGGGACGGGGACACGGCCGGACCCTGCAGCGATGTCCCCCTCTCCCCTGCAGGTTTGGGGACGGCTACACGGTGGTGGTGCGGGTTGGTGGCCCCGGGCCGGGGCCGGTGGAGAGCCTGATGCTGCACCGGTTCCCCGGCATCGTGCTGAAGGAGCGGCACGGGGGGCTGCTGCAGTTCCAGCTCCCCTCCCGCACCGCCTCCTTGGCCAGCGTCTTCAGCGTCCTGGCAGCCCACCGCGGCCCCTGCCACATCGAGGACTACTCCGTGTCCCAGACCACCCTCGACCAGGTGACGGGGGACACGGGGCGCAAGGGCATGGGGGGACGGGGTCCCGCCTGCGCTGCCCCTCACCCTGCCCTCCCTGCAGGTCTTCGTGCACTTCGCCAAGGAGCAGAGCGACGAGGACCCCGAGGGGGCTGCGGCCCCTGGGCAGGATGCAGCCCCCAGCCCCGGGAGGAGGCTGACACCGTTCCTGGAGGACGACAGCTACCAGGAGAGCACTGTCTGAGTGGGGCCACGGTGCCCCACGGACCCCTCCCCAACCGTCACCACAGCACGACCTGGAGTCCTGGGGCTTCTGGCCACCCCAGACCCCCCGAGCTGGCCAGGGGGGCCTGGACGCATCCTGCCTGCCATCATTCCCAGGGCACTCCGGATACTGGGGAGGGAGAGAGCACCAGGGCAGGGCTGGCCCCAGCTCCACCTCGGCGGGCTGTACCCTCCGGGGGGCTGAGTGGGATGTGGGGGGCTGCCCTGGGGGTTGTGGGGGGCTGGGGCTGGCCCCGGGACCCCGACTGCAGGGAGCAGAGCCTGCTGTAAAAGAGTAATTAAATAAAGCCCCGTGGTACTGCCCGGGGGGCTCATCGCCCTGGCACCGCTTCAGCCCCACTGGGGGACACGGGGCAGGGGGCAGCAGGGTGGCCCTCACTCAGGGGACACAGAGATGGCAGCTCCTTCCCTGTCCTGTGACCACTCTGCAGCCCCTTCCATGCACCCCCCTGAGTGGCCGAAGGTCAGCCAGGGTCTTCCTCAACCTGGACGGTCCCTGGGCAGGGGTCCCCGCTCCTGCCACTCCCCGGGGCTCCTTCCTCTCCACCTTCCAGGGTGTCCCAGCAGGGACAGGGGTCTCACCCCTCAGGCAGGTGGGACCTCCACCGCGCAGGGACCCGAGCAGGGCTGGGGGGGGGTGTGTGAAGATTTTGGGGTGCTCGTCTGTTCCCCTCGCCCCTCTGCTATGGCGGGGAGGCCACACACTGGAGCTGGGGGGCTGGGGCAGCCCACGGCCCGTGGCGCGGGGGCTCAAAAGGGTTCCCCGGGGCTGGAGGAGGTTTCGATGTTTCCCGAGGGGAAAAAATATGGAACGCTTCACGAATTTGCGTGTCATCCTTGCGCAGGGGCCATGCTAATCTTCTCTGTATCGTTCCAATTTTAGTATATGTGCTGCCGAAGCGAGCACGAGTTCACCCTTTCCCACAGCGCTATTTAAACCACTTAGCTTTTATAATTTCTCAGTCATGGTGGGTAGCCTCTCTCAGATTCCTACTTTTTCCCCACGACTTCACTCTTCTAAGCATCAATCATCAGTTTTTATACGTAAATCGTCCATTTTTATGAGAATTTTCGGCGCTTCTGCGGTAAAACACCTTGCAGAGCCGTGTGCTTTGCGCGCAGTTGCTTGACGGGAGACACCCTACTTTACATACCAGTGGGGGCGGGGCCAGTGCTTGTCCGCCACCGTCCCAGCGTTCCCCGCGGCGCTCGCGCAGGCGCGGTGTCGCCGCTGTCGGTGCCGGCGGAGGAAGATGGCGGCGGGGCGCTGAGGGGACGGGACCGGGCCGCTCCGCACCGTACCGCGCCAGGAGAGCCGAGCCGAGCCGCGCCGCCGCCCGCGCTCCGGGACCGGCTGCGCCGCCCCGGTGACGGACCCCCACCCCATGGCCGCGGGGCCGGCCCAGGAGCCGCGTCTCCGCTGGGCCTGCTCGGGCCGCGCCGCTACCGGACCCCGCCGAGGCGGCAGCCCGCTGAGTCCCGACGCCTGGCCCGGGCCCCGCTAGGCCTGACCACCCGCCGCTCGGGAGTCGTCTGCGCGCAGGAGGCCGGGCCGGGTCCGGGGAGGCCGCCCCTGAGGAGAGCGGGACCGGGGCAGCCCCTGCCCGGCGGCCGGCGCCCAACGGCTCCCGGTGCGGGGCTTCTCCCCGGGCCCTCGGAGGCAGCGCTTGACTCTCGCACCCCTTCGGAGCGGTCGCCCGGCTCCAAGTCCGCTCAGCGGGGGGAGGAACGGCTCCTCCGGCCCAGGTCAGCACCGCCAGTGCCCTTCGGCTGCCGGCCGCGGCGTCAGGATGTCCGAGAACCAGCCCAACGCCAACAACCACCACCCGGCCCACAACAACGGCGGCGGGGGGGCTGCCGGGGGCAACAACCGCGGCGTCCGCAATCCCAACCTCAACCAGAACCCCTTGATCAATGTGCGGGACCGCCTCTTCCATGCGCTCTTCTTCAAGATGGCAGTGACCTACGCTCGCCTCTTCCCACCCTCCTTCCGCCGCGTCTTCGAATTCTTTGTCCTCCTCAAGGTGAGGGGCAGCTTTGTGGGGAGAACTGGACACTCCTGTTGGCTGCAGTTGGGTACTAGGGCATAAATTTCCTTATAAACACAAAAAAAATATTGTTTCTGCTAGAGGGCACAGCCTGTGTGTAGGCCACTGACCCCAAGCTGTCCCCTGAGCTCCCGTGGGCCTCTCTTGTGTGAGAAAGACATGAGCAGTCATAAGGGGCTGTGGTGGTACCCACACCGCCAGAGCTCTGGCACTGTAACTGGGAATAACAAGGAAATCCCTGAGCCAGCTCAATGGGCAGCCAGGCTGGTGTGGGTCAGGTCAGGGATGTGGGCATGGAAGGTTTCTCTTTCTGTTTCCAAGAAAACTGCTTATTTTGGATACATCGCCTACGTGAGAGATTTGATTGTTGGAGTCTTGTCTTTTCTGTAAGCGATTAATGCACAACCCCATCTTAACCCCATTTCGTTTTGTCAGTCAGCAGCCAGCACAGCATCACACCTCTGTGCCAGGGTAAAAACCCGCCTGCTTTCCTGTTGATGTGGGTGCAGGACTGGGGACCCACGGAGGGGCCTGGGAAATTAGATAAGGGGAAGGGGGAGACGAGCTTGCCGGGTGACAGCAGCGCAGTGCAGTTCTGCTCTGGGTTTCTAAAGTTCAGTTGCTTAAAGCAAGGAAATATTTGGGAGAATTTGTCTGATACTGCGCATATGTGTTTTCTCCCCTTCCAAGAAATGTTAGGGGTTTTAACTTTTTTTTTTTTTTTTTTTCCCCATTGTATAACTGGATTCCGGGAGGCTGGACCAGGGATAGTGCTGGCGGTGAGGCTGTCAGGAGAGCGAGTGGTCTGGCTGGTAGCGGTTCCTGCTGCTGTTTGCCTTTGGTCAGAGCGCTCCTGAGGAAATCAGAGAATTCACAGGGTGTCTGCAAAGAAGAGCCTGTGCCTGCCCGCGGGGTTAGGAGTCAGCCAGACTCCGTCCTGCTCCGAGCGCAGACTAGGGGTGAAGTCAGAGCCCGTGGTCCTGCGTGCTGCTGCTCGCAGAGTCCTCAAACTGCTCGTGGCTCCGCTGGCTTCATTGTGGCTCCTCCTGCCACGAGGGAGGTGTTTCTGATTTACCTTCCTCAGCATCTTCCTTTGCAGCTCCTCTGCAGATGTGGTGTTTACCCGTCTGTTTATTCATAGCAAATAGGTCAGGAAGGATGTGTAGCAAGGACAGCTGGTTTAATTAGGAATGAGCGTCTTCATGCAGGTGGGAAATGAGTATTTGAAACTCGGCTGTACCGCCCACTGTATTAGTGTTTCTCGGAGCTCTCAGCTCTGAACTTTGGACAGCGCTAACGTCACGCTGGATTTACCACCTTCACTACAAGGAGTGAATTTTATTTGTTTGCTTTGTTTTGCTGTGGCTTTATAGCTGTTCCTTGGGGCAAGCCAGGGCATGGCAGCGGTGGTGCCTCCGAACCCAGTGCCACCTCTGCCCTGGCCCAGTCCATACCTTGCAGCGGCGAGCATTGGATCTGAACGTGGAGCTGGTGGCTCTTCTGTGGGTTTGTGTCCTCCTGCTCTTGTGGTGGGTTGTCTTCTGTTGAAGTTTGCTTCTCTCTGCCTTTGTAAAAGCTGGGTGGTCTTTTCCAGGCTTCCACAGGAAGCACTTTGTGCTGAGGAGGGAATGGTTGAACACCACGGATGTGTTCCTGTGTCTTTCAGTGCTTTGCAGCCTCGTCACGCATTGGTGCTGTGTTTGGTCGGTTTGCAGGACCTTGTGCTGGGGCCTGCATGTGTGACCTGTGTTCTGCATGGGTGTTGGTGGCAGCCCTGGTCTTGCAAACAGCAGGAGGTTGTTCTTGCTGCTGTCTCTGCTGTGTTCCTCTGTTGATACCGTAGCGTTGAAATTTCCTGATTCTGGGCTGCTTCATTATCGATGCAGAGATCACTGGGGTCGGAAAAACATAAAAGCTGTTGTCCACTCGCAAATCCATTTGTCCAAGTTAATCTGGTGTCTTTATGGGCAAAGAAGAGGTGGTTCAAACTGGGGAGTCTGTAAACAGGCCGAAGCTGGCTGGGCTCACGGGTCTCTGCTTTGTTTCTTGCTATGTGTAGGCTCTCTTTGTGCTCTTCATCCTGGCTTACATTCACATCGCCTTCTCCCGCTCGCCCATTAACTGCTTGGAGCACGTGCGAGATAAATGGCCACGCGATGGCATCCTGCGGGTGGAAATACAGCGCAACTCCAGCCGAGCCCCCATCTTCCTGCAATTCTGTGGCGCTGAGAAGTTCCCAGGAATGGTAGTTGAATCCACAGCTGAGGAAGAGGAGGAGGAAGAGGAGGAGATGACCGTGGATATGTTTGAAAACAGCTCTATCAAGGTAAAGACACGTTCCTTGTACACGGAGGGAGATGGGAACCTGGTTGTCGGTTTGGGGAGGAATGGTTTGTTAGTGCAGTCATCTCAAGCGTGCCACAGTCCCTCTGTGATCCCTCGGTCATCTGGAGACAGAGTGTGTTCCTTGGCTCTTCCTGTGTCTCCTCATTGGCCTCTGATGGTTTGAGATAGAAATTGGAGCCCCGAAAGCTTTTGTTCTCCTTTTGGTGGTGGAGGCCTTTGCTGGGGACACGGAGGGAGCACAGAAGATGGGAGCTGAAGTCACTGTTAATGTGACTTTCCGCGCTGTGGTTTTCCAACAGTTTGAGCTGGATATTGAGCCCAAGGTGTTCCTCAAGCCGTCCCTGGTGAGCAGCACCGAGGCACTGACCCACAACGAAAGCCAGGAGTTCTCGTTTAGTGAAGCGGCCACTAAAGGTATGCAGCCTCTGAGGGAGACTGTGTCCGAGTTTGAGATGCTAGCCAGAGCAGGTAAAGACACCTTACGCTGCTATCTCTGCTCTCTCCTTCCCCTGCACCTTCCCTGCACGTCCCCTTCCTTCTGGCTTCTCTGGGCACCTGCATCGTAACCTTCAATGTCTTCCCTGACGCGTTCCCCTGCGGTTAATCGTGTCGATACTAATAATGGATCCACAGTGATTCCCATCCTTTGCCTGGAGGGAGGCTGGGAGTTGGGGGTCACCTGGGCTATAAAATGTGCTGCAGCCTCATGGGCTGGCACCGTGTCTCTGCAGTGACCGGTACCAGGTACCTCAGGTGAATGCAAACCTCCCTCTTCTGAGCAGTTCATCGTCCTCTTCAGCTCTGAAGGGATCCCCCTGACAGCGCACATTCCTCTTCCCATTAACAGGGTTTGGGCTGTATTTTGGGTCCCTGACTCAACACCAGTACTTGGAATAGCTAATTAATCCCAAAAGCCACCGAGCAAGTTTTATTGGATTGCGAGATACGGCATTGCTGCTCTGCATCGCTGAGGGTATCATCCTGCTTTATCCCTCCCCTTCTTCCAGCACGACTTAAGCTGCTCATGTCTCATAAACTCCAGGGGGAGATTGAGTGGCTTTGTATTATTTAAAATGAAATTCCATTGTTGGAAAACTTCTGTTTCTAGTGGTTAGGGGAGGAAGTCTATTAAAAAACATTGATATTAAAATAGAAACATGGCAATTGGATTCTTACTTAATTTGCCTGTCTCACCTACACTTTTTTCCCTGGAAAGACTGGAATTCTTTGCTCTTCAGAAGTACTGGTTGTGGAGGGTTGGGAGACTGGACACTGTTTCCATGGTCTTGCAGTGATTTTGCTTGATGCTGATCCAGAACTCATTAGTCCTGAATTTAAGATCATTAAGTCACATAAGACTAGAGAGCAGTAAATATTTTTGGTGCAATACCTTCATTAATGGTTGCCTGAGCTTTGTAAGAGGCGCATTGGGCAGTGCTGTGAGCGCCTGTGTTTGCTGAATGCCTGGTTGGAAATAAGCCAGGAATGAGGTGGGGGAGAGAATTCTGCTGCTTCCCAGCGTAGTTAAGAAAATTGATCTTTTCAAATGGGCCCTAGATACCTGTTTTTATTGTTTTTCCATGTTTCTTGGGCTATAAGTACATCGAGTTTGATGTTTAGACAGTATTTTACCACGGAAAAATGTTTTATGATACAAAGGCGGTAATTCTTTTGTTGATATTCAAACACTTTATTTCCATTTGGTCTTAAAACTGTTTTATAATGGAAACAAAAGATGAAAGGAGCCTGTGTTTGCTGCCTAGGAAGTGGGATCAGAGGCGGGGAAGTGCAGTGGGCATTTCTGTCTGGCAGAAGAGGCAGGTACATTTCGTATAAGTTATTGCAGCCTTTTAACTGTGGTGCTTGAGACCCCGACAGCTGCCACCTCTTGTAAGATGCCCTGTGACAGTTTGAAAGAGCAGGGATTAAATTGCTTGGCTCCTATTCATCAGGAGGTTTTGTCCTTTCAGAGACAGTTTAGCGAAAAGCATCTATTTTGAACCTTTCTTTAAAAAGAAAAAAAAAAAAAGGAAAAATCAAGGAAACTTCAGGCAGCAGATTTTTTTAGAGAGCCATAATTGCTCCTACCTTTAGTTCTGGGATTTGTAATTGCAGCAGTGAGCTCTGTCTCCTGGGAAGCACAGCACTCCTGCCCTCTGGAGTGTTTACTCGGTGTTAGCAGGTGTAAAGTGTATTTCCCTGCTGTTTCCTAAAAACACAGAGAGCAGAAATTGGACAGAGTAGGAACAAGCGGTCTAGGTCTCCCCAGGCAAAAGTGTGGGCAGATCCTGGGCAATGTTTGACACAGCGTGGGACCTGAAGCTTTCCCACAAGTTTCATGTTAAAGATTAATGTCAAGGGAATGGGCTGCATTTTCAAAGAATTTGTCTTGATTTGTTTTAAATCGGTGGAAGGAAGCCTGGAGCCTGCGCTTGCAGCTGATTCTCTTTTCCAGAATGCGGTGGGAGGGAGAGAGGGAGGGGGGAAGCCAGAGGTGCTGTTTGTTCCCCGTGATTGATTGCAAACCCCGGTGCTGGGTCTCGCTCTCCGCAGTGTGGCCGCAGGAGGAGTACATCGTGGAGTACTCGCTGGAGTACGGCTTCCTGCGCCTGTCCCAGAGCACTCGCCAGCGCCTCAGCATCCCTGTCATGGTGGTGACTTTGGGTGAGTGAGGGGGCCGCCCGCGCTGCCGCAGCGGTGGGCGAGCGCTCTGCGCAGGTGCCTACGCGCGTTTCCTCCTTAGCCGTGTGGAAACTATTTATAACAGTTGATGGCGCTCATTTTCCACGCAGGGGAGCGGCTCCTGGAGGTTTTATTGCGTTAGTAGGTCATACCTCTCCAGGAGGAGCGGTGTGAAATGGTGGAGCCTGTTTTGGGGAGCCCTAATGTTACGTCCAGCAGTTTTCTGGCTGGGGAAGGAAGAACCTCTTGGTGCTGAAGCTCTGGGCTCCACGTGGAGCAACCGCGGCGCAGGGTTAGAGCCCGGTGGAGACCACAGCTGTGTGTGTGTCGGGGACGATGCCGAGCAGGGTCTCAGCGTGCCCTTGTGAGCACCAGCAGGGCATCTTCCTGGAACACTGTTCTCTTCTCCTGGAATTTGCTCTATTGAAACCTGCCCGTGTCAGGAATATAGTTTCAAACCTTCTCATGCCTATGAACTTAATTGGTCTGTAACGAGCTGTTAGTGCAGCCATCAGACTAGATTTCATTACTTACTCCTCTAAGCAAACTGAAGTACAGCTGGGCTGGAGTATTAAGCAGTTATCCCATACAGGTAATGGGCTGTTAAATGTCTGTTTACTGACCTGGGTTTTCCAATTCAGCTGGACAAATTCCTTCATAAGTATCCCAGTAATTTGCTGAAAAATTATTTGTGTTCATGCTGCCTGTTTTGATTAGATTTGGGTTATTTTTACAGGCTGGTCAGTGTTTGTGCAGTAGAACGCTGTACCAGCCTCATGAGATGGAGCGGTCGTGCCCGTAGCCGTGGGGACGCGTTGCCGTGTCCTTGCCACAGGAGGGTGGATGTGGATGGTGGGTCCCAGCAGTGTCACGCTGAGCCCAGCTGATGGCTAAAAGGTCTCAGCCAGGCCTTCTAAATCCTACCAGAACTTGTTTGTCTGGGCCATTAGCTGGGGTGAGCCCGGGGAGATAGTCCAAGGCAAACTCCCTTTATGTCTGTGCCAACAGAGAGCGTGACAGCCCTGATGTCATTCCTAAGGCTTGATTGACGTTAGCATTTTGACAGCATGGCTAGATTTGTCCGGGTGTGACATTCTTCCTCCCAGTCCTGCCCAATGGAGTTATATTGCCAAAGGTCTGAGGGCAGATGCAGGTCTGCTGGCACTTGTGTCCCTTGGGTGAGGAGAGGGCTCTGCGCTTGCCCCTGCCTCTGCAGCTCCAGGTGTGAGCAGTCTGAGTGGGTTTTTGTCTTCTCTCTAGATCCTACCAGGGATCAGTGCTTTGGGGACAGGTTCAGCCGCCTGTTGCTGGATGAGTTCCTGGGATATGATGACATCCTGATGTCAAGTGTCAAAGCTTTAGCTGAAAATGAAGAAAACAAAGGTAAGGCTTGGAGAAGTGGCTTTCAGCAGCTGTGCAGAGCAGTTGATGCTTTTGTGTGGATGCATGACTATCATCTTCTGACTATTGATTAATCTCTATGCAGGGAACAGTTCCCTGTGTTACATAGAGATGTTATTGTCAAGGACAAAATGAAACGAGCAGGAGGGGAGAGATGTCTGCAGACGTGATTTCCTACTGCCTTGTTGCACTGCATAGCAATAAGAGTGAGGCTGTCAGGAGCTGCTGCCATAGACCTGCTGTTCCTTTAGAAGGCAGTGGAAGTTTGTTCTTGGTTTGTAGGTTAATTGTGCTGAGCTTGTGTGTTTGTGTTTGGTTTTTTTTTCCTACAGGTTTCCTTCGCAATGTGGTGTCTGGAGAGCACTATCGCTTTGTCAGCATGTGGATGGCCAGGACGTCCTATCTGGCAGCCTTTGTCATCATGGTCATATTTGTAAGTCGGCGGGAGCTGGGTATTGCCTGGACTCTGAGCCTGTGCTGCTCGGCATCTGTTTGCTGTAACAGCTCAGGCCTGAGCTCTCATCTGCTTTTAAAGCTAAGCCGGTGGAGTTTGAGGTTCTGCTCTGTTTTGTTTTGGTTTTCGTGTGGGTTCCTAACGTCCTAACAATGAAACAAACAGAGGAGCTGAAATGGGATGACGTAATGGCTTTGTTGTCCAAAGGGTGATTCGGGTTTGGGAGTCTCTAAGTTAAACACTGGCTGCCAAGGCACGGGGTGCGGAAGTTTGTCCTCTGAGTCTTTTAAGAACAGGCCTAACTAATTGCCAGGAGTGAGCAAGGTAGAACCAAGTCTCCTGTGATTACGTGTGAGACGAGGTGATTACGGATAAGTATTAGAGAAGATCCCAAGTGATAACTAAGCCCGTGTTCGTAGTCTTGGGTGATTGTCTCCCTCCGTGTCTGTCCATCCCCTGCTGCAGCTCCTTGTACAGTAACGCTGTGGCCAGTGAGTGGGGAGGCAGCGAGCCATGGGACTGCTGTCGGGAGGCGTTCCGTGCGCCTCCCAGCAGCACGGATGTGGGATGGGAGAAGCTCTAGTTCCAGCTCTGCTGCTTGGTTTGGCCCCTGCTCAAATATTCAGAATCGGTCTCTTTACAAACAAATTACTTGCTGCCTATTTCACTGCAGTAATACAAAGATTAATTGCTGTTTGTGAAGTCCTAATTACTCTTTGGGAAATCGGTCTGCGGGGCTCAAACTAACAAACGTGGGATCTGCGCAGCGCCGTGCAGCATTGCGAGTCCGAGCTTGCCTCTCCCGGCCTCTGCCCTGTGTGATTTTGAACGGGGCTCCCTGGGCCTGTGCGGCTCTAACCCCGGCTTCTCTTCTGTTTCAGACTCTGTCCGTTTCCATGCTGTTGCGCTACTCGCACCATCAGATCTTTGTCTTCATCGGTAAGGATTTTTCTAAGGGATTTAGGGTGTGCTCGGCTCTGTGCCTGCTCCAGCACAGTGTATGTACTCGTGACCGTCGTTGTTTAGAAGGGTCCTGCAAGTAGCTGCACAGGGAATATATCCCCTCCTGTCCCCGTGCTCCAGAGCTGTTCTGTCTCTTGACGCATACCAGGGACGGTGGGCTGCACTGCAGGCTGCAGTGCTCTGAACAGGGGCTGATTCAAAGGGGTGGAGGGTTTCGTGGCCCCGTGTCCACTTTGTGTTCCAGTGTGTTTTCCTTCTCGCAGTTGACCTGCTGCAGATGCTGGAAATGAACATGACGATCGCGTTCCCTGCGGCTCCCCTCCTCACTGTCATCCTGGCTCTAGTAGGTAAGGACTCTGCCTGCTGGACAGTAGGGAAGTGCAATTCTCTGTTCTGACCTGCCCCGGCAGGTGATTAGTGTGTCCGCTCGTCACAAGGTGGAAGGCTCTGGAATTTGATGGCACAGAGAGCTGCTTTGTCCTTCCGGGTCCCCTGGAAAAACAGTTAATTTGGAAATGACATCGACTGAACCTTTGTCTGTCGCTGTAGTTCATTTCAGATTCACACTTCTTGTGACCACGTTGCATTAGCACAATTAAAACACAACTAACAACAACCCCCCCCCCGAATCTGCGCTGTGCGGAGCTGGCTGTCCTCTGGCCTGTGCAGTGACAGCAGTCAGCAGTGACACATTTGGCCTTAGTCTCTTGAAACAGCTCGTTTTTCCTGCTGGGGTCTTTGCTGTACGTTCCTGAGGCCCCAGCTGTGGATGTGACAGTGGGTTCCTTCATGTGCTGCTTTGGGAAAGCTGTTGCCGCGCTGGGGTCTGTGCCCTGCAGCGTCCTCATCTCAGACCCCCTCTGTCCCCTAGGGATGGAGGCCATTATGTCCGAGTTCTTCAACGACACCACCACTGCCTTTTACATCATCCTCATCGTGTGGCTGGCTGACCAGTACGATGCCATCTGCTGCCACACCAACACGAGCAAAAGGCATTGGCTCAGGTAAGAGCTGGCACCTCGTTACACATCCTTGCAGTGAGCCCTGTCCTCTGGTGGGAGGCGGCTTTGGGTCTTCTCCAGCCCTCCCAGGCAGGAGAGCTTCCACTCAGAGCTTCTATGGGTCTCCTTGGGAGCTGCCCTGGGGTGTCACAGGGTCCAAGGTGCAACTATTTCCACTCTGGGGTTGTGCCTGGGTGTCAAGAATCACCTTGATCCTTTCCCTCCCCTTTGTGTTTCTCTGTTGAAGACCTGTTGACAGCAAGGAGGTTCTAATTATCTGTTAATGGGAGTCTGCACCACCCTCTGCAGAGTGCCCCAGCCCAGAGCAGAGTCAGGAGTAGGAAGAAGCGTGTTTGTCCTGTCCATTACTGAATCCTGATGCTTACTGCCTTTCTGTCCAGGTTCTTCTATCTGTACCACTTTGCCTTCTATGCCTACCACTATCGATTCAACGGGCAGTACAGCAGCCTGGCTCTCGTCACCTCCTGGCTCTTCATCCAGGTGAGTCGCTGCCACTTGTGTGGCCGGTCAGGAGGCCGGTGCCATCCTGGGAATTCCATCCTGGTCACCCCACACACCTCAGAGGGGTCTCCCTACCCATGATTTGAACTCTTACGTGGCTGATTTTAACAGCACGGCTGGTAGGAGCAAAGTGAAGGAAATAATTGTGTTTTGGGTGGGTTGGAAAAATGCCTTTATCCTTGTTCTCAGCCCTTGGAAGGGCAGAGGGTTGTACTCCATCGCCTGTCTGGAGAGAAACTCTATCAGCTCTGACAGCAGCTTCCAGGGTTGTAGTGGAAGAGAGAAATCTTTGCAAAGTTTGAGAGAACTCTGGGCTGTCAGAGCAGCCCAGTTCCTCTCCCAGAGAGAGGAAAGCTTGGTTTCCTAAGGTCTGCCTGGGCTCAGCCCAGCCCCAGCGAGTGACTCCTTTCCCTTTCCCTTCAGCACTCCATGATTTACTTCTTCCATCACTACGAGCTGCCGGCCATTCTCCAGCAGATCCGCATCCAGGAGATGCTGCTGCAGAACCAGCAGGTGGGGCAGGGGACGCAGACCACGCTCCAAGACAACCTCAACAACAACACTACGGCTGCCCCCGTGGACGTGGGGAGCCGCCGGCCCCACTTGCCAGCCGGGCCCTCCGGGGAGAGCAGTGGCCCGGCCGCCCTGACCCCCGGCGAGGCCTCCAGCGTCATCGCCGCTGCCACGGCGGCTTCCGTGGGCAGCGATCTCAACTGGGTGGCCGAGACGGCCGCCATCGTCACAGAAGCCTCGTTCCTCTCCGACCTGAGCACTACCCTGCTGGAGCCCAACGTGGTGCACGAAGCCATGGCCAACGGGAGCCCTCAGGATGCTGCCGCTGCCTCCAGTTTGGTCGCCCGCATCAGGGTCAGCAGTGACCACCCGGAGACGGCCATGGGCTCCATCACCATTGAAGTCACCTCAACGTCTGTGGTGGCTGCAGCAGATGTCCCCCCTGCAGCAGAGGTGGCACCAGCTGCCCCCCTTGTCCCGCTGCAGGAGGAGGGGACCCCCATCCCCAGCCCTTCCCGTCCTGGGCAGACTGAGGCCGTGGAGGGCTCGGAGAGCCGAGCGAGGCCCGGCAGCAAGGACTGCGTTGCAGGCAGCAGCGCGGCAGAGACCTCTCCGGCTGCGGCAGAGGACACTGATCAGGACAGAGGCTTGGGTTGTGCTCTCGGGGACCGGGGACAAAGCAGCCCTTGCCCAGCACCAGCGGATAATAGGCCGAGCTCCAAACCCTGCTCGGAGCCAGACTCCAGGAGCCTGTCTTGAGTCCCTGTTACTGTAACTCTGGACTGCCAGGGGAGCGTTTGGATTGCGTTTGTTACGATTTCTCACTTCACCATCATCCTTAACCCGTGAATTCCTCTTAGTGGAGGCAGAGCACTGGGACAGAGAGAAGGGGCTGCACTCAACTCCCCTGGGAAAAGCGCGTGTGTGAGCGGCCGCTGTGCCCGGGGCTGTGGGGACAGAGGGACGAGCCCTTTGCTCCCCCTGCCCCCTCCAGCCCCACGGCCGGCTCCCTGCCACGGCTTTTCCCTGCCCCTGGCTTTGCCCCCTGCGTTCCCATTTTCAGCCCAGGTGCTGTTCACAAGTGTAAGCTGGTTTTGTGACAGAGCCACGTGAGTGTGACAGCTCTCTGGTTAGAGCCACGGCTGCGTATGAACAGGGAGAGTATTTTCAGACACCCTGGGGAGAAGCCCAGGGGCAAGACCTGGCTCCTTAAGGGGAAGAGGAGCTTAAGACCTTCCCCAAACACCAGATCTGCTCAGGCCAGGGCAAAGCTGGGCAATAACCAAAGCAGAAGCTGCAGTTCAGCCCAATTTTTTCTGTCCTTGAGCTTTCTTCGGTCGGTGGGTTTGGGGGCAGAAGTTGCCGTGTCCCTCTTGGAGCTTCCATCCCAGGAGGGGGGTGTGGGGCTGGGGTGGGCTTCTGCGTGGGCAGCCCCGGGGAGGTGCTGTCCCTTCTGCGGTTGGTGACCTCTGCCAGGGCTTGGGGAACGCGGCCTCTCTTAGATGTATGTGGCCAGCGTGAAGTGGGAGCTGCTGGCACAGGGTGTCGGTGTCTGCAGGGGCTGAGCTGTGGTGTCAGTGGCTGCGGCGGCGTTTGGATGAGGAGGAGGTGGCTCTGTCCCCGCACAGCTCTGCTTCGGGCGCCTGCTGCCGGGGGTGACACAGTTTGCTTTTCAGTGCCTTGTCCCTCAAAGGGGACACGTTTGCGTTTAAGATCAGCCCCGTCCCAGAGGAGAGATCGGCTTTTCGCTGGCTGAACTGTTGCATGAGGTGGTTTAGCAAAGAACCAAAACACTAAAGCCAAGACATTTCAGCTGTTTTTCCCCCTCCCTCCCCTGGCGGCGGGGATGGAGCTGGCTGTGCCCGACCCTTCTGCGCCGCGGCTGGCATGGGGCTGAGTTGGGGGCTGGGACGGGGACCGGCTGCCACCGAGGACACACTGGACCCCCCCGAGGACGTGGCTGGGAGGGTTTGGGTTTGTAGGTGGAGCGGAGCGAGGCAGGAGTGTGTGGTGTCTGCAGGGCTGAGGGGAGCTCGGGGAGCGATGTGGAAAGGGCAGTGCTGGGAGGTGGCACGGGGGGGGACACTGCTCTCTGGGGGGAGCGGGTTCCTGTGGAAGTGTCCCCAGTTCAGCCCAGTATCCCCCAGCTGGGGGGTCCCATGTGCATCTTGGTGTCTTCCACCAGGAAGGGGGGTCCTGTCGGCACCGTGGGGACTCGGGGCCCTGGCTTCGCTTTCTCTGCATTTTCCACCCAGATGCCCCCTTTTTTTCTTTTCTGTTTGTCCGAAGGAGCCCTGGGTGTTTCTTGGGGGAGCTTGTGACCAGCATGTCAGCTCCTCCTGTAGCCGCCTTCCTGGGAAGGGGCCTCAGTGGCCACTGGCTCCTGCCTCCGGTGTGGATGTGCCAGAGCGAGGGGTTACCGTAGGCTTTTAAGAGGAGCGGGGGTGGGGGGGGTGGGAAGGGAAGGGAGGGAAACAAACCAAATGATTTGCTGAACGAAGAGAGTAGAGTTCATTCTATTTAATTAATGTACAAAATGTGTTTGTATATAATAATAAATATTATATCTAACAGCGGCGGTGGTGCTGCCCCCGTGTCCCGCCAGCCCTTGTGCTGGTTCCTGCTGGAAGTTGAGGATCTGGGGGCGCGGGGGCAGCGCGTCGGGCCCCGTACAGCTCGGAGGGGTGGTGGCAGCGCCGGGGGCTGAGCCCCCATCCCCTTCACAGTCCCCTTCACAACTCTGCTCCCCCATGTTCGTGGCCTCCTTGTGCGTGTGGAAGGGCCATGGGGAGGGAGGGTCCTTTCCTGTGCTCTCACCCCGGGGCCTCTCACGGCCGCCTGGAGTCACCCCCAGTTGGGCTGTGGGTGACGGAATTTCCTCCACTGGCCACACTGGGCTGGGAAAGGGGACGGTGGCAGCCACGTCCATCTCTCGCCGTGTGCCCGGGCAAGGCTCCCTTCCCGGTCGGAGGTGGCCCTGGAGATCAGCCCGGTGGCCCTGCTGTGGATCTGGCTCTCCTGGGGCAAGCCTGGGGTCCTGGCCCATCCTCTGCCGTGGGACGGGGGCTACTCACCTTCCTCCTCCTCCTCCTCCTCGCTGGCCTGCTGGGGGGCTGGCACCGGCCTGCGGAGGAGGAAGGGGAAGGGTTACCCTCGCCCCCAGCCTTGCCACATTTAAAATGCAGCTGGAAGAGAAAAAGCAGACTTTATTTTGTTTCCATCATCTTTATTCACACGGTTTAAAAACGCAGCGCTGCTGCAGGCTCTGCCCCCAGAGGTGCTGCAGGGGCTCCTGCGTCTCTGCGGCCTCATCCCACCTTCCCCAAAACAAGCCCCCGCCTGCAGTCAGCGCTTAAAGCCCTGGCTTTGGTGGGTTGGGAGGGAGATGAGGGAGAGATGAAGGCTCCGGAGCTGGGGAAGGGACCCCCCCTCCATCCTGCCACCCCAAAGGCCTTTGTCCTTCCGTCCCTTATCTCTTTCCTCCTGCTCGGACCAAGGGAGCGGGTGATGGTCTCTCCTTCCCAGGGGTGTTTTAGGGGCTCCCCACCTCCTCCTCAGCCCCCCGTCCCGTGTCACCTCTCCTCCCGGGTCTCCTTGGTGGCCCGGCCGCTCTTCGCCGTGCCCAGCACGGCCACCAGCTCGCTCTTCCTCACCAGGGCCGCCCGCAGCTGGTCCCGCATCTCCTGGATCTTCCCCTCCAGCTCCCTCAGCTCGTTCTCACCGGACGCCCTGTCCAGGGGCTGCGGCGCCTGCCCGTTCCCGGGGTGTCGGGGGGACCCCCCCTCCTCCTCGGGGGGGGCTTTGTCCAGCTGGAAGCGCACTCGCCGTGCCCCCTTCTTCAGGGCACCCCAGGGCTGCCCCGCTGCCGGCACCTGCCCGGGCTGGGGGTCGCATCTTTGTGGGGAGGGGGAGAAGGGCTGAGCTGGGGGGGTCCCTCCATGGCCCTGGGGCTAGTGGGTGCCCACAGGGAGGAGAAGGAGGCGGGGGGGCAGGTACCCAGCCCCGGCCCTACCTCTGCTCCAAGCCCAGCTGCCGGCTGCTCCGCTCCTCCGTGCCCGTGTTCAGAGCCCGGTGGATTTTCTGTGGGGCACACGGGGAGGGTGAGAAGGATGGGGGGAGTAATGGTGGTGGGGGGTGTCTTTGGGGGGGGGGCTGGGTGAGCCCCTTCCCGGGCCCCCCCCCGACCTGGGTGGTGGGCAGCCAGTCGTTGAATTTATTATTGC
>JAOXJM010000014.1:3303709-3314204 GCA_026413425.1 Tringa solitaria | reverse complement strand
CCTCCCCTTCGGTTTTACCAAAATTTCCCAATTTTGCAAGTCCTATTTGCTGTCGCTGCACGGGGGCGTTCTGGGTAGGCCTCCATGCAAATTAGAGTCACTGACTGGGTCTCCCCGCCAGCTCTGAGGGCCCCGGGCTGTCCGTGGTGCTGCCTGAACGCGCGGGACGGGGCGCAGGCGCGCGGCGGGCAGCCCGCAGGGGCGGGGCGGGGTCCTGGGGCGCGGCGGGAGGCGGCGCGGGCCGGTGAGTGGGGCCGTCCCTTGTTCCCCCCATGTGAGAGAGCGGGACCCCACGCACCCCCCCACCCCGGCACCCCCCGTGAGGGACCGGGACCCCCACACCCAATCCCCCCACCGCGGAGTCGGTGTCTCGGCGGACACAGCCCTCCGCTCCCCCAGCGGGGCCTCCCTCGCCTCGTCCCTCCGGCAGGCCCGGCTCCCCCCCGCCGTGAGGGACGGGCCGCGGGGGGCGCCGGGGCCTCTCCCGGTGCGGGGCTTGTCCCCACCCCCGTCCCGGGCAGCCGCACTTCCCCCCCACACTCACACCGCTAGGGGCTGGGTTGCCCGTTTGCCCCTCGGGAGCCGGGGGCTGCTGCCCTTTCCGCCCCCCCGGGTGCCGAGGGTGCGGCGCGGCGGGGCCCGGTGGGGAGCCGGTGTAACCGGGGCTCTCCCTGCGGCCTGACGCCCGTGGGATTGGCCGTTTCTTGCTTCCAGGGAGGAGCGAGCGCCGTTCCCTCCCTGCGGGGTCCCGGGGCCGGCGGCGCCATGGACTTGGCCTATGTCTGCGAGTGGGAGAAAAAGCCGAAGAGCAACCACTGCCCGTCCATCCCCTTAGTGTGCGCCTGGTCCTGCCGCAACCTCATCGCCTTCACCACAGACCTCAAAAATGAGGAGGAAAAAGGTACAAATGTGCTCGTGGAAGGTTGGGTAAGGTCTCCTGGAGACTCGCAGTGTGTTTAGGCAAGTCCTGCCCTCAGGAGCCGCTGGGCCGGTCGGGCCGTGCTCTGCCTCGACCCTAAGATCTCGCACCTGCACTAACCAGCACAGGAAACGTGTGCTCGCTCTTTCCCTTCCTCTCCTTAATTTATTGGGTGTTTTCCTTGCTGGGGAGTGGCTCTCACTTTTTTTTTTTTTTTTGATGAAATACCTTGACTGATGGGTTTAGCTTTTTCCTTCTGTTTGTATTTACATTTAATGTTTTGATGATGTTAAATTCTACAAACGAGAGCACCTTTTCAGTGTTCATCACTGACTGCCTTTTCTGTTTGATTTCTCTCTCTGTTCTCCAAAGCAGGGTAAGCTCTGCCCTGGTATCTGGTACCTCACCTGAGTTGCCAAGCACAGTTGTTTTCCTTCCCAAAATTGCTTGATGGAGAATACTCTTTGCCTTGCCCTGCACCAGCTGAGGCTCTCGCTTACCTTTTTGTGCAGATCTCACCCACATGGTCCATATCATTGACACTGAGCATCCCTGGGACGTCTATTCCGTTAACTCTGGCCACACTGAAGTCATCACGTGTTTGGAGTGGGATCAGTCAGGTGAGCTTGGATCCCTCCTCGTTACCCTCTGTCCCCCCCTTCACGTGTGTGTGTGTTTCCTAACATGAGAGTACACAGTTTGTCACGGAGAGGGATTTTGTCTGTCGCATCGCAGCTGTGAATTGGCTCTCTCCATTCTGAATGCACCGGGCTGCTTTGATTTCTGGCTTGATTTTTTGGCTGTATCCCCTGGTTCTTACGAGGCGCCCTTGTCGTAGGCTCCCGGCTGCTCTCGGCAGACGCGGACGGGCACATCAAGTGCTGGAGCATGACCGACCACTTGGCCAACAGCTGGGAGAACACAGTGGGCAGCATGGTGGAAGGGGACCCGGTTGTGGCCCTGTCCTGGCTGCACAATGGCGTGAAGCTGGCACTGCACGTAGAAAAGGTTTGTCCTGGCTCTGCAGGGGATTCGGTCAAGAGGGTCGGGCCTGGTCCTGAGCAAAGGGATTGGGAAACCCCTGTCTGTGTTTCCCTCTGCTTTGGGCTTCATCCGTGGCCTTGGGCAGGTCGAGTGGGGAAAGTTTTCCAGGCAAAAAGAGAAGTCAGATTCCTAGTTCCTGCTGAATTTCAGTGGGGGTTGGATGCCTTGTTTCTCTTAATACTTTAAATGTGTGTTCCTCTGTCTGGTGCTTCAATTTCCTTGGAGATAAAAGCATTTCTTTGCCTACCAGTGTTATTTCAGAAGAAACATATTCAAGGTCCTGAGGTTTGATGCAGGGATTGGGGAATGGGAGCTGTATGTGTGTGGAGATAAGCAGCTTGTTTAGGAATGTGTCTAATTCTGTCACACTCGAACAAATCTGCCAAGTAGAAGTTACCTACTTATATATTTTTTTAGTCGTTAGCTCTTAGGGTGTCCCACAGAGAGAAGCCTTTCCCTCTCTTTAGTGCTGGAGAACCCGAGGCCCAGGGATGTGAAGGGTTGTGCAGCGGGCGGGTGTTGGAGCTGGATTTGGCCCTGGAAAGGGAGAGGGAGTGTCGGTCTCCCAGGGTCAGTCCCCACAAGTGAGGCTGGAGCTCTGTCAGGTGCTCGGAGAGGTTTGCCGAGGGGCTGGCCTGTTCCTGTGGGGCTGGGACCACTCTGGTGTGGGGCAAAGAGGCCTCCCCAGGGTCACATAGTGGAGCTGGGTGTGGGAGCTCAGTGCCCTCGTTGGACCCTTCAGCTCTGCAGTGGCTTAACGAGGAGAGCTCCGTGGTCAGGAGCGCGCTGGGGGCATCGGGTGCAAACATTTGTGTTGTGGACCTTTGTTCACAGTCTGGAGCGTCGAACTTTGGCGAGAAGTTTTCCAGGGTCAAGTTCTCTCCATCGCTAACACTGTTTGGTGGGAAGCCCATGGAGGGCTGGATTGCTGTGACCATCAGTGGGCTGGTGACAGTCTCCCTCCTCAAGCCCAACGGGCAGGTGCTGACGTCCACAGAGAGCCTGTGCCGCCTCCGCTGTCGCGTCGCCTTGGCCGATGTTGCCTTCACGGGTGGGGGGAACATCGTGGTGGCCACGTCCGATGGCAGCAGCACCTCCCCTGTCCAGTTCTACAAAGTCTGCGTCAGCGTGGTGAATGAGAAATGCAAAATAGACACCGAAATCTTGCCTTCCCTCTTCATGCGCTGCACCACGGACCCTGCCCGCAAAGACAAATACCCAGCCATCACTCACCTGAAGTTCCTTGCCCGGGACATGTCAGAGCAGGTGAGCAGATGCTGTTAAAGCAAGTAGGAGTTAAATAAATAGCAGGGAGAGAGCTGTTTGCGCCGCCTTTGGCTTCCCCACATGGCTCTGGAGGTGAACGATTGTGTCCTGAGATGCCCTTTGCATTTCTAGCTGCTGTTTCTGGAAGCGCTGCTGTCACGCAGGCTGCACTTAAAGGGGTGTAATGGGGGTGTAATGGCTGAGCCCTCCAGTTCCTGGAAAAGCCGGTCCTTCGTTAGCCTGATTATGCTTTGCTTTGTTTATTTTCTGGCTCTGGCACTGGCTGTTAGGGGAGCTCTGCTGGGCTGTCCGGGAGGTTCTGGGATGAGAAGTCTTTCATCTTTCGGTCTTGGCTTCAAAGCAGCCCCTCTCCAGAACACTTGGAGCTCTTCATCTCCGTGACTTAATTTAGTGGCTTAACTCTGTTTGCCAGGGGATTGATAATGTGATTCTGGAAAGCGAAGTGGTTCAATGAGGCCGAAGGGCTCTTCCCTCCCCTGGCTGGGAGGCAGTGCCGTGTTGGAGGACACGGTGTCTGCTCTGGCTTCGCGCTCGGTTCGGTTCCTGCCCTTTCCTTTCCGTCGAGTTCCCGACGTGTGTGAGTGGCATCAGCAGGTCACAGGCTGGCGGGAGACGAGATGGTTTGTGATGTGGCGAGGCAGAGGCTGTGACAGCACGTGGCAGGGTTCTGCCTCTATTCCCTTCCAGCTGCAGCTGGGGACTTCGCCACTACGTATTGCTGATACCATCCTCTGCTTTTCGCTGGTGGAATAGAAATTAATTAGAAGGAGCCTCGAAATGGAGCAGAGAGGGAGGGGTGGAAAATGCGAGGGGACGGTGTCTTTCCCCATCGCGTGGCCGCAGCGTGGGTCTCTGCTTTGCAGGTGCTGCTTTGTGCTTCCAACCAGAACAGCAGCATCGTGGAGTGCTGGTCTCTGCGGAAGGAGGGTTTGCCGGTCAATAACATCTTCCAGCAAATCTCCCCCGTGGGTGAGTTTCTGTGCTGGACGTGCTTAAAAATAGGAGCGAGGGCTAAGTGAGAACACAGGACAGGTGCTCACAGCCATTATCACATATATGGGATTATCCAGAATCCCATATTTGTTTTTCAGGTGTTCCCAGCCACAGGCTCTGTTCCATCTGTTTGCATCTTAGGCAGCAAATTGCTGGTTTCCAGGAAGTGGTTTGATTGTTACTTTCACTCAATAAAAGGTGTTTTCTGTGCTGTACTGTGGAACCGCTCTCCCCGCTGAGAATCGAGTGAGCTGAGCCTTCTAAAGGAAACAGATCACACAACAGCGCTGGTTCCTTCGGGCTGTCCAGTCTGCCTGGGTTTGCACCTGATCTCAGATGGAACAAAATCAAATTATGCAGTTTGTTCCAGTGAAATATAAGGAATTATTGTACATAAGGATTTTTTTTAATCAGTAGCAGCAGAGCCTTCCATCAAAAGAGATTCAGCAAAACAAGCCGTTGTTTGTACAATTACTGAGGTCAGAAAAAAAATAGGGAAATATGAGGGAAATGCACGGGTCTGGTAGAACAAACAAATACTCAGTGCGTGATCTGTAATCCCACTTCCTTGGGGAGGGGGGCAGGAATGGGTGGGGGGTGCATTTTCTGGTCTCTTTGGGGAGAGATGTCTCAATTAAGTTACTTATTTTTCACAGTTGGAGACAAGCAGCCCATGATACTGAAGTGGCGGATTCTCTCTGCCACCAACGACTTGGATCGGGTCTCGGCCGTGGCCCTGCCCAAGTTGCCCATCTCCCTGACCAACACTGATCTGAAGGTGGCGAATGACACCAAATTCTTCCCTGGACTGGGTAAGGAGTGTCTGTTGTCTTTCTACTAAACGTGTAGCTTTTGCCTGAAACTTTCCGTTCTTCATCTTGTGAGCTGTGTAGCTGGAGGAAGAATTCAGAATAAACGGTGTGGTTACAGGGGAGCAGCCTCTCGCTCAGCCTCGCCTGTCTTCTCAGGTCTGGCTCTGGCTTTTCATGACGGCAGCGTCCACATCGTTCACCGCCTGTCCCTGCAAATGATGGCTGTCTTCTACGGCTCCTCCTCCCAGCGCCCGGTGGACGAGCAGACCATCAAAAGGCAGCGAACTGCTGGTCCCCTGGTTCACTTCAAAGCCATGCAGCTCTCCTGGACATCTCTGGCCTTGGCTGGCATTGACAGTCACGGGAAGGTATTGTCCTCTGGTCTTCTCACCCAGGCTCTCTCTTTGTCTCTCTAAGAGGTGATGGATCACCCAGGAGAACACTGGGAATGTTACTTCCAGCTGGGTGATCCATGTTAAACAAGAAGGGGTGTATCCTGTTGGTGCAGGAGTTGTATCTGTGGGTCGGGGTCGAGGAGCAGTCAGCCCTGTGTTGTGTTAAAGCTCTGCGGAATGTTTTCTGTCCAGTTCTTGATGCAGATTTTCCGTTGCTTCCTCCCTTCAGCTGAGCATGCTCCGCATCTCCCCCTCCATGGGCCACGTGCTGGACATGAACATGTCCCTCCGTCACCTGCTGTTCCTGCTGGAGTATTGCATGGTGACCGGCTACGACTGGTGGGACATCCTGCTCCACGTCCAGCCCAACATGGTGCAGAACCTGGTGGAGAAGCTGCACGAGGAGTACATGCGCCAGAACGCGGCCCTGCAGCAGGTCTGGGGGGGGTCACTGCAGAGGGTGGGCACACGGAGGGGCTCGGTGACCAGGAGGAGGGAGTAGTCCTTGCCAGCGCTCGGGAGGCAGGCGGCTCTGCCTGACTGCGCTGTCTCTACGCTACTCGAGCAGCACTCGAGGTGTGAAGAGCCTCCAGTTAAGCCGTGTTCATTGTCACTAACATTAATGGGTCTCTACCTGTTGGAAGCTTCTCGTGAGATGGAGAAGTCTATTTTTGGCAGAGATTCTGGGAACAGGAGCACTGTTTGTACATGCACGGAACAGCATCCGCTATTGCTGTCATTCATGTGGCAGGAACGGAGAGTAGAGAATAAAGCAGCTTGTTTTAATGAGCTTATTCTAATTCTGCCTTTTACTTCTGTATTTTTCCTGGTGTCTCTCCATCAATCAGGTCCTCTCCACACGCATCGTTGCCATGAAGGCGTCTCTCTGCAAGCTCTCCTCCAGCACCATAGCCCGTGTCTGCGACTACCACGCCAAGCTCTTCCTCATCGCCATCAGCTGCACCCTGAAATCCCTGCTGCGCCCCCACTTCCTGAACACCCCGGACAAGAGCCCCGGGGACCGACTCACTGAGATCTGCTCCAAGATCACGGACATAGGTAGTGATCGCTCACATCGGGCACTGCCTTCGGAGCAGTTTGGGTCAGATCCTTCCCCTTTTAGGTTCAATATAAAGTGTCAGGGTCTCATAGTAACTCCCGGGGTTTGAGGAAGAGGAGGGTGACCTCTCCTGGCGCCACAGGGATGAGGGTGAAGTTTGGATCCATCTTCTTCCTGAGCCAGGAGATGTCTCGCTTCTGTTTCAGACATCGACAAGGTGATGATTAACCTGAAGACAGAGGAGTTTGTCCTGGAGATGACCACGTTGCAGTCCCTGCAGCAGCTCATCCAGTGGGTGGGGGACTTTGTGCTGTACCTGCTGGCCAGTCTGCCCAACCAGGTGAGGGCCCGGGGGCTGGGAACAGGCCAGAGGGGCAAAAAACAGCTGTGTGCAGTGTTTGGGTGGCTTTGGCCGAGTCGCAGATGCCCCCGATGTCCTGTCGAAACCGACTCTGGGGCAAAGAGTGTAAGAAACAGCAGAAACACAAAATGGGCTGTTCTGTGCCTGTTGGGAGTCCGTGATGGACCGGCAGCGGTGTTCACACAAGCAGCTCAGTAGCTGCGTGACTTTGTCTGAGCTTTCCCTGAGCCCCCATGTGCCTCAGGCCTCCCCGGCAGCCTCTGGCAGAGCACGCTGCAGGCTTGTGGTGATCAAAAAGAGGAGTTTTCTGAAAACGGAACAGTGGCTCTGGGGGCTGCGTGGAAATCCCGATCTCGGCTGTTTTCCCCCCGACAGGGCTCCCCGGTGCGGCCGGGGCACAGCTTCCTGCGGGACGGAGCCTCCCTGGGCATGTTCAGGGAGCTGATGGTGGTGATCCGGATCTGGGGGCTGCTGAAGCCCAGCTGCCTCCCCGTCTACACGGCAACCTCTGACACCCAGGACAGCATGTCCCTCCTCTTCAGGCTCCTGACCAAGCTCTGGCTGTGCTGTAAGTGTTTGCCGGTCTCCCTGAACAAAAGAATCCTTCCTTGATGTGGATTGTGCGTGAAAGGAATAATTGCAGGGAGTGAGCTCTGAGCGGGCCTGGAGTGTTCAGAAAGGGCAAGTTACAGCTGCCAAGTTTATTGTTTTCGGTGCTGTGTTGGCGGGTGGAGGAGGAAACCGTGCAGTTCCCCCGATCTCTAAATGAGAAATGTAAAAGATCCTGCTGGTTCTCTCTCTTTGCTTTATTTTCCACGCAGGTCGTGAGGAAAATCACATAACAGAGCCAGATGATACCCTGATAGACGAGTGCTGCCTCCTCCCCAGCCAGCTGCTCATTCCCAATATTGACTGGTTGCCCATCAACGACGGCATTATCAGCAAACTGCAGAACAAGCAGCTGGTCCGGCTGCAGTTTGGGAAAGCTCCTGGGCTTGTTGGTCACACCGTCTCTTCCCAGTTCGATGCCTTTGTCAGGTACAGAGCCCTAAAGGAGTCAGTGGTGCGGTTGGGAAGGGGTGGCTTTGGGATCTTCTGCAGCCCAGAGAGCTCAGTGTGTTTGGGACAAAAGCTTGTGGTTTTTGGCTCATCCACTTGCAGGCGTGACCCAAGAGCTGTTTGTTCTCTGCTCTGCTGAATTCATTTCTTAACTTGGAATGTGGTGGGGATGTAAAAACGTTGAAAAGAGAAGGCAAATGGGGGGAGGGAAAGTGCTGCTTTGTGACTGGGTTTGTGTCAGCGTGGCCGAGTCCCCTGGCACTCTGGGACTGGGTAGTCAAAGCCCGTGTCATGCTGGCCACTGAAACGCTGCTCCCCATCCTGGAAACAGCTTTTAGAAAGCGATATTCTAGAATGTTCTCCTTCTTCTTCCTCCCCAGGGCGCCTGGACAGCCCAAAATCGATCATCTGAGGCGGCTTCATTTGGGCGCGTACCCAACGGAGGAATGCAAGTCCTGCACCAGGTGAGCCACCAGCGCCGTCCCCCCTGGGAAGAGGCCCTGGCAGAAACCCAGACTCTGCCTTTTGTCATTCAAAAGCTCTTTCAGTCTCTGTTTCCCACCCTCTCTGGTATCCCAGTAACGTTTCATGCTCCTTGGGGCTGCAGGAGGAAGGGCTGCTTCTGTAACAAGGCTTTTGGTGTATTCGGCGCTGCCCCTGGCGCGGGGGGAAGCCGTTGTGGTTGTTTTTAAGGCAAATCCCTATCCTGGAAAACCAAGATCTTAAAGCACATTGCTGCAGGGTCACTGCACTATGGCTGTTAAACATCTTACTGCTTTGCCTGATGCAAAGTACCCCCATCCCTGTGAGAATTAGCCGTGGTCATCATTGCCGGTGGTTTCATCTAAGGGCCGGATTGTGAATCCTGGGAGAAATAGGAGTTTGCTTTAGCAGGAAAATCCCAGAGCCATGAGGCTGTGCAGGTGAATGGAGGCAGATTTGGCCTGTAAAAGTGATGAGAGATCCTCAGCAGGTCTGGTCTTTAAATAAAACTACCTGTGCTCTCAGAGAGGAGCTGGTGAGAGAGAATAATCACAGGATCCACGGTGCCATTTTGGGGTCGTCTTTCAAACCAGGCTTGTGTTCTAAGTCCCTCTGTGCCATCCTCTTCACCCACCCTCACAAAAGAGCCTGGATTTCGAAACAATGGTGCAGGGAGCAAACATCCATCTCATCATGTGATTAAATTAGCTTTAATTATTGGTTTTAATAGAAAGTCTCTGTAGCAGATCGTTTTTCCAAGCTGACTGACTGCTCTTTTCTGTATAAATAGCAGCTGGGAGCTGTTGTCTTGAAGACAACCTGATAACCTCCCTTCGGATAATTGATCGTGTGGTTTCAGCTGGGTTTTAGGGCTCACAAACATCCCCTGCAGATGACAAAAGCTGGTTTCCTCCCCGGATTCCTTGCTCCCTGGGTGCTCCATGGGGACACCCCGGCAGTGCCGCTGTTCCCTCCCGGCCCCGGCTGCAGCTCCCTCTCGTTCCAGGTGCGGGTGCGTCACGATGCTGAAATCGCCCAACAAGGTGACGGCGGTGAAGCAGTGGGAGCAGCGCTGGATCAAGAACTGCCTGTGCGGGGGGCTGTGGAGGAGGATGCCCCTCAGCTACTCCTGAGGGGGGGACGGAAGAGCTGCTCGGAGCTTCCTTCCCCGCAGGCATCAGGGACAAAGGGACGGCAGCTCCTCTGAGCCCTCCAGGCCGTCGACTGCGAGACGGGCTGCGGTGCTGCTGCTCTTCTTGCGTTGATCCTCCTCGCGGGGCAGAGCGGGAAGGGGGTGGCAGAGGTTTCCCCGTGTCTGGGCCCCGGCATGAGCCCCTGCCCAGGCAGAGGGGGGTGGTGGGGATGGCTGGGGGTGAACAGACAACGTCCCTGGTGAAAGGGGAATGAATTCCTGGTGCCTCATGTTTGTCCTTTGCTGCGCTGCTGGGGAAGCTCCAGGTGGGCTGGGAACCCCCTGTTCCCCTGCACCTCTCCCTCCCTCGAGAGAACCTGCCCCTCTGCTGGAGACACCGTCGTCGGAGCCATCGCTTCCCCGGCCGGAGCAGCGGGAACAGGGACTGTTGCTCCCAGAGCAAACCCTCTGCTTGGCTCTCACTGAACCTGCAGCTCTTTTGTAAATAAAATTTCCCTTAATTTTGTACAGAGTGGTTGGTTGGTTTCCCAAACTTCAGCGGTCTTTTGTGTGACCTTAGTCGTGCGGCACCTGATGCAGGAACAGAGAAGGGGGAAAGCCTGTTAATTGCTTCTCTGGTAGGAAGGGAGCTGCCGACTTTGGCAAAATTGGAAGGGAAATTAATGTTAGATGTTTCTGTCAGGTTATTGTGGACGCGGGAGAAGACATCTGGTCATCGGGATGGTTGTGAGTCTTTAGCTTCAGATGGCGATGAGCAACCACCTCACTCAGCTCCCTTATTTACCAGAAATTGCAAATTAATGGTGCTAATGCTGTGGAATCTGCTGGATGTGGCAGCCCTGGCTGTTTGCTCTTGGGATGGATGCCCCTGGCTACTACTTGCTCCTGCTCTCTAGGGCCTGTCAGTCCTCGGGGTGGGCTTTCCAATG
>JAOXJM010000014.1:3257210-3287036 GCA_026413425.1 Tringa solitaria | reverse complement strand
GCGCCACGGGGGGGGGGGGGGGGGATTCACACAGTGACCCCCAGAATAGAAGGAAGCCCTGGCCCCGCTCTCCAGGAGCTCCCCTGGGACCCCGAGGTCTGGGGTCAGACAGAGCTAAAGCACAACTACAGAGAACCACGTATTTGACTCAAAAAGTGGGTGATTCCATGGGGATTAGCTAGAACGTATGGAAAGTTTAGGAACATGAAGTAAGAGTGTTGGAGTGTGACAGAGCGTCAGTGAAGGTCCCACAGCCTCTGACCCCACAGGGCACCCGGGGGCCGGACGCGGGTGACAGCCCCCCCCCCCCGGGGCTCACCCCCCTTCATGGACAAACCAGCCCAGAGGTAGGTGAGGAGTCAAAGTTACACAAAATGAGGCAGCTGAAATCACACGAGAAGGAAAAATCAGAAGCAAAATAGGCACAATAAAAAGAGAGGAAAATCAGAAGCAAAGGATACAGAAGAAATTTATTGAAAGCACAAGTACAGACTGGCCAATAACTGCTTTCTACAATCTCAACAGTAAATAATGGAGCTACAGAAAGGTACAAAGGTTGTTATAAAATAGTTTTAATTTCAATTTCTTTTTGCATTACAAACATTCTTTGAAAGAGGCAATGGAATTCTGATGGTGTGAATGCTTACCCTCCCCACCCCACCTTCCACAATACTGAACCTGGAATAGCTGTTATCAAAATATACAATACATCTGTTAACCATAAAAAACTGGGTTTTGCTGCCCCCTCATGTCTTACAACAGGTATAAAAAAATTATAAATATGTACACCCTTTTGTTACTCACATTCTTTACATGCAAACACAGGGATCCAAAGGAAAAACCCACCCTCGCCTGGTTCGGGGTCACCTCACTCGTCTGCTCACCTTCTGCAAGACTCCGGCTCTCCCGTGGGGTGACCGGGACAGCGTCGGAGGCCACCAGACGGGAGGGGACTGGTTCCAAGGAGCCCCCTCCCGGGGTCGGGGTGAGGCTGGTGGAACCGTTCCCCTTGGGCTGCGGGGGGACGGAGCCCCTGCTCCCTGCAGCAGGAGGGACCCGTCTCCCGCTTCGGGAGGAGCAAACTGGCTCCCACAAGGGCCACCAGGACTCGGGCCTGACCCTGCTGAGCACCAGGTGGTGGCGAGGACACCCGGAGCTTCCCAGAGGGGATCTCGGGGCTCCAATCGCAGGTTTGCTCAGATTCTGGGGGACCCAAACCCAGCATCTCCTCCTCGGCTCCACCGCTTCCAGGGCGGATGACGCTCCCCAGCCACAAGCCGAGGGTGGAGAAGGATTCCTGGGATCCCCAGTCCCACGGCAGCAGCCCAAGCCGACCCCCCCCCCAGACGTCACAGGCTTCTCCAGCACAATTCACATCCTCGAGAGTTCGGGGAGGAACTAAGGAAAGTTAAGACTTTTCCGAACACTCAGTGCCAGGCAAGTCAAGAGCTCCCACACTAAGCAAGGAAATCATAACTTGCAACACTAAGACAATTAAAAAACAAACTTTGGTCCACAATTTGCAGAAAAACCCTGAAAAAAAGTACAAGATTCTTGTTATTTTGCATCCGAACAGGTTGCAGGTTAGAGGGAAATGTAAGGCAACATCGGATCACACAAAAGAGAAGGCAGAATGGCCTGGGAAAGAGTCGTAAGCCAGAAAAAAAAAACCAAAATAAATGGTTGTATCATTGGGAACAAACGATCTGCTGCATTCTATTTTTAATGAATTCCCTTCCTATAACTTAAAAGATCTGGGCTTATCGGTTAAAAAGGTAAAAACTTTAGCCTGGGTCCTTCTTCTTAACCTCACAAGCTGTTTGTGCTCGTTATCTCACACGCTTTGCTTGTAAAAATTCGGCTTCACTGAACAGGTTTTATCGATTTTATTACGTTACTCACCCTCAGTCATGACCTCAGCCTGTAACTAAATTCCTGCCCTACAGTTTCAATTACAAAAAAAAAAAATAAAATAAGAAAGTACAGTATACAAGGGTAATACCACAAAGGAGTAAATTTAGATTATGTTTATACCATCTTATCATTCTATAAAAAGGTACTTAAACTATTTCTTTTGCATATAAAGAGATTAGAATATTTGGTCAACTGGAAATATTGCTAGGCACAGATGACAGCAACGGCATCAAAAAGTATAATACAAGAATTAAAACAAAAAGCTCAAACGCTGAAGACATGCTATAAGAATGACGGCAGAGCTACATTGGTCTGGTTAATCTCAAATCAGGGGCACGAAGGTGACTCACAGGAACACCTTTCTAGACATGGGATACCCAATAATTCTTCAAATCCTAGCCAAGTATTTAGATATATATATATACACACACAATTTGACAAACTCAAAATGATTCGTCTTCACAAGTGTCCGAAGTGGTTGGTTTCGTATCCTGATCACGGCTCTGCGAAGGGCAGAGCAGGGGCTCGCTGGGACAATGGAATGTGGTTTGGTTTGGGAACCTTTCCCCACCCAGACCTTTCCGCCGGGTCCCAGTGGTACGGACACAGGCTCTGGAGCGACTCCCGCTCGCTGCGCACGGGCGGCGAGAAGCCACCGGCGGGTCGGGAAGGGGCACAAGGACATGATACTACGCAGATTGGGACATCTCACGGCCAGCGGGACACAACTGCCTCGGGAGCCAAAGCCTGATATTTTCTTTATCCACTTTGCCAGCTCCACTCATCCTTCCCCCGGAGCCAGCACTCGCTGCCTCCCCCAGCTCTGCCCCCCGCTCCCTGCGGCTCCGGGCCCTTCCCCAAAGCAGCAGAGGTTTAAGGCACAGACAGCGGAGGCGCAGGCAGGGTAGGGCTGATGCAACTTAATCCGTGTGCTGGGCGAGGTGGGAGCTCCTATAACACCACGCGCTTCCTACAACCTGACTCAAAGGCGCTAAAGTGAGTTTACACAGTGGTTTTAGGTCTTTCAAGGCATGGATGGGTAAAGAAAATAAAAAAGGCATCAATGTGAAACCTGATAAACTTGTTAGGATCTGCTGTTTGGGGGAGAAGGAACAGGAGGGGAGGGGAATTTCCCAGAGCAGGTTCCAAAGTGTAAACTTTATCTTGTGATTTTTATTTGAACAGTCAAGATTGTTACCCATCACCGCAAGGTTAGCAATAGGAATTAGATTTAAATTTTTTTTTTTTAAAAACCGGTAAACTGATTTCTCTTTAAAAAAATAAAATCTCTGGTCTTTTAAGGTCACTTCAGCTGCATTTTTAAAGTGGCTTTTTTTTTTTCTGGAATGATGGAAGTTGAAACCCTCGTGTTCAGCCTTTCAAGGTCAAGGCTGAACCCAAGAGGTTTTAGAGTCAAGTCCATTTTGTCTCACGCCTTCCGAAGCTTTAAATGGTGGACTTCGAGAAGGACACACGCAGGTAATAGTTCTCCCCCAGGTCATGATTATGGAGCTCAATGAGGGACTGAATGGCTTCTTCCACAGAGCCCATCTGGATCAGAGCCATCTTACGGTCCTTCCTGATGAGACACAAGTTTGGGTCACATTCAGTACCCCCAAAGTGTCCCCAACTCACTGCAAGTTCTCACCTGGTCCTCAACAAGGCCAGCAGAAATTAACTACCCAGGTAATTGCCATTTACTTCTACCCTTCTCATGCTGAAAGGCCCAGTGTGAGGACAGGAGGTAAGAGAAAACACTTACTGGAAGAATTTGAATCCTTTGACCATCCCACCATTGGCTGAAAACAGCATCTTAAGGTCTTCTTCAGTTACTGAGGGTCTGAAACAAAGAGTTTTTCCAGTCAAATGTACACTGACAGACTGAATCTCTAAAACCCAATTCTCATTAGAGCCTTTTCTAAATTCTCTACCAGCAGCTGCTTGGACTGGAAAGGCTGAGGGGCAGGAGGAAGATGGACAAGCCTCACTCCTGGCTAGCAGCAAACAGCTGATTATTTGCTCTCACACTAAAGCTTTTTTTACACCCTTTTACACTCAGCCATCTAGGAATGCTCCTGCTGATACTTACGGAATATTGGACAGATGAAGAGTGGCAGAAGGGGGAAAGATGTTTTGGAAATTTTTGGAGCCTGGTTTCTTGAAGCGATGTAGAGGAGAGTTTCCGTAGTCCTTGGTCAGGCCGTGGTCCTCCTGGTTCTCGCGGGGCAGTTGCACCATGTGGTGCTTGGAGAGCGTGATCCGGACAGGCTTCCCGTAGAGCTTCTGCCCGTTCAGGTGGCTCATGGCTGCAGGGGTGAGAGACAGCACTGACCACAGTGGCACCTCCCAGCTCTGCCCCGACACCTCAGTCAAAGCTACGGCTTCACTCCTGTTCCTCCCTGCACAGACGCCGCATCCAGGACCTGCGTGAAGGCACCGTCCCTCCGACTCCCTGCAGCTCCAGTTTCCTTCTAGATTCTCTCACACAAACCCACCGCCCCTTCTTCAGAGCTGCCCCACAGCCACACCACATGTGCAGGCAGGGAGTTAAGCACATGGAAACCTTCAGGTTTTAGGTCTTTTTTTGGAAGAGAAGGAAGTACTGACGTTCAAGCTTTAATTACCCACTCAGTCTCTTAACGCTAAGTGCCTCAGACTGTGAAGCTTGCTTACCAAGCTGGGCCTGGTTCCCATCAGCCATCTGAACTAGGGCATTCTCTCTCTTATTAAATAAAATCTTCACCCTCTGCACATCACCATAGACTCCTTCAAAAGGGGAGGAAACAAGAACAGTCTTAGGTAGGGGAAAAGACGAAGTTGCATTCAACTTACTATTAGCTAATCAACCCAACAGCAAAAACATTCATTCACAACCAGAACTGATCTCATTCCAACCATGGCTACTTATTCTGCTCTAAGTAAGGAAAATTCTTATGTAGCAGAATAATAATGGAACAATACATTAAAGAAAAGATACTGGGTTTCAGCAAAAAGCAAAAATCTTACTGCCAGAAGACTGGACAATTTAGCATGCTATCACAATTTAAATCTCTTATAAAAGACATGCAAAGCAATAAACCATGCATAACTGAACATAAAATAAAGGCAAACTAAATTAAATGGCAAACTAAGTAAACAATGTAAAAATGAAATTACGCATTCAAAAAATGGCAAACTGCAAACTGTACACTTTTGAAGTATCAAAAAAGTAAATCTCAAATAAATGAAAAAACAAGGTAATAAAAAGTGTGAATAATAACATACCGAAAAGAATAAAGAGGCATTGGGGTGTAACTCTCTTTAGAGAACAGCAGAGCAAGGCAGCGGAGGGACAGGGAAGAGGTAAGGAATCGAAGGGGAGAGCGAGGTTGCACAAATCGTCCACAACGAGGAAGGGCAGAGTCCCCGCAGGAAATGGCGAAATTGGTTGATGGATGATGAAGTTTTCAAGATGGTTAATATTGAAGGGCAGGTTGGTTTCCGAAGAGCAGGGTTTTTTTTTTTTTTTTGGAAGGGGAATGTTTTTATTTTTTGTTTCAAGCAACAACAGGAAGCAGAAGTACCGTGCAGTCAGTTGGCAAAGAAATTCCGGATCAGGGGAAGAAAAAAAATTCAGGGATGGGGAGAAAAGAAAAAAGTAGCAAAAAACACAGGTCAGTAAATACATAAGGAAATATGTAGTGTTCCATCAGTCAGATTTATAGAATTCTACATACAATAACTTGTTTACAGAAACAGTTAATAGGTTTTACCTAGTGGAACACAATGATAAAGAAAAGGCATTTTTACTTAAGATATACAAAGAAGTAAGAGACAGTATTACAACAGAGTGACTTCTACAGGCTTTAATACAGAATTAAATTGCAATGATGTTCCCAAAAATTTGACTAAAAATATTTTCTTTGACTACAAGTATTTCTTAGAAGAAATGACTCCATGGATCAAGTCAAAGCCACAGCTGCATTTGCTGCGTTAGCCCAGCGACTGCTGGAAGGGATCCATATTGCGCACTGGGCTGTGACAAAACAAGAACAGTCCAATTTAGACCCCAAGTGCTGCCCTGGGAGCAAAGGCTCGTCTGGAGGAGCACTTGTATTGCTACAGGAAACCTCAAAGGTCTGCTAGAAGCACTCGCTGTAAAGGAACTTGGTACCTCATTTGCAACTGAGGTCTATTCCCTTCCACCTCCGTGGCGTGGCCTCACCACACAAAGCCCCCAAGCTGCTGTTCTTGGCCAGAAAGGCAGGAAAAGCACCTCTGCTCCTGGGGACAGCACTGCCTGCACCCCAACAGCGCCCAGGGCTCCCGGGGACAGCACTGCCTGCACCCCAACAGTGCCCAGGGCTCCCGGGGACAGCACTGCCTGCACCCTGCCAAGAGTCTACATTCACAGGCCAAGGCAATGCAAGCTCAGACTTCTTCCACTCATGGTGGAAAGGAAAAAATACAGGGTAATTTTGGTTTCCACAATTCCAACTGGGGAAAAAAAAGCCTTATGTGTGATTGCAGAGGAGTCACTCCAGAGAAATACTGTCTCTTGACTAACTGGTTGTGGCACAGGTAAGTTTCTACAACACTGATTATACAGGCAATGGAAAAAGTTTCAGGTCTGTTAGTTCACAGCTTCAGTACAAGTATCAAAGTCTCTCTAGCCCAAAGATAAGCTGGATGGATAATGAAGAGCTCATCAAAAAACACAGGGCATGAAATAACTGCTCGCTCCTGCTGAACCAGGAGCTGTGCATGTCATCCAGACACTGCTGGAGTGCCGGGAACACACGAAATTAAGCAAGTCCAGCACAATCCTCATCCTGTCACTGCTACCCCAGCAATGCAGGGTCACCCCAAGAAGCACACACTGGAGAGCACAACGCCGCTCGAAGGCTTAAGGCTTTTATCTGAGCAGCAAGTCAAGGGCCCAGCCAGAGATGACCCAGCTCACGGGATGGCAGAGCAGCTCCTCGGCAAAGAGCAACTCATCCCACCCAAAGCTGCATCACGGTCCCTGCCATTATTTCATGCCCTGGGGAAAATAGTAACGACAGATAAAAAGAGCAGTTTGAAACACTGATTCAATTGGTTCATCTCATCAAGAGTTAAATATTTTGATTGTTCATCACATCCAGGCTTCCCCTTTGATGCAAAAGAGGTTTTGTGGTTACTCTGACATTACTAGTAAGTTTTACAGCTTTGCAAAGTAGTAGTAACTCGTGTGCACAGTCCCAGCAGTTCAAGTGCTTTTCAGCAGAGACTCATCATACTCCACTGTACACACTGGAAGATTCTACACTTTCAATCCAATAAAGAGCCAAAAGTTGACTGAAGAAAAATCCAAGATACCCGTATAAAATTCTGTTATTTATGATGCTGTCCTTCATTCAAAAAGATTTTGGTTCAAATATTACTTGCTTTATTTTTAAAGACACCCAAATATTGCAACTCACCAAGTAGAATTGAAAATGTAAACTGTGAGCTGTTAAGGGGTTTAGCCAAGAAAAAACTTCCAGGAACCTTGGAAAGGGAAAGTGTGCAAGCACATGGCAGAGGAAATACTGCACAGGTACGAGGTCAAGCTGGTGAGGACCAGACACTACACAGAAAGAGCAAAGGTCAGGACAAACTCTCTCTGTAGTTCTGAATTAATGGATTAAACACTAGAACATGCCATGGGGAAGAAAGAATGGACATGACTATTCTGTGACCCAAATGACACTGCTCCATGGAATGGCAGGGAGACTCCAAATCAAAGAGGGAACAAGGGACAGGCATTGTAGTCTTTATGGGACAAGAGCAGGCAGGCAGCATCCTTGGCTTTGAACCAAAGAAGAGCAAGATTTTAATTTGCAATGGACTTTCTCATTTCCTTTCAGCAACTAGAGTACTGATCTGCTTTGAGTTTTAGAGCCAGCAGAGCACATCATCTGCTGTTCTAGTTTTGCTGTTTCCTTTAGGATACAGTAGGATTTCACTTTCAGTGAGTTTCAGCACAATCTGTGTTCAGAAAGTGAAAGCAGAGGTAACAGGAAGGAGAAAAGAGTAAAGTTAGGACTCCACTAACCTCGGGAATGAGATTGCTAATCAGCAGAACAGAGTTCCCTGCCCCAGTGAGGCCGGGGATGGCAATCCGTCCTGCTGCAGCCGCCGCAGCTGCTGCTGATGGGATAGCCAAAGGAGCTAGTGCATTGGGGACTGTCAGGCCTGGAAATTAAAGAATATTAACCAGTAAAGAGATTAACAGCACGTACTCTAGTGTATTTGCTGCACCAGAAGGGAGAACAGCACACCCTCCGTAACATGCAAGGAACCATTCAAACCAATGACCATGTATTCTAGGAGCAATGGGAGCCTCCAGTTCTGGTGCTGCAGGAAATGTTCTCATTCTAACAGTGTTTGCTCTTGCAGTGCCTGGTGCTTATCGGGTGCCTCCCAGCACCACCCTGTTGACTACAATATTTTGCGTGTGTCACAAGCAGCGGAGTCAGCACAAAGCCTCAGCTCTGCTGGTGCAGGAAAGGTATCACAAACAGTGCATTTGTAAGGCTCTTTCCAACCAGTGCATGCCATAAATGTCCTTTAACCATGCATGTCACAACCAGACACTCTATGCTGCCACCAGCTCATCTCTTCTTCAACCAAGGAACATTAAGGTTTTATCTGCAGGCAGCTCTAGTTGCCCCCTGTCAGCCCTCCAACGGGTAGGGCTTTAGAGCTCAAGCAACAACTGCTAGAAATCAATTAAACTTCCCCAAGTGGCAATGTCTGTGTCCCCAGCAGGACAGGACATCGCCAAAACAGTCACTGTTCAGCAGTTTGATCTGTGCTTGTTTGTCATAAGCAAGGAAATTCCATCAAGTTATAAGAAAGTCAACAGTGGTGGGTATGCCATGGAAACCAATCCCAAACTGTTTAGTCCAGCACTGCAGGGAGGCCTTTTGCCTTTCATCTCAGGCACTGGGCTACTTCTGTGAGTAGCAATAATTGGTCACCTGCAATAGGAGCAGTAAACTGCAACTGTAACACTATGTAATTAGGCTCACGTTTAAATACCAGCTTTACTCAAAATATTTAGGAAAAAAAAAGTGCAAAGGTTCCTTGCTTTTGACCACATTTACAGCAGTCAAAGTGAGTTCCCAAGCGCTGCAACCACCTGAGGAAATTTGAAATACAGAAAAACTGACCTCTTCCCCCATCTCCCCTGATTATTTTAAACACTGCCCTTTTCTGTTCTCTCCCATCCTGCTACTCATTTCCCTCGTCACAGGGATACTGCCCAGCCAGAGGTGCTAGAGCTGCATCCCATTCCTAGTTGAGATTATGCACTGAAACATCCTTCTAACCCCAACAAAAATGCTGCCACTTAGCTTTAAAACATCAAGATGCCTCAGCAACAGAAAACCTATAGAAAATTTCAACTTACGAAATACAGTACCTGCAGCCTGCGGGATCGCAAAGGTAGGAGGAAAACCAGCTCCCGCATATGGAGAAGCGGAGATTATTCCTGGGGCTCCTGGGGAAAGGTTCACATGTTACACAGACACTCAACTGCAAGACAACTCTAGACTTGGCTGGAACACCATGACCTATCCTTCAACAAAAGCATTTAGCTGAAAGCTAAACCCTAAAAAAACATCAACAGTAATTCAGAAGTGCCCCCTACTGTAAAATTGGACTCTTAAAGTTATAAACCCCTTCCTCCTCTGGCTCTGCTGGTCTGAGACTGCCACCAGGTCACAGCTGTGCCCAGAACCAGCCAGTACCTCCTGTCACTGTTTCACCACAACAAAGCCTTCCAAGTGCAGCTTACAACACCCCAAATTCTAGACGAGTCCATGCTGTCAACAAAACAGCAGATGGCACTAGAAGCACAGACTGAAAACCTGAAACAGCCCTCACCCAAATGGAGAGGTGGTTTCAGAGCAGCAGCCTGCACCCACAGCCGTATGTCCCTGCTGTTTTGTACTAGTCTGATTCCCTGGTTCTTAATTTTCCTCTTTAGTCACACTATATTGCAAAATTTCTGTGACCGAACACACTAGAACTGTGTCCCCCCCTTTCCCCAGGTGACCACAGTCACATTGGTCCCGCTCCCACTTCAGGGCCCCTCACCGAAGGCAGCAGCCATAGTCTGATCCAGAGCGGGCTGGTTGTCCCCAGAAGGCAGGTCTGGCCGTGTGTAGTCTCTGCTCTTATCATTATTGTACTTGACATTGAGATTCATGAGCTTTGAGAAGTCAATGCGCAGCGTGCAACAGGCGTTGTAGATGTTCTGTCCATCCAGGGACTGCAGGGAAACAAACCATTCTTCAGCCAAGATGCATTTAACCACGTCACAGCAACAAATCCCCGAGGAGAGGGGTTCCACCACCCCAGGTACCAGTGTGTCCCCTCAGATGGGGCTGGTGTCCTGCTCTGTGCAGACAAAGCGCCACTTCATTTGCTCCCCTCAGCACCCACCGTCTCTCCCTGGGGAAATGCCCTCTCTCTCCCAGCGTGATCTGCCACGAGGGCAACGCTCGTGCCAACGCCACAGCTCCGTTCTGACACTGACCCCGGACTAACAAAAGCAAGCCTGAAAGTGGAAATAATTCCAGTGTTTGGCACTGCAGGCACACTACTCACCAGTTTGGCGTGCTGAGCACTCACTTGGTCAGCATATTGTAACAGGGCCTGAAACTGGTTGTTCTTCGTGAAGGTAATTATTTTCAGGACTGTACCAAATTTGGAAAAAATCTGCAAGACAGTATTTGCATATATCGTTATCTCATTTCCACTAAGTTCATTTCCTAGTGTTTATATTGATCGATCACACTGAAACAACAGAAGTTACCCTTTCACCTCGTTACCTTTCCAACTTAAACATAAGGTTTTACCCCACACTGTGGCTGTTTAACTCGCACCATGGCGTGAGACTAGAAAAACCTCAGGGTGACTGAACTACCCCCTTAATGAAGTTTTTGTCTCTGAATTCTCACACAGGAAGATTCACAGACACCCTCACAAATGGAACTTCCCAAGAGTCTCAGGGATTCTGAGATGCAGCCAAGTTTGCATCTCACACACGAGGATTCAGTTCAGCAGCCACAGGGAACAGCAGGAACCTCCCGAACAGGCCACTGCCCAAGTGATTCCCAGACACCGCATTTGCTTCCCTGACCCTCACACAGCGATATGGAGCAGCTCCTTCTGCTAAAACTTAAACAGAACTCAAAAAGCTGTCTTGAAAACATTTATGTTTGTCCCTTGCATCCTACCAGACTGAAATCCAATTAAAATGGACCAGCAATCAAATCTCTGGAAATTCAAGTCTGGCCAGATTGGGACCAAAAATAGAAGACTCTTGAGTAGGTGTCTGGGTCTCCAGAAAGTAGAAATTTGACAACTATTTTCAGAACTCAAATTATACACATAAAAATCATGTGCTGTTAGAACACAGACATTGCAAATACAACAATTCACTATTTGTTGCTACCCCTTCCTCCAGGACAATCCTCAAGAAGCTGCGGCAACATGTTTTACCTGATGCAGGACATCCAGAGTGACAGGATAGAAAAGATTCTCCACAATGGTCCTTAGGACAGGGCTCTGGCCAGCCACTGCCATTCCCGCATCCACGGCCGCGGCGGAGGCCAATGGCACCAGGTTCCCCGACTGGACAGAGTTCACAGCTTGCAGAGCAGCCTGGGCACGCTGCGGAACACACACACCGTTAGACCCACACACCCACTCCAGCTTCCTACCTGCACACTGCCAGGACTCAACAGCCCGCAGAACAGAGACATCTACTGTTCCTAAGGCTGGGGAGGCAATGACTTTTGCACATTTTAAACGTGGACAGTACAGAGCGCCCTAATCAGTAAGAGCAATGCAAAAATGCCAACTAAATAAAATATTAAGGGCTTATGCTACTGCTAGAACCTTAGTCAGCATCTACCAATGCAGCAAAATTATTCCATTGTTTCGAAAAAAGGAAAAATCTATGCTCTGCTGGGGTGAAACCTCATCTCCCAACTCTACAGAAGACAAGACAAGACTGAAAGATTAATGCACATCTGCTACAGGGATCCAGGAGTGACAACTGACTTGGCGTATTCCTGCAGACTCCCCTCCCGCACACAACATTACGCTGTGCTCGCTGTCGGGCTTTGTGAGATGCACCCAACGGCAGCATCTGGGCTGCACGGCGTGGAATCTCCAGTCCGGCTCAAAGCCAGCCTGAAAGGCAAGAGGAGGCCAACGGGAGCTGCTCAGCAGCCACCCCTGATAAGGAGGCACAAGTAACTTGAACTTCTTTTCAGTGTTCCTGTCCTGAAAGATTGCCAAGAGCAGTAGAGCAGAAAAAGGGAACTTTTTACCCCGTGCAGAGCAATCCTGCACAGAAACTCCAGACAGCCCAGCCAAGGCCTTCAGGACGGCTGCGTTCAAGCAGTACCTGCCCCGGAGCCAGCGCTTCCCACAAGAGACCATACTCTGCTGCTGACACAGGCTTTGCCCCATCACAGCTTCGTTTTATATAAATCTTTCCAATATTAGAAACAAGTGTCCTAAAGCACTAGATGTTAATCATGTCTTTAGATAATGTTTGTAACTAAGGAATGCTAAACCACCACTTCTCATGATCTCATATTCACTAGGCACTTTCTTCCCCTGCCATTAAGGCTGGCCCAGCAGCTCACGGAACAGTCTGCTGAAGCTGTGAATAAAAGCTGTTTCAGGAGATCTATCCCACCAGCTAGAAACCAGCAGGCTCTGTTCAGCACTTTGGTATCAACCCAAATCTCAGCATCCTCCCAGGCCTGCACCAGCAGCACCAACCAAGCCAGCAGAGAACACTCTCTGTCCCTCCCACCAGGATGACAATATACAGAAGGGGAACGAACTGCTTGGTTTGGAGAGTTGTCCGTCTTCAGCTCCTTGTGGTTGGAGAACTGGATGTAAATGGGCTGGCTCCGCAGGATGGGAGTGACCGTGGTGTAGTAGTTCACCATGGTGTTGGCCGCCTCCTCTGTGTTCATCTCTATGAACGCCTGTGCAGATCAAACCAAACCCAACAGTGAGACGTGGCTCACGCTGGAGACAGCATTAACACCCAACAGCAGCATTACACCACGGATAACCTCAGGAGAAGCTTCCAGCTGAACTGTAACTGCATTTCATTTCCACAACTGCATTTACACGCAAGTTTCTGTACACAGAACTGTCTAAGAGCCGACTGTACGTAGAATAAAGGAGCATCTTCACTGCCCAGACTGACAGCATCTATAATGTTCTGGTCTCATCCCAAGAGCTCTCTGCCATGGGTATCTGGGAACCTGACAGTGACACACCTGCCTACAACAGTAATCCGGACTCCTCAACACTTGTCATATTTAGCAGCTCCCCACACTCCTCTCCAGAGCAGGAAGCCACTCACTGCTCGTACCTTTATGGTCTTCTCTACTTGGTAACAAAAATGTAAGGGACTGTAGCGAGTCATTGCATTAAGTACTTACGTATAATCACACCACGCAATATATCAGAGGCACATTTTCATAATTAAGATTAAAGACACAGTATTTTAGGCGATGATTAAAGTTGGCTTGTTCTTTTACTCTTGGGTAACGCAGGAGGTGTGCACTAATTTGGTAGCTAAAATTGTCTGACAAATGAAGGAGTGTTTCAGCTGTCCCCAGCTCATTTCTTGTATCTGTAAAGGTGTCCTTAATATGCAAACTTACAGCAGTGGTTACTCAACTGTCAAGCCATCTTGAGTGAAAAAGGCCAACTCATGTCACTGCTGTCCAAATAATTCACCTGGTCTGTAATTTAAAAACCAGGCGTAATGCTAATTAGAAGCAACAACCTGTAATTATGGACTTAGCTCCTTGTACAGTCTGAAAATAGTATTTTCTACAGCTCATAGGATAATCACAGAAAAGTAAAATAATAGTATGCAGAAGTTATTGACTCCTAATACCTGACAGTTGTTTAAACAACTTGGATCTGGTTTACTGATGACAAACTCATCACACCTTTGACATAATCCCTGCTTTCAATTAGGGAGACAATACCTGATTTTTTCCTTTCAACATGAGAAGGTTGGTGACCTTGCCAAAAGGTAGGCCCAAGGAAATGACCTCCGCCTCTGTGACGTCACTGGGGAGTTTTCGGACGTGGATTACTCGGGAAGGGACCCCAGGACTTCTATTGTCGCTTTTGAATTTTTTGCTGTCGTTTCCATTAGCTGTGAAAAGCAAGAGTTCCTACTTATTAGACCGCGTTGGAAAGAATATGCACACACAACTTCTGACACACAGTTTGTGCTCCCCATCCAGTTATTACTCTCAATTACAGAGAAATTCAATCGTCCAATTTAACTAGAGTCTGAGGACACATGGTTTTACTCATTTTTATATTTTTTTTTTTTTCCAAATTACACGATGGAGTGACATAGCTGAATGCCACTGCAGTGGAGTCAACTCCCCAGTGGCCGTTTTACAGCTTGTTTACAGCACACCCCCACCCACCCACATTTCTACTCGGGGTAGGTCTGAGCCACTCATGTGATCCTCGCTCGCTTCCCCTTCGCTCCAACCACAGCTCTTGGCAATGCAACGGTTTCACGGGGACACCTTAAACCAAGTGCCATTAAAACAAACATGAACCAAAGCGTAAGTTTGGATCAGCTGGATTGCACACATGGCAAAGGCCCCCAGCAGCACAACACCAGGGACAGGAGCTGATCCACCTGGGCAGGGAGGCCACAAAGACAATGGTGGCCCAAAGTGAGACAATTCAGGGCCCTGACACACACGGAGGGCAAAATTCCAGACTGAGTGCCCATGGATACTGTCTGGGGTGAGACTACTGACCTCTGGATGGCGTAAGGCTCCCAAACAGCAGCAAACCACTACATACAGCCAAATAATCCTACATGAAATCCAATTGTCCTTTAAGTATAACAGTTTACAGCAAACCCTGAACGTTCTAATTCTGTAAAATCATTTTAGCAACTGTTCTGTAAAAAATGTATTCAATCTACTACCCTTGTAAGGGTATAGGGCAGAAGCTTATTATTACTCAGCACTGTCCTACAAAGGGCCTAAGTAGTACTAAAAATGCAGAGATTTTAAAATTAAGAGTGAGTGGGGAAAAAGCAGGCCTCCTCCCAGTATTTGCAATACATATCAATTGTTATTCTTTTTTTATCAGCAATATTACCTGCAGAAGAAGAGTTGTTGCTCATGATAAAGGGTCCGTTAGTAACACAAGTAGAAAAAAGCTCGTCAGCTCCCCGCTGGAAAAGAAAAGATGAAAGGTAAACTGACAGCATTTTTACCAAATTCTATTCAGGTACTCCTAAAGCAGAACAATTGAGATTCAGGTGTAGAGAAGCTGAAGTGTAAGTGAAAATACACTGGCAGTGGGCAGTGAACCTCACCTCCACCATAAATAAAAGATAAGTAAGATCCAATTTAGTAATTGAGTAGCACTACCCAGTATCTCTTTTCAGCTGAGCATCAGGAATCTTAAGAGATGAAGCATCACTGAATTGTCTGAGGCCACTAAATGCAGTGCTGTGCACCGATACTCACATTTTCCTCTGGTATCTAACAAAAGGGGATTTGGACCACTCCTATCAGACAAGACTTTCTTTTTTTAGGTTAAGCTAGAACAATGCTGTAGTTGATCAGGAACAACAAAACAGACAGGCCTCCAGGCATCCATCAAGAAGACAGAGATTATTTTACTGGGGGTTACCAGGAGGAAGGAAGTCTTAAGCAAAAGACAAGTTATCAGAAACCGGCCCAAACTGTTAGTGTATGACTTGGCAATTATGAACCAAAGATGTGTATTTTCCAGTTACAAGCAGAAGGTACAACTTGGAGAAACTGAGACCTGAAAGAAAAGGATCTCTTCCCCTGCCTACAGCAAAAAAAGGGCAAATCAGGAAAGTAAAGCTCCTAGTAAAGAGCTACTTTTCAAACTTTACAGCAGAAATAGGTTGACATACAATAATTTGAATTCTAGTACAAGATAATTTGATGACTGGTCTGTTGTTTCCCAGCCATGATCCTCAGAACAGCAGCAACAACTTTCAGGACTACAGTCCCACGAAGTCTCAGTAAGTGCATTAAGTCAAACGATAGGCTGTTCCTGGAGCAGACACCGAGTTCCACGGGTACAGAACCCTCTGCTGCCTCCTGCACCAGGAGTTCGTCTACATTAAAGTCAAGGTGGCTGCTCACTAAACAAAAGCACTGTGAGTAGCACAGCACACCTCAGCATCACAATTCTTTGATGTTCCTTACTGCAGCACTGCACATTCCAACTCTACAGAGGAAGAATACATTCAACAAAAAAAAAATCTAAAACAAATTCCCACCAGAATTAGACTAGCTAAAAAACTGGTATTGCAGTTACAGAAATGCATTTTTTTCTAGGCCTTTTAGCAGCTGTAGGTATAATTCCTCTGTTTGCACAAAGTTATTGAATTGCAGGAGCCTGGCACTTAGCAAATAAATCTGAGCAGACCCACAAGCAGATCCCTGTGTGTGATGTCTGTGTTTCCATCCATTACAGCACCCCCCATAAAGTCACCCAAATTACCTCAACCGACCAAGACTACTTTAGTAGGAGCTATGAAAAACACTACTAGGCAAAAGCAAACAAGATTACAAATTACTTCTTAGCACGATCTATACTTACATACACAATACAGCTTAAAGTCAGCATGGCTTCACTTCAAACAAGTTACACAGAAGACCTCAGACCCCACCGTAAACTCTGAGCAAATATAATGTAAATCTAACGTATAAAATCAACTTCCCATAATTTTCTACATTACTCTTACACAGAAATGGCACACTAAAAGGCTTTCACGGGAGAAAGATGAGCAGAGCTCATCCCTGCCTCACACCCCCCCCCCCAGCACAGACGTACCCCACGGTGGCTACCAGCACCTGCCCTCCCCGTGCCCCAGATCTGGTGGCACCTGCAGAAACAGTATCTGCGCGACAACAAAAGCTCTGTGCTCCCTTTCCAACAAACACATTGGAAAAGTAGGTCACACGGGAGCCCCAAACACTGACTTACAGACACGGCCTTTGGTTTTCTTTTTCTTTCCCCCTCAAATCTTGAATTTCTTGTTCGACTACTCACTGCTGGTGCTTCAAAGACAGGCTCAAGGACTTTGATGTCCCGAATAGGAGGAACTGGGCCAGGTTCCAAGCCCAGGGCTCATGAGCTGGTGCTGGTCACCTGTGAGCACTGACCAGCTCCCACAAAGGCTACAGGCCCCCAGCGAGGGCTCCTTCCACCAGGGTGTAGTAATTAGGAATAGGCCTTTTTAACAGCTGTTCTAATTATCACTTGGAGTACAGCGAGAGGCAAGCCAGTCTGGGAGGCTATTAGACTGTGATCCCATCCTTTTGATGACTCAAATTAATGCATAATTCCAAAGCTAAAACCCCACCAGTTAATGTAAAAATGCTCCTGTGCCCGACCTGCTGCACACACGCCAGGCTGGGCTTGGCCTTGGGGCCTGGACACGACTGCAGAGATTTACAGATTTCACAGACCCACCACCAGCAGCAAAAGCCCCACCACTGCAGAGGATGTCCACTGGCCTTGGGAAACCCCTCTCATTGGGCCTGAATGGGCCTTGAGTTTGTTAAAAATTGTTCCTAAAGAAAAACTCATAAATTTCTGAACATACAGAACCCCAAAGCTCCCAGTATGAATCAATGGGACTGTGCAAGCCCCCTCAATCCACCATGAAAGCACCAGGACGAGCCACATATTTGGCTCTCGTGGAGGCAACACTAGGAAACTATAAACTGGAAAAACAAACATTTATACTATTATGGAAAGAATTTAAATTCCTTGAATTTAACTTCCCTAATGGCTTGTTTAAAATAAACATTTTCTCACATATTTGGAAATTTACTTGCAGGGCACTTTGACAAGGAATGTTCATTGCTGCTGGTCTCCACATGTCCATGTTTCTTTAATGAAAGAGCAATTTCAAATCCACTCCCCTCTTATCTTGGAGGCGTCCACGCTGCCTGCTGTGACCAGAGCCGGGAGGCAGAGGGGGAGGATTGTTCAACATCAAAAGCAGCAGCAGTCAATTTGTAAGCTTCCCAGCTGGAAGTACATGCAAACTGAGAGGGGAGACTGCAGCAGTTGGAAAACTACAATTATCCCAAGATCTTTTCCCTCCACAAGGAAGTTTACAGCCAGCACACACACAGGACTGTACAGTTAGATCAGAACTGTTCCATGCAGCCCACCTCTGAGGATCCAGCCCAGGAGGAACATTCCCGGCGTTCCCAGGGGTTCCCGGGCTCAGACAGTGCTGCCGAGCGGCCGCCCACACCGGGGAGTTCCATCCACTACCACTTTCCACCAGCTTTCGTTCCTCCTCCCTTACTGCCGGGATAACCACGAGAAATCTGTATTGACGGTTGGGTTTTGGAATGACCTGTCCCGAGGCAACCTGAAAAGTGCTCCATGAATCTGGAGCCTGTGCCCGTCCTCTGTCCCTGAACTCCCAGTGACCACCAGTCTCCTCCCAGACGCCAAGGGCTCTTCTCTCTATAAGATATGATCTATGAATAAGCTTGAAAACCATGTGATAAACTCCAGTATTCTAATTCAGTAGAGCCAGAGGAACCGAAGTGAGCCTGGCTGTTTTAAAAGGTTATTAGTTTCTCACCAGCAACATATCTACTGGGCATTTGGAATTATATTGGAAGAGACAGTGCAAAAGCTATTGATTCTAAGGCATTATATTATTTTATTTAAGTTTAAATCTGTGTGAACCCCAGGAAGGGGAAGAGGTGAGCAAAGGGCTCTGTGGGTGATGGGCTGCTCACCAGCATCAACCCACACCACCACTTTTCTACTTTTTATCCTCCAGCTGTGAGGAGGAAGCCCGGCTGCACAGAGCCTCCTTCACAATGCCGTCCTCCGGATTCTGAAGTTCATATCCCTGCTCGCAAGAGGCATTCATTTACATTGACATTTCTGTTTAGCTGATTCGTTTGCAGCTGGTATTTTTATGAGGAGATTAACAGGAGCAACAGTAACACTGCTCTCCAAAAAATTCCTCCTTTGAACTAACAAATCTCTTCCTGTTTACAGAGCACCGCCTCCGCTGTGAACTCACAGACCAGGGTGAGGCGTCCCTGTCCCCACAGCCACCAGTGGGCACACGCTCTGCCACCGACCAGTAGAGCTGTGGCAGCAGCGTCCCTGCCCGTGGCACTCCTGGCACACAGTAATTCATAACACCGCGGTTCCCACAGCCTCGCCACCAACACGCTGTGTTCCCTCCCCTGGATCCCACAGAGGGCGGCTGCCCCGAGGTACAATCCTCCTATCTCCTATTTTTCCAAGTTATCTTTTTGACCAACCCCCAAACTCTCAGGTGTTTGTTTGTTTGGTTGGTTTTTTTGCTTTAAAGTTTAACAAATAAGTTCTAAGATCTTTGATTCTGCCAGGCTTTCACAGCTTAAAAGCAACTGCTAATTCATATGAAAGCTATAAATTGTCTCATTTGCACTAAGGTTTTACCTGAACTTCACCACAGTTTGGAACGAAGCCAGAGATTGCCTCGGCTTCTCCCAGTACACCTAGAAGTACCAGAGAAATTCTCAGCTGCCCCATGTAATCCTTTATCTACTTAAAATCCAGGCACTTATTTTAAATGGATTACAATAAATCACCTGCATTCCGCCTGCGCAAAAGGCCAGGAACAAACACAAACTAAACCACCATAAAAATACTCCTTTCGAGCCAAGCAGGCGATAGAACATGGTAACAATCACTTTTCAGAATGCAAAAAGCGTTACAGGGAAGAAGCAAAACTAAAGCAACAGCAAAAAGCGCACACGGGAAGGAAGGGGAAAGGGGCTGGAAAGGCCATCGAGCTACAGGCCACAGGGCTACGAAAACTCTCCTCCCCTGGCTCACTGAGGAAACCCTGCTCAGCAGCAGCTTTTGGGCACGGAGCACCTCACCCTGACCCAGGACGGAGCATCCCCGCCGCTCCCCAGGGAAAAGGGGGGCTGAGGCAGCAGAACAGCCATCAGCTAACACCCACTCCCAAAAAACAAAGTGGGTACCACAGCTGCACCTGGAAACCCCTCTGGAAACAAACCAGGACAAAACCTGTGCTGGTCTGCTTTCCTGAAGTTCAGATAGAACCCTCTGCTAGAAGCCCTAACTCTGCCAGGCCAAGCATCGCTCTTCTGCTCCACTGTCCCTGCAATTGTGAAGAGGTTTTGGACCCAGTGGAAGACCACCATAACATCTGACAAGCACAACGACACACAAACCGTTGAGCAGCTCACACCAACCCTCTGCTCTGATAAAGCCAGCAAAAAAAATTCCTGGAGCACAAAAAGCATTGCTGTTCTCTGAAGGAGGCTTCAAGGGCTCTGTCTGAGCTGGGTCCCAGAGGAAGACAGGAATGTGCTTTGATACTTCAGTTCATGGCTCAAATCACTTTGTGAAGAAACTAGTAAGAAATCCAGGCTGATGACATCATCATTCACACTCATGTTACATTCCAACATTTTCTGCTGAGAGATTCAAGAGCCAGGAATGGAACTAAATTTAACCTACCAGGAAGAAGGATGCCAGTTTTCCTTGTCTCCACAGGAGGCTCCCTCATGTCACCCCCCTGTGCCCCTCTCCCTGCCTCTGGCACTCCAGGCATTGAAAGGCAGAGCAGTGTGAAAAGAAACATCCCAATTTGGGTCACAAACAGAGAGTGTGAGTCTACTTTTTTGTGACAACATCTCTGAAGGACACACAACACAACTGTGTCCTCCTTCAGTCCTCGTACAGTCAGAGTTACACACACAACCACGTCTCGCCCCCAAGGACATCAGCCTCTGGGGTGGCTGCAGAGCCCCGTGTGACTCTGCTCTGCCCCGACTGAGACATGGAATTTATCATCTGATCAGAACCAAAAATAAGGGCGGAAATCAATTTAGTTCCCCAAATTGCTGAGGGCTGATTTTTATATACCAATTCAAATACAGAACCCCCGAGTCATTTATCAGGCCAGACCCAGCCCAGCCAACAGCGTTTCACTGACCCGGCACAGCTGCGGCAGGCTCGGATTGTACATGCTTGGGTTTTAAACTCTGCTGCTCAGCCGGGACCAGCAAATACGTGTCACCTTCCACCTGAGGCTTTCTGAACTTTAGAAAGTTTAGTAAAGCATCTTTGAAACTGGGTTAGCTGGTCAGAGCATTGCAAAGAATCCAATGCTCAGGAAAACCTTCCTGCCACACGTACTGCCACCAGAGCCGGTGCCAGCTCTGCAGTATATAGATAGATTTCTGAGTTCCTAGGAGCCAGCAGGAGCTCCAGCACCACAACAAGGCAATTGCTCACACCAGGCAATGGGAGATGTCGCAATAAGCTGCATTTCGAGCTGGAGCACAGGCTGCTGGGGAGCGGAGCCGGATCCGCAGCCCACTCACCTCCTCCTCCTCACCATGGAGACTCCCCACCAAACAAACCGCCCTGGGATCGGAGAGAAGGTGCGGCTGCTTTTAACAGCCCCGAATTCCTCGGCTCCAGCGCCAGAGTCACGCAGCCCTTCTGGCTCCGCGGGCAGCACACACCCAGCCCTCCCCGAACGCCGTCCCCAGGCTGGAACCCAACCACTGCCAACCCTGAGCTGAAATCACCGCCGGCGCACGGGGCCCCGTGAAGCTCAGCACAAACACCACCAGAGAAACCCCATGGCGTGAGTCACCTGGGGAAACGGAGCCTCGAAAGAACACTTTGTGCCCAAATCTGTAAAACGGCAAATGGAAGGCGCAGGTTCAGAAGGAACTCCACACTAACTCAATCTCATCTAAATTGCGGTTGTGTAATAACTCCAATCTCCTTTGGCAAACACCGAGCAATCACCGCGTGGGGATCACCAACACACACTGCTGAACTCAGCACGGTGTTCGACAACTTCTCACAGGAAGCCTGACAGACAGCCATACCGGCAGCACCTACAACTGGCAATAAATAACGTCTGCTCTTCTTGCTGCTGTGAGATGACAAACGTGGCACCAGCACGTCTACATTTTCTAGTTTGACAATACTTGAAAGGGGTGTCAGTGACCCAGAGACCAGAGTCTATCCTTACACTCACGGGATTAAAAAGATAAGGTTGAATAAATTCATGCGTGTTAAATATTTTGCCTTTTAAATCCTCACAGACTGAGGGCAAAGCAGGCCTGAGGCTAAAGTAGAATATTTTCTACAACCATTTCATTAACTGACCATTTGCTAGAAAGTCCCACCCAATTTCATTTTCGTCTCGTTTCCTTTCCAAGTGCAGGCAGCTCGAGGCAGCCTCCGCAGGGGTGTGATGGAGACGCTGCTCTGTGCGGCTCAGCCCCCGGCAGTCACCCTGCCCAGCGCTGAAATTCCCGATCAATTTCATACAGAACTAAAGAGCTTTCCCAGCCCAGCCGGAGCAGCACCGATGGAAGGACAGGTACCCTGCTGACCCGCTGCCTCCGGAGACAGCCGGGGCCCTCGCCACTGCCATGCGGCCGACATGTGTGATCACGCCCGGGGAGGCCACAAGAGCCAGCTTGTTGCAGCCTCTCACTAAAGCCATAGGAGGGGACTGGAATTTCCTCACAACATTCCTGGCCCGCTGCCCGCAACCATAATTACTGTTCCCATGGCAAAGATCCTGGCTTGGTCGCAAATCACTTCTATGCAGTCAGCCTGCATCACACTCAGCGAGCCCTGCTTTAAAAATTAACTTCTCAAATGCCACAGAAGGGTACTTTTTTTTTTTTTCCTGGAAGCATCATCTTTCAAAAAAAAAACAAACCCCAACTTAACCAAGAAACGACAAGATTATTCCACAGCTAAACTATTCTGAGTCTTTTTCAATCCCTGAAATGCAACTTTAAAGAATAATGACCTACCATAGTTCATACTCATTCTAATAAGTCAGTCCTTCTCAGAGGCCGTTGCAGCCCAAAGAGACAGTGATATCTTGGCAAATTAAAGAAAGGGAAAGGAGACACAGAACCTTGATCAAATGACTTCTGAGAGGCAAGCGCAGGGGTCAGACCCAGCACCTTTGAGCTCACATACAGTGCCTCCATCTTAAGGCCATAATTCCTTCTTTTTCAGACACCAATGAAGTTATGGGGAGAAATGAGACTTAAATCATGTGTTTCTAATCGGCAGGACATTCCAGAAGGCTGTGCATCCAGAGCCCCATACCAAGGCTGTAATGAGCTTCCTGAACACACTTTAAACTGAAGCGTCTGTGGAGAAGAAGGCTGAACGCAAAGCCCGGGCCCGGCCACGACAATCACCATCCTGGACAGAAACGGGGCGACCGGGCGGCGTGGTGCTCGAGTGAGCCCTGAGAGCTTCTGGGGACTTCTGGAGTTACAGCACCTGAATACAACAGAGACCTCGGGGCCATTAATAGTGGGTGTGAGTACCCTTAGTATGTAAACTAAGGATGTGAGAAAATCCACAAAAAGTGCCAGCACCCTGCCTTTTCACACAACGAAGTAGAGCAAACTGATACATACCCTCACAAAGTCCTGGATCTCATGGTGAGACCCCGCAGCCAGGACCACCTACAGCAGGAATCCAACCAAGAGGCCACTGCAAGTTTTCTGATCATTTCCTCAGCATTTTTTGTTACGGGCACTTTTCCTACATGTCTGAGAATTCTCCAGCTTTGGGACGTTCCAGTCACTAACAGGACATTGAAAAGCTCCACTGGTGTCTCAGTAACACACTGCCTGAAGCCTGACAAGAGCTGACAGCTTTTGGAGACTGCCATCTTCTAATACCTTATCAAACCAGCTGGAGCACTGCTCCTGCCCTCTTTGTACATCTATGGCAAGAATGAGTAAGTCCACACCTCAGTTTAAAAGCAATTTTCCAGCTCCAATTTTCCTGTCTAATGTAGAAGCTTAGCCAGCATGCTGTCCTGTAAGCACAGCTTTCAGAACAGACACTAACAAAGTAGTTTTATCTCCACATGGATCTCCTTCCTCAACTAGGTTTTATGAAGTCAGTAGATCACAACACTGCAGCTCCACAGCATTATTTGAAGTTATCAAGCAATTATAAAGAGCATCTGCTTCTGAAGGGGGGGAACCTGTTAATCCATTAAGTTATTTCAGTGATGCCCCAGGGATCAAACAAGCACCGATGGATGGACAAAGCTCAATCACTGCAGTTATTTCAGCAGAGACAACACTGAAACGCTTTTGGGATGCTAAAGAAACTTTCTGCAGCTCCTTCAAACTCCTTCCTGACAAACCAAAGGAAAAGAGGTTGAAGTGGAAGCAACACCAAAACTTCAGAAGAGCTGCAGCCAGTGAGGTTTTACACAAACCACAGAGGAAAGTATTTTTAAGAAGCAATTGATAAGAGGATTTGATGATACAGTTTTGTGAAACAGAGCCACCTGTACCTCTCTCGGTGTGAAAGCCCTGCAGGCAGAGAAGGGGGAAGCAGGAGGGAGCTGACCCACACCCGGCCACGCAGGGGACACAGGCAAAGGAAAGCCATCCCTTAAGTCCCCAGCTTTGTGCAAACAGGACTAACTTACCCACACACACCTATCACAGCATTAAAGAACATGCTTCTAGTACATGATCTACACTGGCACATTCAATGTCTTAGTTAAGCATAATCAGATAACATGGTTATGTTGAAAATAATTTTAAAACTTACCTTTATCAAGATGCTTCAACTTTCCTTTTTGCTTCTGCCACTCTTTAAATTTGGATTCAACTCTCTCAAAACCTGCCTCATCTGACTTGACAAGAAACCTCATTTTTGCTGCAGGGTTTTGTCTCACCAGTCCCCACCCCACTGCACGGCTGGCATAACTGCGGTTACAGTTCTGTTCTGCACTGGGAGTGAAAGCACTGGAATGGGATTTCTCCAAATCCTCATTTGAGGCGTCTGCCCATAGAGCAGGAGAGACTGAAACCACCCCCAGATGGGAGCGATGAGGCATGCAATCCCACATCCTGAAGCTTTTCAAGATTCACCGAGGACTACAATTACAGTTTCAGAAGCTTCCTGGTCAAGTTCACTTATGCAAAACTACTTCTTAAAGTTGCACAAACCTAAAGCTGCAAATTATATATGGTTAAAACCAACTGAGGGGACTTTTACCTGGATTAATCCTATTACTAGATGTATCAAACTGCCCTACAGTGGTCAAGGAATGACTCAGTCCATTTTTTATAATGGCTACAAACTAGTGACCAACCTTAGTGCCCAGGCTGAAGCTGTTCTTCCTCCTCCTCTGATGGTGAGCTGAACCCCTCGAGCAGTCAGTGTTCTCAACCAGAACCAGACACTATCATAGCACTACCATTAATTCAAACTTCAGATTCTCATACGAGGAAGAGTTAGAAGAACCTTTCCCCTATAGCCATTAAAGAGAGCCTCTTCAGGTGTTCAATGCTTCTCAGAAACCCTAAAGCACTAACAAGCATGCCCACACTTAACAGCAGCCACAGCTGATCTCCTACTTCCAATATGAAAACCCACTTGCTGTTGAGGAGCAAATTCTCTCTAACACTCCCGCTTCTCACATGACTCTGCCACACATCCGTGCTATCACACACTGCAGCCCTGCACCAGCCCGTTGGAGCGGCCACACACAACCCTGCTTCTGCCTTAATACTGGAGACCACACAACCGGGGCCATTAAAAAGCTGTCAGAGTACTACTTTGAGGGCCCACACTCACACACACGCTATCTAATGAAAAGAACCCGCAGGGCTGAACTTACTGTACTCCTGATCCCAGAGCATGAGCTACAGTGTCCAGGCTGTAAAGTGAAAAACCTTTAATACAAGAAGGAGTGCCAGTCTGTCCTGCACATTCCAGTTCAGCATTTCACAGGAATGAGCTTTTATCCCATGGACACAACAGCCTCCAACCAGGCACGGCAGATAAGGAGGCTCCTGTCAGCACTTTGAGTTTCAGGGCTAAGTCTGCACTTTCAAAACCTGAGACTAGAAGGGTAAAGGTCATATTTACTGTACTCGCAAGAGATAAAAATCAACAGCTAAACACTCCATTTTTTGTGGCAGAAGGATTTTTGACATGTAACTGAACAGGAATTCACATCAACAAAGGAAACAGAGTTCTCAAAAAAGCAAGGCCCAATTTCTCCATTGAGAAGCATTGTCTAGCACACACATAACGAGCAGGGCTTGGCATTTTAGTAGGGGAAAGGGCTGTTTCTAAATGCAGTAAAGTTCTTTTCTGACAGTTTATAATCAGTGTCTAAATGCCAAGAGCTAATGCTGAGCCATAATCAAAGTTTTAAATGCACGTGAAACTAAATTACCTTCTGGTTAAAACCAATTTACATGGTACCAGAAATAACCCTTTAAAGGCGAAGATCTGCATTTGGTGAGACTAAAACTAGGTCAGATGCTGAGCAGTGTAAAAAGAGAGAAAAAGTGAGAAGTGCCTACCTTTGTACCAACTGTTATATCTTGGACAATGCTGTAGAAAAAAGAAAGAAAAGGATTAAAAAAGTTAGATAGGTTTGCCACAAATATCCAGCGTAGTTTACAGTAGTAAGAAAAAAGCAAGTCAAAGTGCACAGTTGTCTTTGCGAGTGAGCCAAGGACAGTTCATACAAAGGAAAAATATTAGATGGTGATGGTGGAGACCCAAGACCCAGCAGTGCTAGAAACCTGCAGCTCTGCCACCTCCTACAGCGGAGCTTGTGAGCCCTGGGGACTGAGACCGAACCCAGTTACAGCCCAGCATTCCTCAAGGAAAGGGACAGGATCCCAATACCACCTCTGACTAACCCCCAGCAAGGTGTCAGGAGTCAACTCCATCACCAACAGCCACTTCTGCAACTCTTAACCACCTTCTGCCAGAGGCTCAAAGGGGCTCTCTCCTGCAGAATTATCCACTCATGACCAGTAACGCTGGAGCCCCAGGAGAAAGGGGGAGACCAGGCAGGGCACATCTCTACATGACATTCCTCATCTGTTCTTTTTTGGAAAACAAATAGTACTTTTCCCCTAACGCAGATCTGAAGGAAAAACCAGATATTAAGCTCTACCACATATACTTAAACCTCCTGAAGTGAGACTTCCTGATTATGTTGCATGAAAATGGTGTTTGTTGCACCTCCAGCAGCTCGTGCCAGCTCTCACAGAACTCTCTAGGTGGTTGGACTAGATGATCTGAAAGGTCCCTCACCATCAACCGGCCCTCACCAGTGTGACCATCACACACAGCTACCGAGAGCAGCTTCTGTCACTGGGGGAATTGGAACGACTTGTCTATGCCTCTGCACGTTGTACCCAGCCTATTTCAGTCCCAACATGTTATTCACTTCTGTGGGAGTGCTGAAAACATCCAAATGATTTCAGTTATACCCTTGCACTGAAGACAAAGTGTTTTTTTTTAAGCTCCAGACCACTCTAAAGCAGCAATGCAAAAATAAGAGCAGAAATGATGATTTTAGGTTGATGTATATGCCGCACTTCCCATTTCAAGCCCTACCTTTCAAAGAGCTCACCACTGTTTCTGAGCACAGGACCCAGAAGCGCCTGGCGACCAGACCTGGGGCAGCTTTAAGGAACCTCGGGAGGGAAGCAGACGGCCCGGCAGCAATTCTAAACCAGCGATACCAAATCTGAAGTACTGGAGAACACTTCCACAAAGTGATTTAACGCCAGAGAACTTGTATTTACCAGTTGCTCCCTCCCTACCCTCCTGCAACAATTCATTGCTTTTCGAGGCACTAAACCCTGCTCCGTCTGATGAAGTCACTCCTGTTCCACCACTCCCCGAACCAGCCGTAACGAGCAGGAGCCGGCTCAGCCCCTGGTACTTCCTCCTCCAAAGCGAGCTGCCATGTCATCGCAGCCAGCCCCACGGCCCCGCGCCATTCCCAAGGAGCTCCCTACAGAGGAACGGGCTCCGCAGCCCCACCGAGGACAGATGGGTTTTCCTGCACTTAGAGGGCCAGCAGTAATGAACTAATTAAACCCATCTGCACGGAGCAGTTTAAAGGATCACAACCATTCTGTTAGAATCACTAAATATTCTATGAGTCCGCATTTCTTCACTTAAAATACATCCCTTAACCCAGTGATTTTCATAACCTTAACAAACGTTCTTTCCAGTAGAGTAAGAACAGGGAATCTCCCAAGTTTCCAAAACTCTCGACTTACCCCAGAGCAATTTCTCTCACTTCCTGTTCCTCTGCGGGGCCTCAACACAGGAAATGTTTTACATAAAGTAACTTTAACATGGGATAGTGTACAAAATTATCCAGCAGGGAGAGCTTTTTTATTTGCCAAGAATCATCGATTCCTGGAATATTGTTGTTACCTGCTTGATAACAAACACCACCCAAAACAAACATCAACAGTATTTAACAATTTTTATTCAAGAAATATGCGACAAACCTCCAGTTCCCACACACCCCCTGGACACGTTACCATACCCTGAGCTCCAGTCTCTTCTCCTGCGTCAAACTTCAGTATGGGATTAAAATTTTTCTCATTTCCAAAAGAATAGGCAACAAAGCCTTCCATAAAAATTACTTTTTACATAGAACGGGTTAATTCCTACACAGTAAGGGGAAAAATTAAGCAGCATAAAACCTCTGGGTCGTTTTCCAAAGCAGTGTTTCCCATACAAACTCCCTGCATGTTTTAACAACGCAACTTATTCCGAGGGGATCTCTTGAAAAGCAGAGCCACGTATGGTTCCGGGCAGGAGGAGCAGAGGAGCCTGTGGCCCAAGAGGCCGCTCACTGCCAGCTGGGCAAAAACCTAGAACTGTTTCAGAGGCAGCCGTGGAAGTTCCAAGAGGAGGCAGCTTTCACAGGACAACGAGATCAAGCATCAAGATCTTCAGACGATAACAGATAATTCAGACTCATGGGCTATACTAAAATTTTACATTAAAATTACAACTTTTTGTAACACACACGCTAAATGAGCTTTTCTAGGAAACAGAGCAAAGACAACTGACAACAAACTGATTTTTGGCATTAGAGTGTATGGTCTCACACTCACACGCGGAAGATTTTTCTTCAAAAAAATATCACTCAACATGATGAGCAACTTGTTGAAAGCACCAGAGCAACCTGAACTGCACCCTGGACTGTAAAAATTAATAAGATACACTATTTTTATCGTATTTTTTTAGATGCAAACAGCACCGAGCCAGCCCCTTTGCAGCGTGCAGAGCCCCCGGACAGGGACCGGAGCAGCCGGCGCTAATTTGGGCTTTCCCGGACCGAAGGCTCTGGGGAAACAGACCGCTCGCTCCGAGGCCTTCCAAAGCGTGTGACCCACTGCGCTCCGGAGGAACAAAGCTGCGATCGCTTGGGAAACACGGCGGAGGAGACAGGAGGGACAGGGAGAGCTCGGTGCTGACAGGGCCGCCTTCACACAACAGCGCTCCTAAAGCGAACACCGGCGGAGCAGAGGCCGGATGAGGCGGCGGTTACAGGGCGATCAGCGCTGCCCACGAGGGAAGCGCTGGGCTCCAGAAGCACCGGGGGAGCCCGGCAGCGGCGGGGCCGGGGGAGGTGTCCCGGAGGGGTCCGGAGGCGGGGGAAGGTCCGCTCCGCTCCGCTCCCCGCCCCGGCCCAGGTACCGCCGCCGCGGGAGGGGGGGGTGCGGCCGGGCGCCCCGGGAACGCGCTGCGGGACCCGTGCGGATGGAAAAACTGCGCGCAAAAGGGAATCCGGCAAAAACCACACACACACACACACACCCCCCGCCCCGGCCCCCAAAGCGCCAGACAATGGGAGAGCGGCCGCGGCCTGGACGGGCCGCGCCCCCCCAGGTGCGCCCGCTCCCGACCCCCCGCCCGCACCGCAGCGCCCCCCGCCCAGCCCCAGCGGCCTCC
>JAOXJM010000014.1:3235072-3257163 GCA_026413425.1 Tringa solitaria | reverse complement strand
CCCCCGGCGCGGGGCCGCGGCGGTGTATTCCTGCGCCCGGGGCGCCCCGGGGCGAGGCGCCGGGGCGGCGGCCAGGGAGCAGCCACCCCCCTCCTCACCCCCCGCGGCGAGGGGGCTCTGGGAGGGCGGCCGAGCAGGAGACACCCCCCCCCGAATCGCCGGCCACCGCCCCCTCCCCTTCCCGCCTCGCCCCCGCCGCGCCGCCCGGCCGCGCCCGCGGCGCCCCCCCTCAGGTAACGCCCCAGCCCCCGGCGCGGGTCCCGCACCTCCACCGCCTTCTCCCCCTCCACCGCACCCCGGGAACGGGCCGGCAGCACTGCGCCCCGGCTCCCGGCGCGGTGCCGGCCGTGCCGAGGCCCGGGCCGGCGGGGACTCACCCGTCCATTGCACGCGGAGGAGACCCGTCGGGAACGGAGTGGAGGCGCCGGAATAGCAGGAACGAGCCCAACCGCTCCGTGTTATAGACTCACAAAATGGCGGCGCCGCCCGGCCCGCCTCACCCGCGCCAACGCCCCATTGGCTATCGGAGATGTCATCTTGATAGCAGGGGCGGGGGCCGCCCGCCTCCGGGGGTTGGCGCCCTGGCGCCTCTCGCGAAGCCCATTGGCTGCAGGCGGGGTGAGGGGCGGTGCGAAGCGGCGGTGCGCGGCGCGATTCGGTAGGCGAAGGGAGACGGCTGGGAGGAGCCATCTTGAGAGCGGGAAGGATGCCGAGATGCCACACGGGTCCGCCATCTTGATTGGGGGCAGGGCATGGGAGAACCGCGCTGGGCGCCATCTTGAGTACGGGCAGGGCCGCCAACGTGCACATTGTGTTGTCACCCGCCGGGGGCTGCGGGAGCGGCCCCGCCGCCGCCGCCATGTTGGCTACGGGCAGGGAAGCCGCGCGCCCCTGCCCGGTACCGTCTCGGGTGACGGAGAGCGGGCGCCTCGCCGAGTTACTTTAATTATTTGTCACTGGTAGTCTGGAGGCTTTTAATGGTGCTAGACAGCACTTCAAGTTTTATTTTTAGATACAGGATAAAGTTTGTTTAATTGCAGTTAATGTCTTAAGGATAAAGATTACCCAGTAGGTGAGAGAGAGAGAGAACTTGTGAGGTAAGACACAACACCTACCTGCTCTGCTCAGGCATCAGGATAATATTTTTCCTAAGTTCAGTCCTGACACCATTTGCTGACCAAAACAGCTCTTTTTCCGGTCAGGTGACCTCAGTGGTTAATTAGATAAGCTTGTTTTGCTCTTAATGTGTGTCATTATCTGTAGGTCTTACTTCTGCAGAGATTCGGGTGAAATCCACGGATTTTCTAACTTTGGGGACTGTCAAACTTCTAAAAGATTTTCTTTTCGGGTGCTGGGCCATCTGTAGTAAATTTGGGCCTATGATAACAGACTTACTTGTGTTAAATACGTTCTGCGGCTCCCTTCAAAAGGGTTGTCGGGCTTGTTCATGTGCCGCAAGGGGAAGGCCCCAAAAAGATAAGGAGAGGCTTATGTAGTGCTGGGTCCCACTGCGGACGGAGCCGGCTCTTCCTGAGGGGGACCCGGGGATCGTCTGCCCCGTCCCCCGGGACACCTCGCCGCTAACGTTGTTCTGCAAAGCACTGCGCCTCCATAGATGAAACGCTGTGTGTCTCTGTTTAAATATAGGCAATATTTGCTCACTGGGAATTCTACTGGCAATTACTCATTTTCCTTGCCTCACTTGTCATAGCCCTATCTGTTGACTGCAGCACAAGAATTAATTGTCCCAGACCTCACTACAAGTCCCTTGTGTAGCATTGAATCAAATATCAAATGTCCAGTCCACATTGATCTTGGCTTCATTAGCTGCAATCCTGTTTTCGGAGTTTCTAGGCAACGTAATGCAGGTCTTACTGCAGAAAGGATCCTTCGTACGGCACCAACACACCCACTTCTGACATTTTTGTGAAAACACTGATACAATTCTGCCAATCTGCCTTATTGTCAGTGGAAAAACGCTGACAGAGATCGGTGCCACTGATGGAAGCACCTGAGCGGTAACACAGCCCTGCCAGGGGGACAGATGTGAAGGTTCACAAAAAGAGTTTTAAAAGGTAGTGCAAATGAAATTCAGAGTCTTATCCTTGGGCAGTGTTTCTGCTTAATGTCAGGTAACTTTGGCAGGTACAGACATGTATTCTGTATTCTCATTTCTTTCTGAAGAGTACACTAGACATGAATAGGGAAAGAAAAAAAAAGAAGTGAAAGCATCTATTATTTTCTCTCAAACACACGTTACTGTGTTGGTTCCTACGGCTAGATGCCATATTTTCTCAGAGTGGGGCAACGCTGGGATATTTTGGTGACCAGAACCAGACATCAGCTGACTGCCTTGTTGTGTTTCTTGTCACCATTTGTGAAACACAGGAGCTTCCATTGGGATTGGGTCTTAGCAGGAACTGGTTGCTCAGATTTCCCTGAATTTGGTTCCTGGGCTCCCCAGCCTTGTTCCAGCAGTGACTGGAAAATGGAGGAAAAGCGTGTTCTTGCCTATTGCTGCAGGCGACTAAAGGCCCCATCTGAAACCCAAGTTATTTTCCTAGGTGCTGCATATGAAAGGCTTGGCTTTTGCCACAGATAAGAGATTTACAACTTAGATGAGGCAAAGAATGGGAAAATGATGGGATTATGCGATCCACTTCAGAGTTGCTGAGCTGAGAGCCAGGGAGATAAAGTGATTTGATCAAAGCAGAGCAGGAATTTAACTCCCGTCTCACAAGCCACAATGCACTTTCTTGAGCTACGCCTATTTTAAGCGATATTTCCCATGAAGGTGTGTCACTTCATCTTCCCTTCAGAATAATCTGCTTTATAGACTGCAAGTAAGAAACCCCTCCAGAGCAGAGGATGGTATGGAGATTGTAATTCCTTTTTTTTTTCTTTTTTTTTTTTTTAATATAGGATATTTCAGTCCACTTGTAAAGAAGTGGACCCGGAAGAAAGGCACCCTGAATATGACGCAAAGGCTTCGAAAAAAATTATTACTGGTAGATAAGTGATCTTGTTTATTGCACGTGCAGATATCCCAGCTGCTTTTGAGATACCTTTGGAAAAGCAAACACAGGTGGATGCCATCAAAGAATTAGTACTTTCCAAAGATCTCTCCTGTGCAATCGTGGTCGAGCTTAAACGACTTCTAAGTTTCATGCAGGCTCACTCAGATTTTCCACAATTCTAGCAGAAATGCTGATTGTGCTACATTTTATCAGACGTTTTCCTGTAATATTAACACAATTTTTTAGGCAACATCTTTTCAGATACTGTGGTAGCAAACTGACTAATGACAGTATTGGGCATTGCACAGTCTTTCTCTGGGCCAAACAGGAAAATGCATTTAAGAACAAAATAATACTTTATAAAAAAAAAACCTTGAAACAACAAAATAACTCCAAACTGAGAACAAACAGCTGGGAGAAAGACCTGCCTCTGTTTGTTTTGAAAAAGAAACCCACATGAAAATGGCTCATGTGAAAAAAAAAAAAAAAAGAGGAGGGAGAAGGGAAAAAATATGAATCAGCTTCTTTTGTCCAATGCAGCGGGTCCCACCCTCCTGGCTCCGGTTACTCACTCCCCAGAAAGGCCTTGGCGTGACACACCCAGGTTTTTCTCTTTTTAAGCCCTTCCTGCCTGTGTTATCTCTTTGAATTTAATTTACCATGCAGGGAAGAAAAACCCTCCGAAACAAACAAAAAAAAAAAAACACTTTTCCTGCCTTTTTCCCTTTGTATTTTTAAAATAGCTCTGAAGCCTGCACTACATAACTGTGTTCCTTTGCAAACTAGCAAAGTTTCTTTTCCCCTTTCTCCTTCCTCTTCCACCCAACGTTTCTGTCAGTGACTTGAGAACAAGAAACCTCCTAAAACGTGGTCTCTGTTCAGGAACCCGAGCTCCTGCGCGTAATGCTATATCCTAGGTACTGGGTTTAATGACAGTTGTTTTCCTGCACGTTCCCCTCCTCCCCCGGTATTCACAGAACCCTGCCAGGTCCTCAACCAGGAAACTCTCTCGGCTATAACTTTGCTGCCAGTACAGTCCCAGAGAAACTAGGGGGGTAGGGGGTGTTTCGAATACTTTTGCTGCTTTTCATTGCCTTTTTTTTTTTTTTATTTTAAAGCCCTTTCAATTAACACGGCTGTTTTGTTTAAAAGAGTGTTTGCAGCTTTAGCAACATCTTCAGATGCCAGAACATTCTTTAGTGCATCATTCACAGTGCCACATCACAACTCTGGAAATGGTTAGTCCGGAGCAGGCAGAGAAGGAGCAAACTCGCTGCGGGTTTGTCACTGGGACAGAAAGACGCTTCTGAGGGGGCAGAGGGGGCTCAGAACCACCCCGAGCTGGGGGTCTCTTCTCTCAGCCCCCCAGGGGAGGGACAGGAGAGGGACCAGCACCATGGGTGGGAGTCAGAAGCCAGACAGGCAAAAACTGGGGTTACTGAGGGAAAAAGTGTGGGTACAGGGAGGTGAGGGTCGCTGGAAAACTGGCTGTGCTAGTTCCAACACTTGGGAAAAATTCAGTTCTTAACTGCAGGTTTGTGGTTTTACGAGCAGTATACATCATTAGCAGGGTACATCGTTAACAGTATACATAATTAGCACAGGGAGTATTTTTTTCCCCTCGTCCATAATACTTTGGCAGCATAAAGTATTATCAAAAAGTATACCAGTCAGTAATGGATATTAAAGAGAAGCTTTATAAGCAGAAAATAAGAAATAAAGAGGGAAATGCTTCCGGCTCTCAGAGCTGCGTTTTTATGAGGCTGTGCCACCCTGGCTGCGCGAGCCCTCCCTTCCAGGGACAAAGTTGAAAAGCACTTGGAACTTTTATTAGTGTTGCCATTGCACACTCTGATTTCACCCTTTAACAAGGCTGCCAGACTCTATCTACAGGTATTTTTTTGTGCTGCAAGTAGTTATATCATCTTAAAATTTTAACTATAATCACAACAGCTCATATTTTGTGTTTCTTTCCTTCTTTCTGGTCCGTGACAAGACCTAACTGTGTGCGTTACTCTCTTGTTATCAGTCCATGTTATTTCAGAACTTCCCTGTCGCTCTGCTCCTCGCCGATGCGTTTGGGTGACTCATTTCCTGTGAAGGATGAACCAGCCATTTCCTGGCTATTGAAGACAGGACTTTTTTTTCATCCCTTCCAGTCTTCATTGGAGCGCTGTGGATTAGTCTGTGGTTTGATTATAACCCCTGCACCTCACAGCAGAGCTGCAAGTCTTCACTGCAGCCCTCTGCAACAATAAACTGTCAGCCTGTGTTACTCCAGGATTGTGGCTTGTCCCTGCTTCCCTGGGCCATAGGCTCTGTGATTTGGGGCTGTGGAATTAAAATAATTCCAGTGATACAGATTTAACAGTGCCATCCTCCCAGTCACTGCAACCCAATTCTTCTCTTAGTTCGACCCATTTCAGCTCATAATAAATGCCATGTTAAATAAGCACCATAGGGCAAAGATACTGATCTTATAACATGTATCTAAGCCCAGAAATTCTGAATTATCTTAATAAGTGCTACTGAGATTGCATCTTGGCATTGGGGTTTTGTGTTAGAGACAGGTTACTAGAAGACTGGGTCAGTTTCTGGATTGATTCTGTGCGTGAAATTCCAGCTCTTTCCTCCAGCCCGTGTTTCCAATTTCCTCAGCCGCTATTTATTCAGACTTCACATTACGGTTCTAACTGCTGTGGACAGTTGGCTTCAGCAACGCCACGACTTCAAAGATCATCTGGCCATGGCACTGCCAGCCTGAGGTATCACCACTCTCCCAAGCAGCTTTTAGCAGCTTTTTATTGCTGGTTTTTAAATTATTCTTTTAATCTTGTTTCCCATCGTTTCATTTGAATATTTAGATTCATTAGCCTGTCATACATCTGCAGCGTTGGGGAGGAAAACCCACACAATGGGGATGCTGCCTCTCGAGTTTGAATGTAGCACATGTTGTAGGGATGATCACTGAATAATTCATACCCGCAATGATTTATTCATGCCTGAAAGCTGGATACCTCCTCGGCGAGTTTCCATCATCTCCAGGAGGGCACAGGTTCCTGTTCCTGGTCCTGGCCCCGGGAGGGCCAGCAGCAGCCCCCGCTGGGCACATGGAACAGGGGCTGCCTTAGAACCCCTCCGGCACTGCTCTCAAACAGTTCTGCTCAGCAGCAACGGGGAGCTCTTGCCATTCCCATGCTGTATTTGTCACCCTTGGCACACAAAATAAAACACAGGTACGTTTTTGTGCCAATTCTTGGGAAAGGATGGTGGGTGAAGGAGCGTGTTTTTCCACCAGCACACATAAAGTGAGGTGCTGCAATCACGACACGGGATGTTCTGAACACAGAAAACAGCCAAACAGGCCATGACTCCGCAATTTGATACCGTAGAGCTGATCTTACTCTCCACCAGAAATTTCAGTTCTGTTTTCCATTGTAAAGTTACAGATTCTGAGACAATTGATATAAACATGGCAAGATTCTTTCCTGCCCTCTCAGGAAACCTCGCAGGAAAGCCTGGACAAATAGCAGCAGCTCAGGCCAATCTCTTTCCTGTCTGATCTGGGTTATCAAAAAATACCCCTTTGGTCCAAGTTTGTAAGAGCACGACCTGGGTCTCCTGACCGAGGTGAGGGTTTTGCAAGACATTCAAATTCCATCTGTCTGGGAAGTATGAAAGATGAGTCTCTGCTTCAGCAGCACTACCCCTGGCTGCCTGGTATGGAATTTCCTAATTGTTTATCCTGTAATCCTGACTTCTTTTGTCCTTGGAATAGGCTGTACATCAGCATAATTAAAAATGTCAAACATGCTTGAGAAACTCTTCAAGTTGCTAAAAATGAATGTGAATTTCCTCCCCACAGCTTCGCTTCGTCTTTCCCTTACTCTGGCCTCAGCTTTGCAGAGTGGTCTGTTTCCAGCCCTTCAGCATAGTTTGCATTCCACTGCCAAGAATGAACATTTATTTATACAAACAACCGTCCCTACAAGCACATCTCCCCCTGCTATCCTGGGGCAGGGAAAGAAACATCAGTTCTGTTCTCGTCTGTAGCTGCAGATCTGCATTTCTTTTTTTTTTCTTTACTCGAGCATTTTTTGCAGTGAAAGATTAGTGCCGTCCAGTCGCTTTCCTGTGCTACAAATCTGCTCAGAAACGGACTGGAATGCTCTTTCATTTCCTTACAATGATTTTATTTTCTAACCCTCTAACGATGGTGCCAGTTTCCCGATAAACCCCTCACGGGGTCGTGCTGGCTCCTCGGGCAGGTTTGCGCGCAGGTCTCCAGGGCTCTGCCGAGCTCTCGCAGACAAAGTCCTGGTGCCCCTCTCTCTCCAGAGCACACCAGAAACCTGGTTTTCCCCGGCCCATGACCGGGCTGTGTGTGTCGTACAGGTTCTTCCAGCAGCACAGCTGTGGCTGAGAGAGCTCCCTGGTAAGTGAGACGGGGACCCCGAGCACATGCATTATTGCTGAGGCCCCGTCCCTCACCTGCCAGGCCGGGTGTTGTTCACCCAAAAGGCTGCCTCCTCACCTGGGCCTCTCCTGGGGCTGTCTCCCCCTCCAAGGGGTATCACACAGGTGCCAGATGGCTCCAGCTGGGAATTTCATAGTCTGAGCACAGCTCCTTTCAGTGAAAAAAGGGGCTCTAAACACACACACGCAGAGCATCCAGAAATTCTCCGATAGGTGTGGGTGTTTGCAAGCTGCTCTCCCTCGTACCGTGAGCACGTCAGGTTCTGCTGAGTACGAGCCAGCCTCCATTTCTCAGCTGATAGAACTGTAGCTCAGAGTAATATTTAGATTGATAATGTTTACAATTACCTCCCCTGGCAAATAAAGTGGTTTTGTGGGGAGCTCTCTTACTTGTATTTCTAAAGCAACTTTCTAAGAAACGAAGCATTTAAGTAGTTTCTGAAGGATCCAGGGGAATACTTTTACAAAAAATAACAGCAAGATGGTATTATAGAATATATTCCTAACGCTGTCTTTTTAGGGAGAAAATACAGCCAGCCTCTGTGACTATACTGCCCATCCAGAGTCAATGAACTACTGCGAGAGAATGAGTTGGGAATTTTTAGTGACTGCTTTCCATGAACCATTACTGAATATTTTATGGATCTTACTGCGTTCTTAGTAATTACTATTGCAAACTCTGCGAAGATACATTTACTTTTGCCCCAGCATAAGGTGTTAGTCTTTCTCTTCTTCCTGTGATGCACAAGGAAGAGCTGATATCCTTTAAGAATATCCCCATAATATGCCCAGGTACGGACTCAGGTCTAAATAGGTATCGCTGTATCCAGGAAGAGGAACATAATTATAATTAGACCTTGCGCTGATTAGCTCCTACAGCAGCATCACAGCTAACATATAGCGGGAGAGAAAAACCTCCCAGTGGCCAGGCAGCTGGCAACGTCCCACTGCCTCCTCCTCGCTGGCTCCCGGTCAGAGCAGGATTTGTTCTAATCTATTGACGCCTGGAGCACACCAAAACGTGCTCATACTGAATTCTTCACGTGGCTTTTGAGTACTTTTCATTAAATTACATCAGCAAGTGTACTGGGAGAAATTTCAGCAACATTTGCAGAGGTGTGCTGTTACCCGAAGGTGTGCACACACAGGCACACAGAAGTACATCCATGTGTATAGCGCTATCCTGGCCATGTATATCCCCTGTATTTCAGTGTGACACCCTGATTAGTGCAGTGATGCCCCTGGAGAGAAAGGAGAAACTAGTGACCCCAAAATGCCATGGAGTAGCACAAGGACAGAAAGGCAGAGACATTCCAGCTCTATTTCAGACGTGGCAAAATTGTGCTCCCCCTTCCCGAATTCCTCTTTTTGGTGTCATGCACGCAGTCTAGAGGCACTTCACCAGTGCAGCGGATTTAAAGTCCTTGTTTCCACATTGACTCAAGGGCAAATATGTCCAGCTCCGTCCGAGGAAGCGAGAGGACTGGGAGAGCGATTCGCTGTGTGCCTGCCATGAGCCCCGCATTGTCGTACGGGCTCATAAAGACATCATTTTCCCAGGGCTTCAGCTCTATTAAACACAAAGCTCCAAATGATTTCCTACTTGGATCAAAGATGTGTTTGTTCCAGTGCCACTTAAGTTTAAAAGGCAATACTGGGAATGAATGAAATCTCCCCAGCGGCAGCTGCTGAGGTTCAATTGGTCTGTCAGTGCCATAATTACGCAGCGGACGTCTTCTCTTCGCTGGCCCATATGCTCCTGAAGGATGCTGTGCAATGGGAACAGCACGGGGACACCTTGCTCCCGAAGCCAAGGGGCTTTTGCTTTTGTCGTATGAAGACTTGCTTATCTTTCAGGTGGTGAAAGTGTTAAGAAATCTAACATTCTGATTTCAGTCTTGACAGCGACAGGGCTTGCTGTGACCCTTGGTGCTAAGAACAAACATGGGCCCCTATTCCCCAGCCTGTTCACCTCTCCCCACAGCACTTCTTAGCCCCTCAGGCTGGGTTCTGGGTGGGAAATGCCTGCTAATTAAATAGCCATCTCCTTGTCTGGGAGACTGTACACCACATGTTCTGTGTAACAGACAGGAGTGCGTAGTAGGAACTCCAGAGTATTAAATTAATCATTAAAAGAACATTAAGACATGAACCTGCAAAATGTGAAGTCAGGGAGAATTGAGAGCACTCGAGATCTCAGTTGCCAAAGGAACAAAAGAAATACAATATCCTTTAGAAGGTTTAATATTTAATTTGGTGAGATGCTCAGATAGGAGGGCAGCGGATGCAGAGGGCGATGACAGAGTGCACCGAGCTCTGCATCAGCTGCGGGTCTCCTGGAGCCCCAAAACACTGGCACAAACAGCACCTAATTCACAGAACTGTCAGTTCTGGGCACAGCTACCTGGTCTGCTACCCTGGGCATCTCCTAAACACCATTTAATTCACATGGGTTCTTTCTACAAACACAGCATCGGCATTCACAAAAGAGACTCCTAGGGACTGGGCTGGTTAGACAGGAGGGAACCAGTGGCACATCTCAGATGTTGGAGATTCCCCGCTGTCCATGTGCTGCGAGCACCCAGAGCCAACAAGATGATTTTCATGAACTAAAACACTTTTCCTATGGAGCTAAGTTTAATTCAGAGGGGCACCTTCAGCTACATTTTCTTGCTTTATGGTGAGGGCTTGAAAAAATCTGTTACCGATACTTCACTTATTGAGAAAATATTTAATTTCCTACTTCAAGTTGACCAGTTACTTTTGCAGCAGCTAGAAGTTGGCTAGTGAGGTTCCTCCCTCTGAAGTTTTGTCCCAAGGACTCAAGTCCACGTGTGGTCCCCAAAGGGATAGGAGGATTGTGTGCAGGCAGAGCAGCAGGGCCAGGGCTGGGGCCCATCCCCTGGTAGCCAGGTCTGCGGGCCAAGGAGCCTGGCCAGGCACGGGTGGTGATTTTGAGGTGTCCAGTGAGGCCCCGGGGAGGCAGCAGCCGGCTGATCTCGAGCAGCGCTCACTGGTGCCTCAGTCACCTGAGAGCTTCTGCTGGGAGGAGCAGTGAGACGCTGGGCCTGTGGTGCAGCCTTGGGGAACATCTCCAAAGTGTATTTTCAGAAGTGCCTTTTGTGCACTCAAGGCAATTCCAGCAGAGAATTCCAGATCCCAACCCACCTGTGGCTCAAGTCTTGCTTGAATCTGTAGGGTGGGCTTAGCTGTTTGCTCCTGCTCACACGCTGGGAAGTGTATAATCACTGCTGCAGGACAGGGCTGGCAATCTCTCACAGATGCTACGCCAGAGTCTATTTTTCTTTTCCAAATTAGCAGCTAGGTGTGCCAACGCTGGGTTTTGCTGCTTCTCCAAGAGGCAAGATGCCATCCATCTGTGGTATTTTTCATCTGTGAGGTGCTCAGCTCCTGCTGAATGCAGCGCTCAAGAAGTGGGAGGCAGAAACTAGGAGCCAGTGCTTCTTACTGGTGCGTGCCCAGATGCTGCCAACCCCAGCTCTTGCCCCAAGAGAGTCATTCAGAAACTAGAGAAACTGGTGCGGGCTCTCCTTAGGGCAAAGCCTTTTGCTTGTTGCTTCCAGCCCGCACAAGGGATCTTCAAGTTGCTTTATGGTCACTTTTCTAACTTGTACCTTCTCTCTCCCCTCTCTCCCAGGCTTCCCTGTCCTCTAGGTGCTGGCGAGATTCCTGTCCTTCCACAGACCTGTCTGCTCCACGGGGCCTTCCCAAAGCATCGGGCCTGACCTTGGCGGAGGTAAGGGAGAGAGCAGTGCTTCAAAACAAGGACAATTGTAGAAAATTAAATATAAGCTAAGGCTCCAAAGGAGGGAAGCCTGCAGGGCTCCCAGGTTTCCTACCAGCATGGCTGGATATCATGAATTTGCCTGCAGCCAAAAATCTTGGGTGCTGCTTGGTAAGATGTGTTCTGTGAAGGACAAGCACCTTTCCTTTACATGGGCCCCTCACCCTGGGTTTCCCTGTCCTCTCCCCGTGCCAGCTGTGGGCATCGGCATCCCCCTGAGACCCCAGCAGAGACTGGAAAAAGTAATCACAGAGAACTTCCCCTGCTCTGAAAAGTCCTTGTTTATCAACAAAGTTATTTCTTCTACCTCCAGGAGCCATTTACCGTCCCATCCTCAAGAAACCTCCACAAACACTTGAGATATAAAAACGAGCACTAGCTCTTTCCCTGGTGCGTCTGCACCCCCAGCCCGAGTCACCCCCGCTATAAAGTGCTGCTGAAAAGGTGAAATCCTCCAGCCTGGGGAATGGGCTGAGGTGTCAGTTGTTGAAATTGTTCCGTATTGTAGAAAAGTAGGTTACTGTGTCTCATGGTGAACAATTACGTCTAATTACAAGGCACGGATTCGCCACAAATACTATTCAGTAACAAATCTCTACCGCACTTCACCAGAGCGCGTTTTACGGAGCGAGACGTTCCCTCTGGTTTGCGGGCAGGCCACGCGTGATGCTGAGCAGGAGGAAGGAGCATTTGGGCTCAGATCAAAGGGAGAGGAGGGGACACTGGGCCCCGACTCACCAGTGGGTGAGACGTTGGGTGATGTGTCCCCCAGCTCACGGCACCAGCCGCTTCACTGCAGTTCAGCAGGTGGTAGAAGAAAATTGGCCTGTGCCACACTGTGATTTGGCTGCTCAGAAATATATCGAACTGCTGTAAACACTTTGACAATGAAATTCAACAAATAAGATTTGCAGCTTCCCCTCAACAAGCTCCCAAAGGGGATGTTAAGTTTTGCTGTTAGATATAAAAACAATTCCATCACCAGCACGGAAATCGAAAGCAGCAGATACAGAGAGACCCTTATCCCGGCGCCAAGGACGGCACACGGAGAAGTTTCTGTACTTGGCTAAGGCAGTGCTGCCCGTCAGCATTTTTACACTATGTTTTTAGCAGTAAGATAGCACGTTTCCTATAAAGTCGGTGCATTGGGAGGTCAGTAAATCTGTGGCGAGAGCTTCCCATTAAATCCTCGCTGTTCTCTGTCCCTGGAGCTGCGGGTGCAAAGGTCCTTTGGCAGGAACAAGGAAGCGCACGGGGATGGTGCCTTCACCCCAGGTCTAAGTGTAAGAGGACCTTGACCCCGGCGTTAATAGCGCTATTTATTCAGCAGGGGTCGGGGCAGGGCCCCGCCGAGGAAGGCGGGCCGGGGCGGGGGGCGAGCGAACGCCGCTTTGGGCCACCTCGGGCCAGGCGCGGCGGGGACCGAGCACCCTCTGCCGGGAGCGAGCGGCGGCCGCTCCCGGGGAAGGGAACAAAAGAATCCACCTCCTGCTCCGTTCCCGGCTTGTTTTTGAGCCTGTTGCAGCCAAACTCCGCGAAACTGCGAGGATTATCAGTGGTTTTGTAGTAGGAGATGATGCTTTCCCCTGACTGGCGAGGCTTGTGCTTTATGAGAAATACCACAAACGGGGAGAGGAGCAATTAAAAGAGTAGCAAACACTCCTACAAGTGCCTTCTTGCCAGCAGACATCTTCTTCCAGTAATTAAGTGAAAGAAGATCATTATAATACAAATGGCTGCTGGGGAACAGAGTGAGTTCCCACAGTGGGTTCTCTGATACAATTACACACTCAGCCATAGCGCAGGACTGAAAATCCAAAATCCCAGGAAAAGTAAACCAGCCCATGGAATTGTTACAGTAAATAATGGCCGTCTCTCCCCGGCGGCACTGACCTGAGCGTGAAGCTGCTCACAAAGGGCAGTGGTAACAGCGTAAATAACACTATTATTATCCACGTTGTAGCATTTTCTGCCCAAGTAACAGAATTGCCCTTCACTAATTTCAGCTTTCCCACTTCTTCCTGGGGAAATAAAATATTAGGACCTATTTATAGAAGTTCATGGTTTTAAATTAATTTTTTCCTTTGCTCCAGCTGTTTTCGGCAGTTGATTGCTGTTTGTTGGACCAGGCAGTCCTCTGCCAGCTGGCTGCGGCTTTTATTAGCTCTTTGGAGAAGACTTGATTTAGAGCTGGCAGTCACGGTACACGCACAGCAGCTCTGCAGTGCAGACCCTCAAGAGGAGAGATGATTAGGACTCATGAAAAAAATTGCGTCCCATTCTTTGAACAAAACCGCTCTTGTTTAAGGAATGTGGTGCTGCAGGCAAATATTTAAGAGCAGTCTCTTCTCCGTCCGGGAGCTGGTGTGTGTGGTGAGACCCTGCCCTCCCTCAGATACACTGGGGGGGTGTTTTCTCAGAGCACCTCTCGAGGTAGAGCAAGGGGAACGTCACCCCGTCGCCAGCACAGGATGTACCGTGGGATTTGTATTTCTGCAGGGGGGGCAGGAGGTGTGGGTGGAAGGACGTGGGGAAAGCAGGAAAGGAGCTGAAGTGGTGCTGAGAGGGCTCTTGTACAGGGGAGGGGGAGGAGAGAAACAAACAACCCAGAGAACAGGAAAAACGATGTGCTGGGAAATGATTAATCCACCCCAAAGGCCCTCGCTAAGAAGTGGTAGGACAAGCTCAACGATTTTTGGCAGCCGTGAGCTACTTCTGCTCTGCTCTCGACTCCCGCCTTGCACCCAGATGTGTTTCAGCCCAGCTTCACCCCGATCCTGCCCAGACACACGGCCCCGGCACTGTCCTTCGCTCCTGGCGGCTCCCTGCAATACGCCCCCTCTATATGTGTATTTTATGGCTGTCCCGGGCCCCTCCGCCCCCAGTAAGTGTTTCTCCAGCGAGTGGGGGCACACAGTCCCTGCCGGGGAAGGGGCGGGAGTCGAGTCTAAGAACTGCTGTTCTGTATCCTGTTGTTTTCCTACTGGGATTGTTCTAGTTTCCTGCACTGTCTTATCTGGAGCCGAGAAGCCCAAGCTGTCCTATTTACTTGCTCTGTGCATGCCTCAGGTCTCTAATCTGTAAAATAGACATTATAAGACTTAAGAGAAACATAGCTGGGACTATTAAAGGGTGGAGGGACAGGAACAGAGTGGTTAAAGGGCTTTCAGTGCCTATATAATTAGTTTTTTATTTCGTTATCCTGCTTGTACAAGCCTGTGTATGTCACAGAACGTCTCCACGCACCTTCTGCACACCCTGACCCCGCACAGAGTCCACTGAATTGTAAAGAGAGTAGGATTCTGATGTTTACATTCTGGGGTGATTCCAGGTACCCGTGTTTGACAGGCCTTACAAGAAAATCATTTTCAGAAAGTGCTGAGTCTGTTTTTTCCGCCCCAAGGGCTCACACTAGGCACAGGGAAGTCTTAGAGCAGAGCAAGCATTTCAGTGCCTTTACTCAGCCTAAAATTTGAAGAGCTCCACTGAAACGCTGTGGACTTCTTTGAAATTACTTGGCCACATTTTCTTGAATACAGAGGTAAAATAAGCAGATACAGCACTGAGGTCCTGAAAGCTTACTGTGGAGACCAGGCATGCAAGAAAGCAAAACCTTGTAGTTTAAAAAAAAAAACAACAACTTTTTTTTTTCCTATAGTGAGCATGAATTCACTCAACTATAGGTTCTATTATTGCACTAAATTCCCTATGGGTTAAAAAAAAGGAAAACATTTACCGTACAGCTTTGGAATGTCCTGTTTTTCTGCACAAAGGTGTGGGTCCTGCACATGCAGTGGCCATTATCAGATGGGAGCCTCTCCTGGAAAGATAATTAAACACTGCATCACTCTCCGCCCTGCAGACACTCACCCAGGCATAAGGATTCAACCCAAAACTCAGCCCCCAAACTCGAGCCCCAGAACCCCCCCCCCCCTTAGGGATCCCAGGTTTGTTGGAAGCAGGTAAAAATTATGGCAGTGATCAAGATGGATTTCCATTAATTAAAGAGAAGAGCAGTGTGTCAGTTCGGCCTTTGTGGGTAAATATGTATTTAATCTTTTTCCGCTCAGTTGTAACTGTAAATTCTGACTCATTCCACTTGACAGCTCCTCGGGAGGTGCTCCCCACTGCTGTACATACGGGAGCAGAGTGGGCTGAAGAAGTATCCTTAGTTGATTACCAGAGCCTTTATTTGGAACTAAATATCAAAAGAAAAAAAAAGGCTTTTCTTTTTTTTTTTTTTTTCTTCAAAGAGATCAGGAAAAGGAAGACATGTGCTTGGAGATAAGGAAAGATAAAAGCATTCCATCTAAAGACACCCGTGATAGAAATCAAGATTTTCATCTGCCAAGTCAGTAATTTCATGACCTTATGACCAGGCAGAGCTTCCGTTCCTGTTACCTTTTCCCACATTGGCTCCGAGCACCGAATCATCGGCGTGAAAGTTCCCTTTAGTTTGTCTGAGCAGCAGCTCAGCCCTTTGGGGAGGAATTACACGGGTTCAACTTGAAGATGAAAAACAGTTCTATAAGTTTATGTCCAGCTTTCCGAGGCACAAGACCGGGCTGTGAGTCCCTGTCTCTGGGAGGCCTGAGGCAGGTTCAGGAGCCCCCTTGGGAGAGGTCTGGGCAGAGCAGAACGGCTGAAACGGGAGTGACTCCCATCCCTGTTCTCTGTGGCTCCTTGGGAGGAGATCCCAGGGCCAACAGACCCTACAGCCCGCCTGGATCAACAGAGGTCAAGAGCTCAAAATGCGTTCGCTGCTCTAAAACAGGGTCTGGTTTTTGTTTAAAGCAAGCAGCAGATTTCAGTTAGGAAATTCTTTGAAAACCCAAGCTCTGCATGTTTCACGAGCACATGCACACAGCAGAGCGTTCTGGGCTAAAATTATCCAAACTATCATTAGAAAGCCCTGAGCAGGAACAGATGGATTGATAGTAGCGTGAGCGCGGCGGCGCACAGCAGAGCTCACTGCCCCGGGGCCGGTGAGCATGGCCAGAGCTGGGGCACGGTGGGCACCGGGCACAGCCTCTGCCCTGTCTCCTGGCACACAACAGGCTTCTGTGGCACGGCTTCCCCCAGTTTAACTGGCACGGCCGTGAGATCAATCCCTGCAGACAAACACCATGCTCGTGTGTTCCAGAGCAGCCCTGTGTCCCTCAGCCAGGATGGGCTTCTCCCGCAGCTCGCTCAGGGAGCGGGAGGATGCGGAGCAGCAGGGCCGGGGGCTCGGGCGCCCCTGGGCTGCCCGTGGGTGCGAGCCCATCTCCAGCCCCAACAGGGGCCTGCTCCCACCGGGAAACCGCCACACACCGAGGCCAGGGCTGCTCAAAGAACCAGATTCCTGCGCCTGGTGTTTTCAGCCTGGCATCTTTTACCACCACTAAGTGCAAAGCTTTTAATTAAATCACAGAGCGAGATGCCCGGAGCAACGGCTGCCGGTGTGACCTGCAGGTGTGGGCAGTGTCAGCCCAGCAGCGCCCGGTGCCCTGCTCTCGCAGGACGTGCGGGGTCTGTGAGCGATGGGCTCCCGCCTCTCACACAGGAACGACGGTGACTTTCTAGACTACTCCATAGAGCTTTTCAAACCAGGTGGGAGAATTTCAGATTTAGTCTCTAGTAAATACGAGTTATAGATGCAAAGAGTGCTTTAGTTGGGAGACTTCCTCTTCTTTTTACTATTTGAACCATCAGATGACGCCAGAACCTGAACCAGCTTCGCTATTTCTGGTACTTCTGTCTCTGCAGTTCACTCTGGAGAAGTACAGATTGTGAACCACGGCTTGTGTTCAAAGTGCCACCGCTGAAAGGAACATCTCAGAGTCTGGATTCTAAAATTCTACTTGCAGTGTATTTTAATGTTGGCTAGCACACTGCGGAGGCTAATCCTGCAAGCACTTACACAAGCCAAGCTTTCTCTCTATAGTTCATTCCAGCTCAATGGGCCCTCACCTTAATGAGGGCACATGTTCTGCAGTAGCAAGTAGACTAAGCAATGACAAATTCAGATGCATCTGCTAGCTAGATTTTTTTTTTTAAATATATATATATATACACACACATGGACACAGACACCTATGATGGTTATTCTAGGTTCTGAGAGAGAAAGAATATTCAGAGTCGCTTAGTGATCTCCACCAGAGAGGAGGCTCAGTGTGATAGAGAACAGCAGCATGGTGAGTAGTCTTTCATAGCATAAGCGATATCGTGGACAATTGTCTCTAACAGAATCAATTATAGCACTAAAAATTGTAGATTTTTTAAGAACAAGTTTTAGATATGTGGATGCAAGGTCCGTTCTTTAGTTTCTGAAAAGCATCCCACAAACAACTTCACGTACCCAATTCCCCTTTGGTGCAAGCGGTGCTCCGTTGGCAGCTGAAGGGAGGGTGAGCCCTGGTGGCCGTGGGGAGGTGGGAGACGGAGGAGCTGATTCCTGTCACTTTCCTGGGTTATTTTCCATAAGCGAGCACAGAATTGGCCACAGGCATGGGCTCACTGAGGTCACAGGGCTCAGCTTTGCAAAGGGAGCTCCACACTCAGCAGGGCTCCCCTCCCTTAGGAGCTGCAGCTGCTGCTCAGGTGGTTCCCCGAGCGTCAGTCTGGGCTACACCAGGGATTTAGAGCACCCACCTGAGCAGCCGCCCTGCCTCGGCCCAGGTGTGACAAGTTCTTAAACTGAGCTACTTGGTCGGGACTCAGAGCCCATGGCTATGCATAAGTTACATCTACCATAAATTCATCGTTCCAGGACCATGCCCAAACTACCCTCCAGGCCTTCAAAGGGGACACATTTATTTATTTATTTTAAAGAAGGAACAAATTGTAAATTGATGATTCCTCTAATGATTCTTTTTAAAAACCGTTGCTGTATTGAGATGGGGCCAGAAAGAGTCCCCAGGACTGTTATGCCCACCCTCTCTCACTTAAGTTATCCCCAACACATTTTCACAGACCGAGAGTGCCGGTGGCAGAGGCTGCAGCGAGGCCGGTTCCCTTCACGCAGATCTTTCCAGCCTGGTGACCTGGGCACACACTCACGGGACGATATGTAGTCACATCCCGGCCTTGGAAATCCTGCAGAACACGGGCCACCCCAGCAAGGACAACTCCATCCTGTGGATATGCAAGGTTGGACATGCCTATCACTGGCAGTGTGGGAAGCTGTACTTCAGAAGCAGAGAAGAGAATAAAGGTTTGGAAAAGAAGAAGTTGTTCATGTCTTCTGCCACTTCATTAAGAGAAACTGGTTCAGATGAAAAGAGGTTCAGGATGACCCCGTCTTTTGAGAGGACAAAAGCAGATGCTGTTACCACAGGGTCATCTTGGAGATCTCCAGGGGTCCCTCAGCAGAAAGACAACACGATCTACAGAACACGTACTGAGCCATCACCCAGAGAAAGTGGAGAAAACAGCAAATCCATGAGATCATGCTTTGCAGCAGAGCAGCATTTCTCAGTGTCTGGTGGTGAAGGCAAAAGTGAGAGACCAAAGATGAAGCTGGAAAGCAGTGAAGATCCACAGATCATCTTTGATGATGAAAACAGCCATGGAGACAGGATCAATCAGAGTGTTCCATCAGAATCACCAGTTAAAGATGTAGCTGCTGAGGCTGATTTGCATGTGCACCACTGTCAGAAGATGGCATTTAACAAGCCGACAGCCATCCAAACATCTGGCTTTGCCCCCCCAGGGAAGCCCCCTTCTACACTTGCCTGCATTCTGAAATCCCCCCTCGGCAGCCAAGAGAGCCTGGAGAGTGGCTTCATGCGGGTGGGTCCTCTAAATCCTGCCGGGTCCACAACCAAAACTTCAAAAGCAAGAAACTCCTCTGCCACACCAAAGGAACATTTAGAGTCTGCTCCTGTCTCCAACAGTGAAGCAAAGGTCCAACACGAGTCACCCGCCTCTGTGACATTCTTTGAGTTAGAAGCCACCATAGATTTCCAGCAGCAGCTCCAGCTGAGCCCTCCTGAGCACGGCACAGCAGGAGCCGGCTTCAGTGAGAACATCACCAAAACCCCTGTCGAGGGGAGCGAACAGTCAGGATCCAGGCACACACCTCCTCTGTCAGCCTTCCTGAGCCCCGAGAGCAGCAGCGCAGAGCATCCATCCCAACCCTCACATGGAAGTAAGAGAGTCTGGGGTTTTCTTCCTGGGGGGCGTGTGTGGGTGCATTCATTAATCGCTTCCCAAAATATTAAGGGAGGGTGAGTTCGTGTAGCTGCCAAAATCTAAGGAAACACATCTGACTTAAGGCAGTCTTGCCTCTACTAGCAGGGACTAACAGGGGTCCTGTTACAATACACTGAGCCTCCAATAAAATGCAAATGTCCAGGTTTTAAAGACGTTATAGTAAAACCCCCAAATTTGCATCTCTAATGATTTGAGTGCCTGCAGGTCCTTTTTCACATGGATACCCAGTAAACTGCTGTCTGGTCAGTTCTGTGGGTTTCCCCGCTGGTATCTACATGTAAACGTTGAGGCAGATTTTTAACACTTCGTTCAGAGAGTGAGAGTAAGAGTAAGAGTAAGTTTTCCATCCAGGGGCTTAACACCTCAGCTCCCTCTGAGGAGCAGCCCCCACCAGCGTGTCCCACTTTCACGTGCTCAGGGTGGAAATCCCATGCCATATTCCCTGGAACCCCTTCTCTCCTCACCGTCAGCCCCGTGGCCCTGTCCCTGGCAGCCAGACCCCACAGATGCAGGGAATTCCAGCGGCTCCGGGACCCCCCCAGATGCAGGCAGGGCTGTAACCACGCTGTCCCCGTCCCCTGTCCCCAGCCAGCTCTGCCTGTTGCTCTGCTGAACTAAGGGCCCATCTCAATTAGCTGTAGCATTAAAGAGCAACAACTGAAAGCCCCACTGCCGTTCCTGAATAACTCGGTGTCAGAGCCACTCGTGTCCCTGAGGTAGCCAGGCTGTAGGAACGGGCACAGCCGCTCTCTGTGAACATGGGACTGGTTTTGTGATTGACAACATCACCCAGAGGGGCTGGGAATGGCTCTGTAGTAGCCGCTCCTGCCAAGATAAACGGCTCATGGCTGGAGCGAGGCCTCGGCACGTGCTGATTTACGAGCCAGTCGCCTCCTCGCACAGATCAGTCACGAACAAAACAAGCAAAACCCCAAAGAGCAGCACAGGGAGCAGCAGACTCCACTTGGGTCCAGCCACAGCACTCTAAGACGACAGCTAAGGGCGTACAACATAACCGGGTGCAAGAAGGGGAGTCTCTGGGTGTTGGCTCTAGAACCCTCCTCAGCCCTGGAAGAGTCTCAGGCAGCAGATGGAGCTTTTCAGCAATCCAGAGAATTCATTTCTCGTGCTACATGGAACTAGGTAGATGTGGTATTGCCATAGCAACTCGAGAGAGAGCCCAACTGCAATGCTGGCAATCCTTTTTTGAAAAGAAAAAACCAAAACAAAGCCACTTCTACTCATCTTTTTGTTCTTCCTTACTATCCACCCCTAACTTTGGATTAATGTTGTTATTTCCCACTGAGAGTTCTCTTGCTCTGAAGAAAACTGGCCAGGGTGAAGCTCAGTGTCCAGCTGACCCCCCCCCAGCAGGTCCAGCCCCCAATCTGTACCACTGCCCGAGTCCGCACGTGTGCCCCACAGTGACAGCCACTCATCAAACCTCATTAGGAACTCATTCTCTCCCACTTAAACAGGAAAGGGGTTTGCAAAAGTCCCATAATCTCTGAATTACTTTATAAAGGAAAGTGAACGTTATTCTCTGTCTCCTTATATCTCACTGACCTCCCTGTAAGTTCCTGCTGCCCTCAAAGCTGTGGTTTATCTTTTAGACGGGTCGGAGAAGAAGAGAAAACGTAACAGGGGCGATATCAAGACTTTCAAAGACTGGCTGGGTTTGCATTGCCCCTCGGAAACACGTGAGATCCATAACCTGCCTCCTGAAGACCTGGATAATTACCTGGCCTCCTTCTACAGCTCTGCCAAGCGACGGAACGGCACCGAGTTCTCCGCCAGTTCCCTCCACTTCTACCAGAGCAGCATCGAGAGGTACCTGAGGGATCACGGCTACGAGTACAGCGTGGCCAAAGGGCTGGAATTCAGAGCCTCGCAGGAGGCCTTGAAACTAAAGCAGCAGCATCTGTCCCAGAAAGAGAGAGAGGAGGAGTGGAGCATTTTGGAGAGTCTGACAGATGAAGACATGGAAAGGCTTCATAAGAAGGGAGTCTTCAGTAAGATACGCCCCCAGGGCTTCCTGCACCTCCTGTTCACCAACACCATCAGGGGCTTCGGGGCGAGCACCCACAGCGGGAGCTCCAGTCTGTACTGGGGACAGCTGGTGCTGAGGGAGGAGGGGGAGCTGGAGTTCCTGGAGTGGAGGCAGGACCCAGGGGCAGGTGAGGGGCTGCCGGGGCCCCGAATCTTTGCCAGGCCCCAGAGCCCCGAGAGCTGCCCGGTGGCCCATTACAAGGAGTATGCCAAGAGGCGGCCCCTGGACATGCTCCACGACTATGACCCGCTCTATCTCACCCCCAAGCTCCTCTGCTCCATCTGGGACCAGACCTGGTACAGCAGGAAGGCTCTCACCAAGGCCAAAATGGAAAAGATCATGAAAGTTATTATCCAGCAAGTCAAAGAGCCCATGAAGAAGCCCAAGGAATAAAGGTTCAGTTCCTGCTGTGCCGCTTTTTGTCAGGACCCTGTTCCAGAGCAGTCCTGGAAAGGCTCAGGTGGCAATATCCAGTACAGGCTGAGGGGAACATCCTCCTCCTCCTCACTTTCACCTTAGAACGTCAGCACCGGTGTTTGTGATTACA
>JAOXJM010000014.1:3195259-3209539 GCA_026413425.1 Tringa solitaria | reverse complement strand
GGGGTTCGAGGTGCCGGGGGGGGGGCGGGCTGTTGTGAGGGGCCAGAGTGAGGGCCCGGGGAGAGCATGTGGCGATTGGGGTGTGGAGAGGGCGTTAGGAGGGGCTGGGGTGAGGAAATGGCGGCGCTGGAGACTGGGGGGGGAAGTGGGGGCTCCCAGCCGAGGGGAAGCAACCGGTGGGGCCAGAGCCCGGTGAGGAGGGAGCCGCCCGCCCGCCTAGGCTCGGTGCGGGGGTGGGAGGCAGCCCCCTGAGCAGCCAGAGCCCGGCGCAGGTTGGGGGGGCGGCGGGCCTGGGCTTCCCCCGGCCCTTCCAGGTGCGTGTGACACCCCCGGGCTCGGGCAGCCTCCCCCCGCTCCTCTGTGCGGGCCGAGCTGGCCCCCGCGGGGGGGTGGCGGGTCTGTCTCTGTCGGGGGGGTGTGAAGGAGCGCAGAGGAGCGTCGTGGGCGGTGGCACCGGGGGGCAGGAGTGACCCGTCTCCCCCCGTTCCCCCTCCGGTGCCGCGCAGGCGGGGGCAGCGCCCGGGCAAAGGGGCTTTGGACGCCGGGAAAAGCCTCCGTGTGTGGAGCGGTGTGTGCCCGGGGGGGCGGGAGACGGAGCGTTGGAAAAGAACTGGCTGAAGCACCGTGGTGGGCCCCGGGGAGGTCTTCTGCTGGTGACCTGTCAGACGCTGCGAGGTGTTGGCTTGGGTTCGGAGCATCCTGCCGGTCTCTGGCCTGAAACTTCTCCCAGGGTCTTGCCAGATGAAGGCGTTGGTTTTTGTTAATGTTTATTGAATTTTAGAAGCCCCCCCCCGGTTGTGAGCATTGGTGTCTCTCTGCCGTGGTTGATTAGACCTGGCTCTCGCTTTGGTTTTGTGACGCCCTGTTTGTCCTTTCGCCCTCTCGGTTGGTCTTACTGGTTTGGCAAGGGCAGCCCTGGCTGGAAAATCTCACAGTCTGTGTTTGAGCATTATCCACAGTCTGGATAACACTCCTGCTGAACACAGAGCCAGGCAGGGGAGACGGCTCGGGAGCTGAAGCTGTAACCTAGAGATACCGGTCGTTTATTTGTGTTTAACCCCCTGGTGTTGGGCAGAGCACGTCTGACAGCGAACGCACAGGACAGTGGTAGTGAGCAGACAACTGCTTTTGTTGGTTCAGGTCTAGTTAATTGCTAGTTAATGAACTTGTTTTGGGGGTCCAAGTTCATTTGGTTTCACTTACTGTTTGCAGAGCGAGCTGCTGGAGGCGCCGCGGCCTGTGCTGCGAGAGGAGTGCTCAAACAGCCCCAGAAACAGCAAACTTTGACATTTGTGCTGCTCCAGCTGCAGAGGAATTTGCTGATCCCTGTGTTCAGAGGGGTCTGAAAGTGCACACACACAGAGAAAAGCTTCCCTTAAATAGGAGAGTTGGGAGGAGTAAGTTGCTCCCTGCTCAAGGGTGGCTGCCGTCATAATTTACCCCAGTGCCATACTGGTGGGAAGGAAACCAGAAAGGGGATATTTCGGAGGCGGAGGCAAGCGATCTGACTGTCTGTGCCTGACAGAGTTCCCGTGTGCCGGTCACCAGCTCCGAGAAGAATTCGGATGGTGTAGAAATGTTCTTGACATCAAACATTGTGTAAATTGGGCAGACCCAGTTATTTCACAATCGCAGATCCGGAGCCCTGCACAGGAGGGGGAGCAGCAGCGTCCCCGGGCCCCGGTGTTCCCCGCTCCCTTATCTCCCGGGGCCGGGTGGTGCTGGGGGAATCGCTGGTGTGGCCACCTTGTGCCCGGGGCCTTATCGCTTGTTCCTGCGGTGGCCGCAGGAGCCATCCCAGATGTCTCATCGGAGCAGCCCCACGCCACCAGTGTGTCCCCCCCCTACTCCGTTGGGAATCCATTGACTTTGGTTAGGGGCCTGTGCCAACTCGAACGTAGCCGTAGTAAAAGGAAGTAGCATTATTTTTAGAAGCTCTGAAGTTTCTCCCGTGCTGAGCCCGGCACGGGGCCCGGGGTGGTTGTGTTTGCCTGTGGTGGCTGTTCTGCCGCGGTTGGGGCTGGGTATGGGGACTGTCGCTTCCTCTCCCGGCTGGGTGACACGGCGTGGCCCTGCTTCTCCTCCAGCTCCCAAAGTGAAATAATTTCCTTTCAGGCTCTGAAGCATTCTGGGCTGCCGCTCCCCACGGCAGCGTGGTTGTGGAGCACAAATCCTTCACCCACAGCAGGAGTTGTGAGGGAAACTCCCGAGGAATCCCGCTCCTGCTCACACGGGCTGTTTGCCCCCCGATGTTCTCTCTCCGGTGGTGGAGGCTACAAGGGTGGCCGTCGCTCTCTGCAGCGAGCGTTGGGGGTGTAAAACTCCGTTATTGTGTGTTGCAGAATGAGCCCCTTGTGTCTCCCTGACCTCTGCGTGGTGTGAAGCCCGGCTGCCTCCGTGACAGCTTCCATTCAGCCCGTCCTCAGCCGTGCTGTGCTGAGCCCCTGCTGCAGTCCCCCCCTGCCCCCCACCCTTGTTTCTTTAGGCTGGTTTGGCCCTCGGAGGGGACAGGGAAAGGCCCCCAGAACACGCAGTTGTTTAAAAGCTGGTGTTTGAGTGCTGTTCTTCTGGGAAGATTGCTGGTTTTGCTTTCACTTCGCCCAGAACGACATCAGATGTTATCTAATGAGTTGTCTCTGCTGGGGATTAACTAGTGTTATCTGAATCTTTGCTGAAGCCAAGTTCCAAACAAGCTCAAGCCCAGTGATTTGCCTCCCTGGGCTGGTGGAGGCAAAAAACAGTGGTTTGGGTACTTTTTGGCTCCGTATTTGCGGTCCGTGTTTGGGGTGATGGGCTGCCGGGCTCTCCCACCCCGTCACACTGGAGGGACTCTTCGCAGCCTTTACGTATCACTTTCTTCTCTCATTCAGTGTTTCTTCTCCCCCAGGACTATATTTGCCCACGGTGTGAGTCTGGTTTTATCGAAGAACTTCCTGAAGAGCCAAGGTAATGTGCTGCCCCAGAGGCTACTGCTGGAACGAACTCAGCCTTTTTGTAGTTAAAAAGGCAACATTAGATACTAAATACACCATTTTTCTCACTTCTGCCTAATATTTGGCTCGCCTTTCCTCACTATGGGTATGTAGTGCTTAGTTTGCATGCTTTGCATCAGCAGGTAGATGGGCCCCAGGGATGCTGGGTGTCACACGGTGCTGGCAAAGGGCGGGGGAGCAATGGGTTGATTTAAAACAAACAACAAAAAAAAATACTGGAGAGGCTTTCCCCACGGCATGTGGCAGCTCCGCGCTGGTTTGAGTCATCGGGGTTTGATAACCCTCAGAGAGGAATCCATGGAATGGCGAGTGTCCCCGCGCTTCCCTGTAGAGTTTAATAACTCAGTTTAGAGTGCAAACGGCGGAATGTTTCGATGGGGACTTTGGACTCCGCACCGGAGCGGCGGAGATCTGCCTTCACGTGCTGTGCTGCTGACTCAGTGGTGGGACCACGCTCTGGCGGTGGCACAGTGGGCAGGAGGACCAGAAATGGCTGGAAATGCTTCAGCCACACTCGCCCGTCCTCGGCTGTGAGCGGCCTGGGGACGGGCCCCACGCAGGTGGATGTTGGGTGCGGGGACCCTGCGCTGTGCAGGGAAGGGGGTGGTTACAGAGTGAGGTTTGTGAGCCAGGGATGTGACGTTTGGTCTGACTACGCCAACCTGAGAGGCTGAAATCAATCCTGTCTAATCCCAACTCTGGTGGTGACTTGCTGTGACCTTGGGAGAGCCGCATAATCACCGCACCTTGGGGTCCTGTTGCCGTGGGTGTCAAAGCCTGGGCCTGGATGTGAGTGTCCCTGCAGCTCTCCGAAAGCAGACGCCCAACAGCATTAAGAGTTTTCCTAATAATCTGTCCCGTTTGGTCACATGCCCCTGCAATAGAGAAGTTCCTTTGATTCAAGATTAGACTTAAGCATGTTTGGGTCACAGCGATCAGGGCTTGTACCCTAAGTCGTCTCTTCCTGGTGCTCTGGAGGATTAGCTGCCCTGTTGGAGGTGGATTGTGCAGGGAATCATTGCCTGACATTGTGGTTCAGTCACTTCTTTGTGGCTTCCTGAAGTCAGAACGTAAAAGGGTGGGGAGAGATGGATGAAGGTTTGGGAAAATAGGGGTTGTAGGAGGGAAAAAATGACAATTGATAGGGACAGTGAGAAAATGGGCAGCTGAGGTTGGACTGGTTTCTGTATGGAGCTGGCCCTGCCCTGGGGTCCAGGGGACCTCTGGGGTCCCTTCGAGCTCTGGCTTGGCATAGAAATTAATCACTTACACTCTGTGTGCTGTTACTGAGCTGTGGTTCTGCTTTTCCTGTCAAACTCATGGCCCTCACGCTCCTCTGCCAGGAAAATCTTCTCACAGCCACCTTCTGAGGCTCAGCAATGCTCCTCTTCTTCACAGGAACGCTGACAATGAGACCAGCTCCTCCACATCAACCAGTGACCAGAACAGGCATCCTTTTGAGGTAAGGCCTCTCCAGCACTTCCAACACTTTCTGCTTTGCCATCGAGTTGAAGTATTTTTTGCATTAATACATTTAAAGGCTTCCCGGATTGTGACAAAATTTAGGAAAGGAGTTGTTAACATCATCCGTGTGCTGCTCCTGAAATCTCTGCATGTCATGGTTTTTTTTACTGCGCGTTTTTAATGGTGAGAGTTGTAGCCTGGTGAGAGCTTTAGCTGCAGCTGAAGACAAATGGGGAGTTGTAGCCATTTCTTACCCTGGTGTGTAGTCTCAGTCTGCGTCTGTTCCCTCACTGAGCTGCCTCTGGGAGTCCCTGATCCACCTGCGTCCAGCGAGGCTCCTGAGTGAAGGCTGGGGAAACACCAGGCGTGAAAGCAAAGGGCTGTTTCTCTCCTTCTAACAATCCGTTCTCCGACTTCTCTCCATCCCAGAATGTGGATCAGCACTTATTCACCTTGCCACAGGGCTATGGCCAATTTGCCTTTGGGATCTTTGACGATAGCTTTGAGTTTCCCTTTGGGTCCACCGCACCGTCAGAAGACAACAGGGACTCTGAGAACCGGAGGGAGCGAGAGCATCAGTCTCGGCATCGATACGGCGCGAGGCAGCCCCGAGCCCGACTGGCCACACGCCGTGCCGCCGGCCGGCACGAGGGGGTTCCCACGCTGGAAGGGTGAGAGTGACCGCCGGGTCTTGGGGAAGAAACCCCGTTATTTGTCACTGATGAGACTTAGCTGAAAACCAGCCTGTACCATTTCCTCAGGGGTTTGAGGAATGATCTCTGAGAGCTGTGCTCCTGAGCCGCCTGGCCATCGCAGGCAGAAATCATCCCTTTAAATAAAGTATTGAAACTTCTCTTTATCAAGGAATAATCAGTTCATAAGATGCAATTGCTGCAGGATATTTTTCCTTTTCCCCTGACGATGGGACGGTCTTTACCCACTCCTTCATGTCTGGTTTCTGGGCTGGGAGCTGGCAGACACTAATTTTTACACAATGCTGGTTTTCTTGTCTTTCAGAATTATCCAGCAGCTGGTCAATGGAATTATTGCACCTACGACGATACCAAACCTAGGACTAGGTCCCTGGTGAGTTGGGGGACGTGCTGCTCTTGCTGCCAGATTCTTGTCTGAGCTCCGGCCACAGTTAATTATTGTCCTTATTCTTAAAGGGGAGTCTTGCATTCAAATCCGATGGACTACGCGTGGGGGGCCAACGGCTTGGATGCAATTATCACACAGGTAAAACTGGTGTTAGAATGGTGTCTCCCGTCCCCTCCTGCAGCGCCCCGGAGCTGTCAGCACGTGCTGTGATCATCCGTGGAGGAAACCCTGCAGGGGGAGAAACGGGAGAGCAGTCCCCAGTGTGGGCAACGTGGGGCTCGATAAGTGGCCGGGTTCTGTGCTCTGCTGAGCTCACATCTGCTCTCTGCCCTCTGGGGCCTTTTTTCAGTTACTAAATCAGTTTGAAAACACTGGACCGCCGCCAGCAGACAAGGAGAAGATCCAGGCCCTCCCCACCGTACAGATCGCCCAGGAACACGTAGGTACGTGTGTCTCCTCCAGGGAATCCCTCACAAATTGTTCTCTCAAAGTTCTGTTTAATGCTTTCTTGGGATTTAAATTTTGCCTGCTAGTCCCTTCGAGGCCTAAAACATTTCAGAGGGGGAGAAGGGTGAGGTATTTGCTCTGTTGTGCTCGCACATAAAAAGGAGCAGCGCAGACGGGATGGATTTCCTGGGGGGGACACAAACTATTCCGAGGAGCTCAGGGCAGATGGAGGTGAGGGAGCTGAAGGAGAGGGAACAGAGCAACCCACCCAGGGGATGAGAGGGGGGTGATGAGGGGACAGGAGCTGGAACACACTCTCCTCTGTGGGGATGAGGAGAAAAGGTGGTGGGACCCGAGTCAGGTGCGTGGAGTGTCTCTCTCCTCTGAGCTTAGCTCTGCTTTGCTTCCCTTCCGCGGTACAGACTCCGGGCTGGAGTGTCCCGTGTGTAAAGAAGACTACACCGTGGGTGAGAGCGTCCGGCAGTTGCCCTGCAATCACCTCTTCCACAACAGCTGTATCGTCCCGTGGCTGGAGCAGGTTGGTGCCGCCCCTGGGGGTGCGTGACCCGGGCTCTGGGGGGGGGGGGGGTGTTCCTGGTGCTTCTGTTCCTCTCTAAATATTTTCCTACATCCGTGATGAGGCCTGAGCACGAGCAGCCTTTGATCGGAGGAAGGAGTGTCACCCGAGCCTTTTCCTCGAGTGCCGTTCCCGTATCATGTTTCTAACCCCGTTTCCCATATTTCTTGTTCTGTTTTTGTCTGCTCCCCAAAGCACGACACGTGTCCTGTGTGCCGGAAAAGCTTAAGTGGACAAAACACTGCCACAAACCCCCCCGGACTCACGGGGATGAACTTCTCGTCATCCTCCTCCTCCTCCTCTTCCTCCAGCTCACCAAGTAACGAGAACTTATCAAACAACTCATGAATCTTAATCTAACCCTCTGTCCCCGGGCCCTGTCCCTCGTCCCTCCTCCCTCCCCAGCAGCGACCGGGGCTTCCCGAGCAGAGCGAGGGGAGGGTAATGGGGGGGGGGAACCAGCGCCCCCAGAATTCCCTTTTGAGTTCTGAAGACACGGAGACTCTGGGTCCTTCAGAGATGAGAAGCCTCCAGTTCTGTGACGGGGAGGGGAGGGGGGGGGGAAGAGCTCTGTCTATTAATAAAATCATCCGTTTGCCGCGTGGATTTGGCCCGTTGCAGTGAGCGGCGGCTGCGCCCGTGGACGGGAACCCGCGGCGCTGAGCGAGCGGTTGCCGTTCCCCACGGAAAGGGTGTTCGTATGGTTTTGAATTTGAGATTCCTTTTCTTGATTTCTTTTCCTCCTCTTCCTCCTCCCCTCGGATTCTGTCTCTTCTGCTTCGGAGACTGAAGTCTATAAAATGAGCGTGTAAGATACTGCCTCCCTCCGGCACCCCCGCTGGGGAGGGCCCGTAGCTGTCACTGAAAACATGAACTCTGGAAACAGACCCCGTCGCCCGTCCCCCCCCCTCAGCTCTAGCCCCTTTATTTTTCTTTGTAACCTCACCCTTCTGATACTCGACACTGAAAGGGTTTTTATAATTTTAAATTATTACTGCTGTTAAATAAATGGACGTTTCAGCTCAATGAGACGTTATGCATGATTTGAGGAAAACTACAGGGTAAGCTCCTGGGGGCTGCTGTGCTGAGCCCCCCGCTCTCCCCCCCTGGCTGGGCTGGGCTCCTCCGAGCCCTCCTGGCCACTGGGCTCCGGCACAGCCAGTGCCGTCAGCGCGTTGCCTGCGGGTCCTGGAGCGGCTGCTGCAGGATGGCGACGGGCACCGTCCTTGCCTGGGCCCTTGTATTTTTTACACCCCCTCCCTGGTGCCGTCCTGCCCTTCTCCCGGCCCCAGGGCACTCTTCCACCCCCTCGCCATCGGGACTGGGCACCAGAGCAGGGACCAGGCAAAATCATTGTGATCGAATAATACACAGGAAAAACAACATTTTGGAGAAAAGTGTATTTCAAAGCTACTTAAACTATGGCTGATTAAAAAAGGAGAGAGAGACAAATATCCAGGTGTGTTTGTGACTCAGTTTCTGTCACCGAGATGGAGAATGAGAGGAATGTGACCGGAGCGGGCAGTGACCGTCCTGCCGGGAGGGAGCAGGGGGATGAAACCCAGGGTCCTTGGGGGTTGGCCCTCGGTTCTGTTCTGGTCACATAAGAGCCCCTGGGGCAGGAGCACAGGGCAGGGGCTCGGCTGGGGTGGGCAATGTCCCCGGGGCCTTGGGAAGGTCTGGTTTCCCTCCTTCCCAGGCACTTGGGGTCCTGGCACCGGCAGAGCTTTGGTGTCTCTCACAGACTCGCCCCAGAGCCTGGCGCTTCAGCCTGAGAGCTCTCTGGGAAGGCAGGTTCCTCCTGTAGGAGGGGGAAGCAGGGGCTGCTCTGGCATTTCTCGAGCTGGTTTGGAATGCAAGAAGAGAAGGTTTGTTGGAGCAAATGTCCCCAGCGAGGATGGCAGCGGCTGGGGCCGGGACTGAGCAACTCTCCTGGAATGTTCTTCCTCCCCGGCTTGGCCAGGGCAGCCCAGCGGCACCTTTCATCTGGCGGGCGGGTGCCTGCGGGACTGGAGTTTATCCCGGGACTGGTCTGTCAGGGTTAAGGGCTCGTCCTCTGACGGAGGCTGAGCCAGAACCTCCTGCCACCGGGATCCTGGGCTTGGGAGGTGGGTGGCAGCAGGAAGGTCCCTGCCTGAGCCTGGGCTGGCACCGGGGGAAGGCTTTGCTGTTCGGTCACTGAAATGCAGCCCAGGAGACCGGGAAAAACCTTCCTTATCCCACCACATTCCAGCTGCTGGCTGTACTGTGGAGTTCCCAGCTTCCCCCTGAGCTCAGGGGGTGATTTCTCAGGCGTGAGCAGGGTCCGGGGGGGGTGGCGAGTGGGCAAAGCAGAGCCCAGGGTGGGTGCGTGGCTGCTGCCGGCCAGGGACTCCCAGCCAGTGCCCACCGTGGTCACCACATGGTTAACGTGGTGCCTGTTCCCTCATGGACTCATTTGGAGCTGGTTGGGTAAGAAATGGAACGAGTTTGGTGGTTTTTGCTGGGCTCTGACGTGACAAAGTGACCGGGCTGCGACGCTGCAGCGGGTGCCAAGAGCGGGGCCAGAACCACCCGGCCGAGCCACGGGTGCCATTTCTGGCCGTGTCCCCCAGGCCAGGGGCTGGTCCTCACCCCCGGCCGCCTTCCCGGCCCCGTCTCTGCTGGGGCAGATGGAGCAGGGCTGGGCTGGGGGGGCAGGACCAGCCTGGGGGGGTCGGAGCTGGACGCCCCGCTCCGGGTCTTGGTCCGGGGAGTGGATCGGGCACCAACCACTTGAGGGGGCATCTGTGGCCCAGGTGAGCCTGGGGAGGGGTCCCAGAGCGGGTCTGGCCCTTTCTCCTCATGCTGCCCTGAGCCGGGGTCTGCTCAGGGGTGGGGAGCAGGGTCCCAGCCCCCCCCCCCAGCTGGGGGCAGCCCCAGGGTCGGAGCCAGCTCCTGCGGTGCTGCCCGGCGCCGGGTCCCAACAGAGCCTGACGCAGCGGGACCAGGGACCCTCTCGACCCCTCGTCCCCTCCACCTTGTCCCTTTGGGTCTCCAGGGCCGCATCCCCTCGCTCAGGGCCCGGTTCCTCCTGAGGGGTGGTCCCCCCCGGGGCAGCTCTTCTCTGCCCCACCATCAGCCACTTCTTCCTGCTCCCTCCTCGGTGCCGCTGATCAGCCACCCCGTGTTTTCCTGGAGGTGAGGGTCTGGGTCTCCGCACACGCAGGTGATGGCGGAGGTCGGGGAGAAGCCGGACACGGTGTGGGACCAGCCAGGTTCCGTGATGGCAGCGGTGGGGACCCCGGGGACCCAACCCCCCCCAGCCTGTGCCAAGCCCCCCATGGACACTCCAAGTCTCGCTCCACTCTCTGTACCACGGACACAGCTTTAATTGCCACAAGTGCTTGGACACGAGACAAACACACCCCGCCGTCACGTCCCAGCCCCTGCGGAGACGCTGTCAGCGCCGTGCGACCGCCTGGTCCGGGCTGTGGTGGCCGGGGCACGACGTCGGCAGCCCTGGCACGCGGTGGGGAGAGCTGCATCCCTGCATCTGGGGCACCTGCCTTCCACATCCATCCTCCGCCGTGCATTTAAAAATAAAACAATAAATAGCAAAAAAAATAGATATGTACATAAATAAAATAACCCTTTTTTCCATTTTTTTTTTTTTTCCCCTACAGCAGGGTCCGGAGCCGCCCGCGGGGCTCAGCTGACGAGCATGGGGAGGAAGTGGGTGGAGAGGTGCTGCCGGCGCGTCTTGGCCCCTCGCTGCGGCCGGCCCTTGCTATTGAGCGAGAGGAACATGGGGCGGCCCCGGTGCCGCCAGCGCAGGGACGCGTAGGTGTTGTAGCCGTTCTCCTCGATGCGCTCCGTGAACTTGCAGTTGGGGCTGAACTCCTTCTGGCAGGAGAGGGAAGGGGGTGAGGGGCGGACGGGGCCCGTCATCGCCCTCCTCCAGCAGGGTCGGACCCCAAAAGCGGGGCAGGGCAGGACCCCGCATCCTCCCTGGTTCCCGGGGGCGGGGGGCAGAGGGGCTCTGTGGGTGCCGTCCCCCACTGGGGAGCCGGTCAGGGCGTGGGAAACCGGGAGCCCGCTCCTGGGCACCGGTCCCAGCAGGTTTGGGACCCCCCGTTCCAGCGCTGCCCTGCGCCTCTGACCCCGGTCCGGTCCCTCCCGGGAGGCAGCGTCCGACCTACCGACCCGTAGAGCCTCCCCTGCTTGTTCATGGCCAGGTAGAAGCCAGTGTGCACCGCCCGGATGGCCACCACGCCGACACGCACCGACCGGATCTCGACGATGCCTGCGGGACAGGGGAGCGCGGCTGTGAGCCGGGGAGGGACGGGCGACCTCCCCGAGGGACCCTGCCCCGGCACCGGGTCTGTGGCCACAATGTGCCCCCCTGGAGGGACGGGGCCACTGACCCTCGCCCGGCGCCGGAGCAGCCAGAGGGACGCAGGAGCAAGGAGTGGGAGCGGGAACCTCTGATCCGGGGAGGGTTTGATCTTTACTCCTCTCCTCCCCAGGGCCCAGGAGTCGGGGCCGCGCAGGAGCGATGCCAAACACAACCTCCGCTCGCCTGGGACAAGCTGTCAGCCTCTGCCCGGTGCTGGCCTCGTGTTTATCCTCCCCTCCTTGCCAGCTCTGCCCACGCATCCGTCCTGAACGTGCCTGCGGTGCCCGGGGGACCGGACCCGCCTCTCGTGGTGCCTGGCACCCGGGCTGGCGTGTCCCTCGAGGGGCAAAGTGTGTGTGTGGGTGGCAGCGATGGCACGCAGCTGCGTTATGGTGGACGGAGGCACCCGGGCAGAGGGCTGCGGGGGCAGGAATGGGGCTGGGATGCCGCTGCCACGGCCGCCGGTGCCGTGACCCGCTGGCACACGCACGGATGGCCACAGCCCTGTGCCGGGCACCTCAGGCAGGAGGGATGCAGCAGCGCTGCAGGACGTGGGGATGAGCCCGGGAGGTGGCTGGAGCCGGGCTGTGAAGCCGCAGCGGGGCCCGGCTGCGCTGGCGTTGCGTGTGCCCGGCCGCCGAGCTCCGGCACAGCCGCTAATGGGAAAGGCATGCGGTCGGACCAGCGGCTCTGACGGGGAAACACCCAGAGCATCGTCAGGGCCTCGGGATTCCTGCACCGCCTCGCACCCGGCCAGCCCAGAGCGTCGCTGCCAGCCCTGCCGCCCCCAGGGCCATGCTGCTGGGGGGGGAGGGAACCTGCAGTGGGCAGAGAGGCAGGCAGGGCAGTGGGAGCTGCAGCAGGGGCTGCCCATGGGCACCGACGTCCCAGCTGGGGTGGGAGGATGCACGGAGGCTCTGGCTGGCAGCAGGCACAGCGCAGGGGGCCGCAACCCGGGGCAAGGGCTTTTGCTGGCACCAACCCCCCGGCTGAGCCAGCACCACCCCCCCCCAGCATCGCCTGGGCATCACCTCCCTGGGGGCACTCGTGCCCTTGCCGGGAGCAGAGGGGGTGTAGGTGGCACCGGGGCAGCGTGAGGGCTCCGGAGTGTTCGGATCCTTTGGGGCAATGGGTAAGAGGGAATTTTCAGCCCAGCAGCCCCGGTGCTGCCCCCAGCACCCCTCCTGGCACCCACCGGGACCCGCAGCGCCCGGCCCAGCCAAGGTGTGGACAAGCAGCAGCCGTGGGGAAGGGCTGAGCAAATGCCTGCGAATCCGTCCCACTTGATCACCGTCTGCAGCTGCTGCTATTTATAACAAAGGACTTCTGCTCTGCTAAAAATAACCCCCCGATGCTGTTCCTGGTGCCCTGGCCGGCTCTGCCACGCTCTGTTTGCCGGTGCCCAGCCAGCACCCTGCTTATGCGGGGGGACGGGTCCCTGCAGGCGCGGGGGCAGCAGCCCGGAGGCACTCCCAGTGCTCCCAGTCTCACCCCCCAGCCCCAGCGGGGCAAATGTGGGTCTCGAGGCGGAGGAAGCCCTGGGACAGCCCCTGCCACCCCACAGCCACTGGCGGGGCTGGTCCGGCAGCTGCCGTGGGGGCCAAGGAGGCCGAGCCCGGCCCGAGCGCAGGTTCTCTCTGCGGCACCGATAACCGGCACGAGCCCCGTGTGACAGCCCGGAGCCGTTCCACCTGCCCGGCGCCATTGCCCCACGGCCGAGGGAACGTGTTGGGGCGCTTCGTGCTGGCAGCGCGCCCGGTCGGGACTCCCGACAGCCTCTGTCACCGCGAGAGGGTTCCCCGGGCTGGGCTGGTCACTCGTCCTGCGGCCAGACGGGTGACAGGGCAGTCCCCGCTGCCACCAGGACACGGGCTGGGGGGTGCTGCTCCCCTCTACCGCATCCTCCCCGCTCCAAGCCCCAACACCCTGCCAGGCCCCCCCCCCCGGGGATGCTCGGGCATCCCCTCTCCCCCAGCATCCACCCACTGCCCTGCCAGCGCGGTGTCACCCTCCCTGTCACAGGGGGCTGGGACCCAGCACCCAGAATGTGCTGGTACCGCTGGTGCTGGAGCTGGGCTGTAGCCCTGGCCCCCGCTGCAGCCGTTCCGTGGGTGCCACGTCCCCTCGGGACCCCCGGCGCTGTCCCCTGGAGGGGCCCAGGTAGGAGCGGGACCCCGGTGTCGGGAGCAGCCTCTCCACTGGTGCGGGGGACCCCGGTGCCGGCCCCCGCAGCCGCCTCTCCCACCGCCGCACGCGGCCGCTCCCGAGGGCTGCGGGTGGAGCAGCCCCAGCCCCGGGGGAAGGCCTCACCCCGACGGCTCCTGCCCGAGCCCCGGATCCCGGCACGGCCTGGGCAGCAGCGCCGTCCGCAGCGTTCGCTCTCTCCGACCCTCCGGGGACACGCTGCCCGGGCCCGTGGGGGGGCTGCAGTGAGTGCCCCCCTCCGTGTGCTGCGGCAGGGGCCGCCGGCTGCGCCCACCCGTGTCCCCATGCAACGGGGGGCCCTGTGGTCCGTGCGCACCCTCAGGCCGTGCCGAGCCCCGACCCGCTCTGCGGGCAGCGGGTGCTCTGCCGTCCCCTCGACGGGGCTGCCCCGCTCCCCTGTGCCAGCCCCACGGATGCTCCGTTCTGAGACCTGCATCGCCCTGAGGCTTCCTCCCTCCCTCCTCCTCCTCAGCCTTTATCCTCCCCAGTGTGCTTATGTGATCCCCCCTCAGTCAGCGCCGGATGAAGATAACCCGAAAGGCAGGGGAGCAGCCCCTCGTCTGCGCTGGCAGGACGGGATGGGGCCAGGGACCCCCCGGGTGACGTCGGGGACTGGGCAGAGCTGGCAGAGTGACACCGGGCCCCCGGCGAGAGCACGCCGGTGTCCGCGCGCCTCCCATCGCTCCCGAGCCCCGGGACAAGGGCTCCCGGGGACGGGGACAGCCGCAGCCGTTCGTGCTGGAGCGAGTTGTGCGTCCCGGACACCGTCCGCGGGGCAGCGGGGACAGGGGGACCCGCGGCTCCCGCCCCACCGGAGCTGTTCGCCGGGCGGGAGGAGCTGCGAGCGCTCCCGGGTCGGGCACAGCCCGGTCCCGCCGCCGTCCCGGGGCGCCTCCGTCCGGCCTTCGCCCCTCCCGGCCGAGCCCCCCGCCCCGTGCCCGGTCTCTGCCGCGGCCCCGCCGCCCCGGATCCCGGCTCTCCCCGGTCCCGGCCCCACTCACTGCCCGGCCGCTCCCTCCAGCGCGTCCCCTCCACGCCGCCGCTGCCGTCGATGCGCAGGAAGAAGCGGGTGGCGGAGAAGAGCCGCCGCCAGCGCACGTCGCCTTCCAGGTGGCCGTAGCTGCGGGGGGGCCGCC